>JARHVA010002406.1:2372500-2597517 GCA_037957365.1 Torreya grandis
ATCATGAATGACTCTCATATCATACTACCAAGGTCTCCTTAAGAGTACATGACACACATCCATTGGTATTATGTCACATAGTACCTTGTCTTTGTATCCTCCAATCTGAAAATCTACCCAAAATTGCTTATTTATAAGAACTTATTTCCCCTTCTGAATCCATGAGACCTTATAGGGGGTTGGATGTGGTAACCTCTTCAAACCAAGATTTTATACCATCTCAACTGATACTAGATTATTTGTAATACCTACATAAAACACCATTTTAAATCACATGTTGTCTTGAATATAGTCTTTCTTTGGGCAGGGTCTTTCTCCTTGGGTGGTTTTATTGGCACTCTCCTCATCAACAAATACTCACCAACTTTTGGCCTTGTATGTGAGATTGAGAACCCACACTTTCTTCCTCTGCTTATACTACTTGATTTTTACTTTCAATTTTAAATCCACTAGCTTAAGAGTCCTCTGGACACTCCCAAAACCTATGACCAACAAATTTATTGCACTTGAAACATTTGCTACTGAATCCATTGAAGCTTCTTTCTCTTGGTGTGTATCCTTCTATAAAGTACGCTCTCCTTCCTCTAAATCCACCTCTTAGATTGAATACATGTCCTTACATTTGAGAGCTAATTTTTCTTTCCTCGTATACCTATAACTAAATTTTATCTATTGCGCTCTCCTCTACCTCTAAAAGGCTTATTTCTGCCCCTTGAGTGATGTGTTTACCTTCTATTTAGCTTGCCTTCTACCTTCAAATCATATTGACAACACTCCTCAAGTGTTCTTGATATTACTAGGCTAAGTTCATCTTGAAGATTATACCTTAACCCATGAAGATACATTTCAGTATTCTCCACATCCTCTTCTACATGGCTTGATCTGATTGTCAACTTATAAAACTCATCAATATACTCCTTAACACTCATCTCTTTTTGCTTTAAATTTTATTATTTATTGAATAGGTTAGTATGATAAACACCAGGCAGAAAATATGTGTTTAATTTAGCTACCATCTCATCCCAATATTTAATCTTGGCCTTGCCTTTATTTCTCCTCTCACCCTGTACATAATCCCACCAAAGGGTTGTATGTCCTTT
The DNA here is from genome assembly GCA_037957365.1 of Torreya grandis. Classification (NCBI taxonomy): domain Eukaryota; kingdom Viridiplantae; phylum Streptophyta; class Pinopsida; order Cupressales; family Taxaceae; genus Torreya; species Torreya grandis. The sequence goes on from JARHVA010002406.1 coordinate 2,373,601, forward strand.
CAATTTTGTGCAAGCAAATTTTACCTTGTTCTCCCTTGGTAAATTTTCATAATCAAAATATTTATCTAGTTTTGTAATCCAATAAATCAATTCCTCATCATCTAGGCTACCTACATAGGTAGGAATCTCTATCTTTGGCTTTGACCTTTTTCTCATCCCTGCCTTAGTAGTTTATCAATTCTTTCCTCTTCATGCTCTTCATTTTCTTCTTCCTCTTCGGGTGCTTGTGTTTCTTCTTCCCTGTCACTGATATCCCCTCTTAAAAATTTTATCCTATGATTGGCCTATACTACTGTAAGCCTTACCTCAAAGCTTATACCCAATTTTCTTAACTCCTCCAATATTTCATCTCCCATCTAGATATCTGCTCTTCCACCTCCTCTTGGATTCCTCCTAGGTGGCATTTTGGATATTCAATCAAAATGACTAACAAATAATTAATTCAATCTTACTTTAAAAAGTGTTACCTTCCTCCAATCCTTATTAAAGTATACAACCTACTTTGATACCAATTTGATGTAGAGGGAGAGATTTAATCAATTCGCTTTGCAAGTTTTTTGAATTAGGCCCAACTCTTTGTAGCCCTTTCAAAGGACAAATCTAGTTGGTTTGATAAATACATAGGGTTTTTAGCCAAAAAATACCAATTTTAGATACCCATTATCATCTTAATTCTCTCTATAGAGTTTCAAATTCACACTCTCAAAGTAAGTACACTAACTCATACTATCTCCTCATAATTAGGTTTTTTTAGGCCTATTTGACTTACTCAGTCTTGGATTCCATTCTAGACATAACTGTACCAACTTGAAACCTTTAAAATCATGTATATCACCTTAAAAAAACTTATATTACAAAGTTTCAATATTTTTTTAGGGTGGAATCACTAGATATTCAAATTTTAAGGTGGAAACCCTAGCTTAGGGTTATATTGGACTATAGGTGCCCGAGAGGAGTAAAAATGATTTAATTTGAGTTCTAAGAGATTTATAAACCAAATTAAACCTAAAAAATGTCTCCTCAAACAATATTCACCTTTCCCAATAGTTATTTAAGCTTGAACAACCATTAAAAATCTATAATGAACAATTGTATAGAATTTTGGGATTATATAAAGGACTATGTCCACTTGTTTGAATGTTTAACTAGAAACTTACTCACTATTTATGTTATAAGAATCAAAAATTTCACTCACACCATGTGCAAACCCTCTACAGCCTTACCACTATGCAAAACATCTGAATGTAGCTCCCAAGGCACCTTTATTCTCTTATCCATGGACTGTGTTAAAGTAGGGTTTAGCAGATTTGTGCATGATGACTTCAAACTATGGAATTAAAATAAGAACTCACTTTAATCAAGGAAACAAAATAAAATATTGATCACATACCATATTTTCATCTTCTAAAACACTTATAATAACCTCCAATTGATACCTCTATTATGTTTCTTCTTGACTATTTTAGGAGACAGAGTATTCCAAGATTGGATATGGGACCTTCAATATATATCAATTAACAACAAGAGTCCTTTATAAATAATTAAATAATAATGAAATTAAAATCCCATAACATAAATCTCATTGAAGTTCACAAAAAATCCTTACAATGTTCTTCCATCCATTGGTTTCACTAGACACATAACTGCAATACACATAATTCTTCAAACATGCAGGGTTTTATTGAAAGTTTTAATCTTTTATTTCCTCCTCAAAGATCTCCACATCTATACATGCATTATTATTCTATATAAAATATAATTTATCACTTTTTAAACTCCTAGCAAGTCTTTAACTGAATCTTGAACCTTTCCAACATATGCCAATTCTCGGTGACTAACCTTCTTAGGCATTATACAAGGTGAGAACATGGAGAAATATGACCAAAAAGGTGTCAAACCACTAAGAACCATCCTATAAACTAAAATACCTCTAACTAACCAAATTCCAATATTAGACCCTAACAAAAGCATGAATTAGACTATATAAACTATGAAAGTAATTCAAATATTTGAATTTGCAATTTTGGTGAGAAAATGCCAAATGAACTCCAATTCAAATTTTATGCAAACCTAAGCGCTAGAAATGAATCCAAATTATACTCTATGCCTACTAAGGCCTATAATGACTCAAAAAACTATAATAACAATCCAAAATTGATCAAAAGGGTGATGCTCCTATATCATATGTAATTGATCTATACACATATTAAAATACACTCTATATAGAATGTAACTATTTTAATCTAGTAAAAAATTTCAAGCAAGAATATAGTAATATTAATAATAAGTTATTATTTTCAAACTTGTTATACATAATAAATTACAATTATTTATGGACCTTGAAACATTGATGTAAATTTATAACCTATAGGTCATTTTGCCCTTCACTATATTGGTCATATGATTTTTTTTTAAGGAACTTGAACATTATTTCGACCTTTATGTGTGTTGAATTATAATATTATATTATATACAAAACAAAGTTGATTTTATTGCAGCGTGAGATGTCAATTGTATTGAGAAGGATGACATCCAATTGATGTATGTACAAATTAAAACACATTTTATATGAAATGTAAATGTTTTAATCTAGTGGAAAATATCTAATAAGAATATTTTAGTATTAAAAATATGCTATTAATTTTAAAACTTGTTATACATAACAAAGTACAATAATTAATGGACCTCACAAAATTCATGGGAATCTATAACTATGGGTCACATGACCCTTCACTAAACTGGTTGATTTTCACAAAATATTTTGTACATTTGTTCGAGCTCCATATGAGTTGTGTGGACCTTATTCATAAGGTTGAGCAACATGTAAAATTATTTATTTTTAACAATATGGTCGTGCAATTGATTCATCGATGCCATGGTGGAAATGTTTATACAAGTAGTAGTTATATTGTTTGAAAGCAATTGTATATGAGATAAAAAAATAAATATATGCATCTATTGTGGTGGGAATTTTATATTGTTATTGTTTTTTCCTATAATTGGAAATAGAATTGGATTTGTGAAACTTTATACATCATAAAGGGGGTGCACTAAAACACAAGTTGTATTGATTACAATGGTTGAGTCATAGAAATATCATTGCTATCTGGTGTAGTAGTTTTGAATGGTCCAAAAATATCTACTTCATTGAGGGGGCTAATAATTGAGTTAGTGGATGTTGTGTTTGATATATCAATCAACTCATAGTGATTCTTCATTGGTCCATGTTTTAAATACAAAAACAAAAAAGTATGAAAATATTATATTATTATATACACAAATGAAATCCAATATAATCTATAAGATATGTAAAATTTACAAAATAATTATGACTTGTATGTTGTATATATGTAGTGTAAATATGAATAAATATGATTTGACGTAAGATGATTTGTATAAATAAGAGATTGTGCAAATCATAAGATGATTTGTATAAATAAGAGATTGTGTAAGAAAATTTTAGAATACAAACCAATAATTACATAAATTAGTTGGGCATTTCTTATCAATAAATATTAGGATAGCAGGTAAGATAGTATTATACATAATCTAAATTTTAATTCTGATAATGGTTTTTTTTTAACAATTTATCTATGTATGTCTATGTGTAGAATAACACATGCACATATAAAGGATGGTGTGTTGATTATGGTGTTCTCATAATGGTAATTTTTTTAGCGTAGTGAAATATTAGAAATAATGCTAATTTTTTTAATTAGTTATGTACTAAATTAATGAAAACTTATTTGATATATTATATGAATAAATACATTTGCATTTAAATAATATGAATTTGCATAAATGTTGATATTTATTATTATCATGTTTGTTTTAGTATAACTAGGTATATCAAACTATCCTTCATATAGAATATATTGAAGATGTTACATTATATATTATTTTCTAAGAAAAATGACTTAAATATATATGATTGTTGTGTCTTTTTTTTTAACATGCTTGAAGGCATTACACGAAATCACTGAATTACATAGAATGTCGGTATCTCTGCCCATATTTCAAAAATACAAAAATAGTGGATTTCCAATGTTGAATAAGCATACATTTAAATCAGTGAGCTCCTTTGGCTAAGCAGACACGAATAAAGGGCATCCACGTTGTTAAAATCACCCAAAGCATGATCCTAGCCTTAACCACTTGACTCTTTATGTTAGGTATCTAGAGGGATTTTTACCTTGATAGATATAAAAAATGATCATCCTCACCAGTTGGAATACAACCCTCTGTCATTTTTTAAAACTAAGAAATATGAATAAAAATTACACTTTGTGCTACAATTGAGAAAAATCTCATTTTAAAGAAAATAACGTCAATACATTGTGTGGCAAATATCTTAACAATGACATATGCTACATATAATAATTGTTTCATTCCATTATAATACTATTAATAAATAATAAATTCAAAATAATATTAGTAAACTTATAATGCTTAAAATAAATCTTAATAGTAATTTTAAATAATTTTATATTAAATTGACTTAATATTTTAAAAAATAATAATACTTACAACAAAGTTTTATAAGCGAGTGTAAATAGATGTGGTATTTTTAAAACTCAAATCATTTCATATCTACTCCATAGGTAAAACATTATGAGTTCCAAACTTACTTGAGAACTAATTCACATAAACATTACACTATTGACAATAGATACATCCAATTTTATCGGATTTATATGGATGTAAAGTACAAGTATAACGTCATCTTCATTTAGTGATTTATAATTTAATATTCAAGTATAACATCATCTTCATGTAGTGATTGTGTTCAATGACATAAAAAAACTTAACTTGAATTATATCTTGTTATTTAAATACCACTATCACTTTTATATGAAAATTAGATCACCAACGAATTAATGAACCTAATCATTCTTATTATGTATGTATGTATGTATGTATATCCACTTGTTAGGATAGCCAAAAATTAAATAAATAAGTATGACTTATATGTTACATATATGTTACATAAACATAAACTAATATGACTTGATGTAAGATGATTTGTATAAATAAGAAATTGTGTAAGAAAATTGTATAAAAATTATAGAATACAAAATAATAATTCAACAAATTAATTGGACGTTTCCTATTAATAAATACTAGGATACCAGGCTAAATAGTACCATATATTGGAGGGTCCCTCATTAACTTACTTTATAAACCTTGTGCATACACAGTCTAACGTCCAACTAGGGATGAGTTAGGAGAGTATCATAGAATTTTAAATCCTTCTACTAATGCCAACTTCTGGTATCAAACAAGACACTTGTAAGTTATTTAATCAAAGTTGGATAACTGCCCTAATATGCTTCCCAATGATATGTATATTCATCTCTATATAATTTTATATGAAATAATATATAACATGATATAAAAGATGCAAAAAACTCTTATTGATACATGTGTCATATCTCAAGTTTTGTGGAATACACATTTATTAGTTTAATACACCAAGCAAATGAAAATTATTTGATGAACATTTTAACTAATGCTACAAATGTCAAATATTCACACATAATCCAAACAAAATACTACTTAAGATGCGGAATGTCTATCTAAAAAAGAAAGAAAAAGAAGATAGTCCTTTTTTTTGGGAGAAAGACATTTTTCGAATGCTTTAAAACCATATATCTAAAACTAAACTTTTTTATGATTTCTAAAAATGTGTATGAATTAAAACAAGTGTGTACATTATTATACCAAGTTTAATAAAACATTTTAATAAATGTTATGAATAATTTACACTTTTATTAATTGTATAATAAAACCATACATATAACTTATTAAACTTTATGTAAAACTTTTTCCTAATCATATATAATGAATACATTAATTATTAAACACATTAAAGTAAAATATATATAGTTCAACAATTTGAAGTAGAAGTGATTAATAAGCACTTTTATGCATATGACTATTTCATTTGACATATTATTTTAATTTTAATAAATATTTTAATATTTCACTCTACCAAACTCTTATTTATGTAAAAAAAAATTAATTTAAATAATAATTATTTCAACTATTAAAGACATTAACTTTTAAAAATTACAATTCAACAACATAAATTGTAATTGATTAAAAAAATTGTATGGTTATGATCATTTGACTCAATATATGTATTATACCAGATACATACACTCCCAATTTTAATTTTGCAATTTTTTTTCTAACAACTTATCTATGTTTGTCTATGTGTAGAATAACATGTGCACATTTAAAGGATAGTGTGTTGGTAATGATATTTTCATAATGGTGATTTTTTTGAGTTTATAATGAAAATTTAAAAGTAATGTTATTTTTTTTAATATCTATATACTAAATCAATAAAATATTATTTAATATAATATATGAATAAGTATTTGCATTTATACAATATGAATCAAAGATGTTGTGTTGATATCTATTCTTATCATTTTTTTTAAGTATAGTTATGTATTTCAAACTATCTTTCATATAAAATGTACTTAAAACTGATACATTATATATTATTTTCTAAGAAAAATGATTTAAATATATATAATTGTTGTGTCTATTTTAAAATTAAAAATTACAAATATTAATTTCATATTATAATACAATTTAACAAAATTCTATTTTAAATAAAAAAACATTAATACATTGTGATGGTGAATATCCTAATAATTATATATGCCACATAAGAAAAAGGTATCATTCCTTTATAATACTAATAATAAAGAATAAATAAAATAAAATTTGTATCATACAAACTGTATTTGTTATTGGGTGAGAAACTAAAACTCATTTTTTTGGTTTGTCTCTAAACAATTACATACTATGAAAGTGCATACATCGATGATGTCAATGATAATTTAGATCATTTTTAATAGTTTTTTAAAGATTAAATTATTTCCAAAATTTATCAGGAATTATAATTTGTTTAATTTTTTCAATGTAAAATCTTATCGTTTTATATTGTTCTTTTTTTTTTAATCGAAATATCATAAAATAAAGTTATAATTATAAAAAAATTAAATAGTTTTTTAAATTTAAATTAGAGCAATTGATAAATATTTTAAAATTAAATATATAATTTATTATTAAGATGTATAAAAACATTACAATTACAATTCTTTATATAAGTGATTCAAATATATTATGATATTAAAAATTATTACAAACATAAAACTAAATTAATTAATACTTTTAATAATTTATATATAGTTTAATTAAATAATTCACAATTTATTTTATTTTATTAAGAAGTTAATAATTTAAGAAAAAATTAAAATATATATTTTTTAAATTATGTGAATAGTTTATTATTATCAATATTTTAAATCATATTAAACGATTTACTATCAAAGTGTATAAACAATATAATATATCAATTAATAGGATCTAAAATATTAATAATAGTATTATATTTATTTTTCATTAATTAATTTTAATTACTTATAAAAAATAAAATATTTTCTTTAATATTTTAAAATTTTAAAAATATTAACAATATTAAACAATATATTTTATTTATTTAGAAATAAATACTTGAAGATAAATTAGTCCTTTTAAGAATAATGGAGTAGAAAGGATGTCCAAATAAATTTATTTGTTTAACAATAAATATTTTATAAACAGATTACTCTTTTATAGAGAAAGGAAATCCAAATAAATAAAAGTTAAAATCTGTTAATTTTAATTTTAAAATTTATTATTCAAAATATATTTCATTCTAAATCGATAAAATAATTATTAATGATATTTATTTACTTAATTATTATTATTTTAAATGAAAAAAAGGCAATGAGCCTTTTAAATGGACACGTCAATAAATTAGAAACATATTTTAATATTTAAAAGGTTTCAAACATAAATAATACTTTGAACGTAATATTTTTCTCTAATTTTTGAAGAACATAATTAAGATAATACTTTTTATTTTGTGAAATGTGTGTATGAAAGGTGTTTAGTTCCATACATTTTTATTGTTTTCTTTAAAAATTGTATTATATTATTTTAGAAAATATTTATTATTTTTTTTTCATAATTTTTTTTTGATGGGTTGAATATTTTGTAAATTTATATTTAATTTGAATTTTTTTATATTATATAAATTATATATATGTGAAAATTTAATTTAATATTTTTTTTTATTGAAATTTTACGTTTATATGGATTAGGTATACAAAATGGTTTTTTGATTTAGTGTATTTATTTTGTCAAATTCATTTGGAGCACGATCCCAACCTCATCCGTTTCTTATATCTCTTGGGATTTGTACCTTGGTAGATTGCTAAGCAACACCTTTTACACCATCATCCTCACTCTTGAACTACAACCCACTTGATTTGCTAAGTTATATTCAAATATATTATGATATTAAACATTATTACAAACTTAAAACTAAATTAATTAATACTTTAATAATTCTTAATTCATTTTCTTTATTTATTTATTAAATAATTCATTATTTATTTTATTTTATTTTATTAGAAAGTTAATAATTTATGAAATATTTAACATAATTTTTTTAAAAATTATGTGAATATTGTATTATCATCAATATTTTAAATCACATTAAATGATTTACTATCAAAATATATAAGTCGTATCAATTAATGCGATCCAAAATATTGATAATATTGTTACATTTATTTTTCTTTAATTCATTTTTAGTATTTATAAAAATTAAAATATTTTCTTTAATATTTTAAAATTATAAAAATATTAACAATCTTAATCGCATATATATATATATATATATATATATATATATAATTTAAGATAAATTAGTCTTTTAAGATTAAGTGGAGTAGAAATGATGTCCAAACAAATTTATTCGTATAACAATAAATATTTTTTTAAAAATTAGTCCATTCGTGGAGATAGGAAGTCCAAATAAGTAAAAGTTAAATTTCAATTATCTTTAATTTTGAAATCTATTACCCAAAACATGTCTCATTCTAAATCGATACAATAACTTTTAATGATAATTATTTTTTTAAGTATTATTATTTTAAATGAAAAAAGGGCAATGATCCTTTCAGATGGATAGGTCGATAAATTAGAAACATATTTTAATTAGATATATGTGAAATATATTTTTAATAAGTTTTGAGCGTAAATAATACTTTGAATGCAGTGTTTTACTCTAAGCTCTGAAGACCATATTAAGATAAAACTTTTTATTTTGGGAAATGTATGTGTATGAAAGGTGTTTAGCTTCATACATTTTTATTATTTCATTTAAAATTTGTATTTTTTAAAGATAATATTTATTTATTTTTTTATAAATTTTTTGATGGGTTAAATATTTTGTATACTTATATTTAAGTTAATATATACTTTTTATTTTGGGAAATGTATGTGTATGAAAGGTGTTTAGCTTCATACATTTTTATTATTTTATTTAAAAATTGTATTTTTTTAAGATAATATTTATTTATTTTTTCATTATTTTTTTGATGGGTTAAATATTTTGTATATTTATATTTAAGTTGGTGTGTGTGTGTGTGTGTGTGTGTGTGTGTGTAATCTTAAATTTAGATGTATGAGATCATATAGGGTTAAGAATATAGAAATGAATAAACACAATGGCCATAAATAGATCTATAGCAGGGCAATTAATCTACAATCTCAAATAAAATAATATTATGAATTTAAGTACTAAGATACACCAAAAATATAAAGTATAAATATTAATTGATATTACAATAAATGAGAAACAAGAGTACTTAGTTGGTTTACTGTGCACATGTAGATCTGAGCTGAAACATTCTGGAAGTGGATTGTATCAAGATTTTAGAATAGTCATCAAATTCTAGAGTTTTACATTTTGTAGCTCTAGACTCTTGTATTAGATCTAGATATTTGCATCAATGTTAGTGTCTGAGTTAAACATAGGTGTTTAGTACATAATAGTGACTAGATCTAGATGCGACCACCTAGATCTTTTTAGATTCTTTGTCACCTCTTTTATGGTGTGTTCAGATTATGCACACAGACTATTGCTCTTTGTCAAATGATCAAATCTTAACTTCCTCACCCTTGGAGTGACCATGCAAAAATTGGATTTATGGGCATACGGGCCCAAGGAGCCCTCTATCAATGGGAGTTACCTACATAGCCAATATTTTGAATAGGGTCTCAGATTTATGTATTTTTCCAATGTGTTGACATGTGTGTGCACAAAGATGCAATGTGTGACAAGCAATTACATAGAGTGACATAGCTTGTAACTTGAAAAATATGGATCATGGGATGCTTCTATACTAGAGATAGAGTATGTCTGATATGGAAATAAGGATGAATACGGTATATTTGCTCACTTGAATGCTTATTTGAGTGTATTTTGTAAGTTACCTTGTGAGCTGTTAGGTAAAGAATGAATGAGGGTTGATTTTGTGTGTATATATATATATATACATATATATATATATATATATATATATATATATATATATACATATATATATATAGATTAAGTGCTTTGGTTTGATATATTACCAAAAGGGATTGATATATATATATATATATATATATATATATATATATATATATATATATATATATATATATATAACCCTTTTGGTAATATATCAAACCAAACCACTTAATATGACCTTAATAATATGTTTCATTTAAAAATTAGATGATTTTTGGGCACTGGACATTTAGTTTGAAAAAGGACACTAGCGTTGACACAGGCATGTAACTGAGACATAGGTATTTGAGAAGTTGGCAAATAGGTACAAGTCCAAAACTTGTAAAGAGTGATAATAATCTGGTTTATAAAAAAATTCATAATATATAAGGCTTGGTCATCATAATAACAGTGGTCAAACTAATAGATAAGCAATTTGGCATAAAGAGATAGTGAACGTGAGCCTTTCAATAGTGAGAAAGTCTTAGAACTGAAAGGCACAACCATGATATGTATTTGCCAAGTATACAAGACTAGGGTGCTATATAAATTAGATTTAGTATCGACATCCACCCCTTTAATCTAGTAATGAAATTACTAGTTTAAAGAAAATAAATGTATACTTGAATGTGTATAACACACCTTGTCTTTGTGTGAGTCCAACTTGAGTGTTTTGCTAGTGACTAACCTACAACCAAGAGCATTTTATATTATATAATCAATGCATATAATTTGGAATTGAAATAATTTAAAATGTTTGAAATGAAAGAGAGCAAAGATAGGAGTACACTTGTGTATCGATGCAACCATCTTGGCTTTTATAAATTTGATTTAAAGAGATGATTTCTTATGAAGCCTTGGATTTGAGATTAGGATAATTTTTAAACTTGAAAGTGCATATATATGCATATATATATATATATATATATATATATATATATATATATATATATATATATATATATATATATATAGAGAGAGAGAGAGAGAGAGAGATTGGGTGACAACATGTGGTGAGTTGCCACATGGCTATTGAGCATATCTCAGTTGTGCAACCCAATCATACTTATAACCTAGTGAGTGTGAGTGACCCAATCAAATCACACTGTATATCTGGTGAATTTAGATGATTTAATCATGTTTAAATTATAAGTTTGGTAATATTGAGTGATTTAATGAGTTCAACCTTGTCAAAAGGTGAACTAAATACTATAGTAAATTGGCTCAATAAAGTCCATAGAAGTCCATCATCGGTATGATAATAGTCCATAGTAGAATTTGAAATATAAAATCTGATTTGATTTTTTAATTTAAGGTGCTCTTTGCATGGCATATGTACCTCATATATGTGTCAAGTTGAAACCAGGGTATACCAATGGTACCAATGTATAGAATGTTTCCACAATGTGTATCTCAATAATATAACAGTGGAATTTGGCCAATTCTAAAATTTTGTGCAAGTGTGGAAGACATGTTCCCATGACATGCCCCCATTGAACCTGAAGAACCTAAAAATTGGTGTGTAAGTATAGAGAACATATTTCTATAACATGCCCCCATTGTAATCTAAAATGTTGAGTACTATGTAATTTTGGAGGTCATGCCTTTTTGGCATGCCCCTACTAAAATATGAAACTTAGAAGGTGTGGAATACATGCCTCTATGACATGCCCATAGATATGGTCCCCCTTTTGATGTGAGTGTCAATAGTTACCTTACCTCAAACGGATAAGATAACTGTATAAATGTGTATGGATCTGTAGCATATAAGAGTAGCATGTCAAAGTAGATTTAATAATGAGGTACATAGTGCGTGATCACATCAAGTCCTAAGATGCATGATGTAAATCATGGCAACATCTAGATAGTAATAGTACAAGCTAAGTAAGCAATCAAACACACACACACAAGAACACTCAAAATCAAGACAAAAGGTAATGGTCCAAAGAGACCTCATAAAAAGGGCATGTTCAAATGCCACACAATTGAAAGGGCATGACTTAGTCAAATTTATACAATACACAAGAAGACATGTTTAAATGTCCACATACAACAAACTAAGACATATTCAAATGTCAAAATATCCAAACATAGGAACAGGGGCCATAATCAATGGAGCATATTCAAATGCTCAAATAAATAATATAATAACAAGCAAGGAACATGCTTAAAGAAGTGCAAAAATGAAAATGTGGAATCATAAGCAATCAACATAATCATATCATACTAGTTTTTGGATATATATGTTGCAAAAAAATGTTAAGTACATAGCATATTAAGTACACTGTGAAATATCTAAACATGGATAAAGGTATGTGTAAGTATATAAGCTCAAAACAAGATAATGGAAATGATCATATAATAATTTACTATGGTTGTATCATGATCAGATAAATAGATGCCCCCAACATACTGATTATGTGATTAGAGGGAAGGCCCAACATTCATATGTGCATATATCATGTGTCTGGGCACACTTGTATCACACTCAAAATTTAAGAGAAAGAAATGATATGCTATCTACCAACATAGAACCAATAACATAGATGCTAAGGAGCTAACAAAATATGGAAATGCTGAATATTTTTAGATTTTTGAATTTTTTATTTTTTTGGTTTTTTTGGAATATTTAAAAAAACAACTATCATATGATCTCACCCAAGGGATGGTCATAGGTATCTCCCCATTTGGATCCTAGTGCAATAAAGTGGTGGTACTACCAAGGAGCATGTATAGGTGTAAGATATGGCATTAGAGGATATGTGATGCTATGTGTATGTACAATAGGATTTGATGATCATGAGGAAATAATAAAAGGAATGTGGTTTCATGGTACCCATCACTGAGTGTTTTGTGGTTTCTTTGGAATAACATAATATCAACATGATTGATTACTCTAGGTAACTGAATGTGTTGTGTAGTAGTAGATGATTATTCTATAGAATCCACTGTGTATATCTAATGTGATGGTCTCTCAATTACTTTCCACCTATGAAATGAGATTGAATGTTACTTACCATTTCATGGAGGATTAACCTTAGTAGGTTTGATAATTAACTACTTGGGTATAAACTTATTTTGTTCAAGTGGATGTTCATATAAAATTCTAAAAACTATAATTACCATGTTGGCATGAATGTATTTATTACACCCGTGCACTATAAAAGGTATTATGCATAATGTATGTATCCAATGTCATCCCAATAACATATCAAAGACTCCCATGTATGGTATAATTGAAAATGTAATGACCACATGTATTGGGATAACATGTAAAGGTAAGTCAATCTCATCAAGGACATGTTATGAGGTTCTATCGAATGCTTTGACCACTTTGGTCTAAGGGTGTAAATCATCATATGTATATCCCAAAAGTGCAAGTAATTTTATGGTGAAAATCTTCTCAATAACACCATTATCAATCATAACACTGTGTATAGGCTGATGATCAAGCTACGCCTGAATGAATAATGAATGGATATATGAGTCATCATCCACAATCTCATTGTCATCAAAAGTAATATATGGTCTTTGAACCATGGGAGGTGTATGTCATGTATAAGTATCAATAATCCCATCTAATGGGTTCCCATAATCTGGTAGAGGAAGATGTGTATTATATGACATTTATTCTTCTAGTTACTTCTTACAATGGCCTTGTAAATGGTTGTTAAATATATTCTTATTTTAGTGATCACTAGCTTGTGAACTTGATTCCTTTGGAGGATCATCAACTGTAATTTTTTTGATCATCGATAAGGTCTTATATATTATGTTTTAAGGTAAAACATTAGCTCGTATAATGTCCATATCCCTAGTGATAGTCATAATAAGCATTGAAATCATATATTTTGGGTAGAGGTTGATTCATATCAACCTCTATAGGATGAGGAAGAGATATAAGGTGACACGCCACAAGATTTTCAAGGAATGAAGATGGAGACTTAGGTATGCATGTAAATTATCTTTCTAGTGCATTGGATGAGACAAGCCAATTATGTTGTTGTGACACTGCATTAACTATAGTAGTTTTTTCCTTTTTACGTTATGTAAGTTTTACCTTATAACTTAGTTTGATATGAACTTGGAATTCGATGTGGTTGGTGTGTTTGTTACATATTTAAGTTTCTTCAATGAGATAAGCTTAAACAATATAGCATAAGTCATCAAAATATTTGAATATTTTAAAAACAATGGACTCATGTAATGGGGCAAGCAAACTTTGCTTGAAGATGTCTTGAAGCTCTTTATCTACCATTGGATTGGTCATTTTAGCCAACATTGTCTTGTATCTTAAGACATATTCATTAACATGTTCATTGGTTCCTTGTTTGATTTTTATAATTTAGGCATAGTAAACCTTTTTTGTAATGTTGATAGAGAAGTGTGCCAAAAATTGATTTGCAATAAGTTCAAATGCTTTTATTATTTGGATTGGTAAGTCATAGAACCACCTTAGAGCATAATCCTTGAGGCTCCTTGGAAATAATTTAGTCAAAATTTTATCATTGAAGTCATAATCAAGGCATGTCACATATAAAAATCAAATATGTTATTCAGGAATACCCTTGCCATCATAAAATGTGAACTTAAGTGTAACAAAACCAGTTGGTAAGGGGTGAATATATATTTTAGGAGCAAGAGGGTTATGCAACACTTCTTTTGAATCAATAGCATAAAGTGATTTCATAGAATTTTATTTAATATTTTTAAACTTAGCTTGAAAAAGTTTTATAGTTTGGACAAGATATTTCACATCTAGATCACTAAGATTTGAAGTTTTGAAATTCACCAAAAAAGGTGTACCCATAGATTGAGTGGATGTAGGAATTGAAACTACTAATTGGGTTGAAGTATTTATGTGTCCCATATAAGATATAGCAATAGTAGGATTTATTTTTGGGAAAAATAGTGTAAATACATGTCTCATGTCCCCATTATAAGTATGAAGTGATGATGTGCTATTGGCCAATTTTGGCCTACATATAAAAAATATGCCTAGATGGATTAGTTTCTGGAAGTCCTGGTATGGAGTGGCAAGATGATCAGAGTTCCTAATTAAGAGGATGACCATATGGTGAAGGAACAAGATCACATGTCACTTTCAAATCTTTTGAAACACTTTAAGCAAGCTTAAAGTGTAATGTATTGATCTTGAGAAGCAATTCTAGAAGAAGGTATAGAGTTGAAAGTAAAGGATCTAGTAGGTCTCCATAGTGTTCAAGCATTCAAAAGAATGAAATAGGTTGCATAAAGTCTTAGAATTTCATTAGATCCTTCTGAAGGGACAATAGTTTATAACATAAGCCTAAAAGATTCAAACCATCATGACACATCATACAAGATTGAACAAGTCAGTTTGGTTGCACATTTGATAAATGAACTTGAGAAATTGATCAAGGTTGAAGGATTACATAGACATCAGTTTTTCATGCCTTGATCATCCTCTACGAATTTGGCATCTTGATGATTTTTTTATCTCAAGATATAAGTCTTCAAAGTTGAACTAGTAGAGTGGAACATGTGCAGGGATGTCAAGTTAAAATTATGGTAAGTAACCATTTGGATTCAAATGTTCTTGAGATTAAACATAGAGTTGACTAGTATCTAAATTATTGAAGCCCGAGTCAAGATCTAATGACACATGGGTGATGAATGAGGTTAGTGGTTCTAAGCAGATCAATGGAGCACTTTTAATCATATAAATTGATATTAATGGTAAGTGAGATGTCAACCAGTCAATGAATCTTGAAGATGAATGTGGAGCTATCAAGTGTCACAATCATAGTAACTTCGAACAAATCAATAGTGCACATTCAAATAATGCAAAAGTAGATGGATGGTGCGTGTAAGGTCAAAGAGTCAATGACCTGAGGATGAATGCAAGCCTACCACATGGTGCAAGTGTAGGAACTAGATGGGAACTAACTACAAAGCCCATAGAATGAATTCAAAGCTAACAAATGGCACAATTTGGGAAACCCAGATCAAGATCAATGGCCAATGTTAAAATTCAAAGCTAGGATACTTTAAATGGAGAACAAATACGGTCTAGGTTGAACTAGAGTAAATATTTCAAAGGGTTATGCCACCATTAGAGTTCATTCAAACACCATTGATCATAAGACATAGTAATACAGTCAGGATCATCAATGATGAAGTTTTAATGTCATTAAAGCTTAGTATGAACCTCTGGTTCAAATATTTAGAATATATAGGGTCTATTTTTTGGGGTTGTAGTAGTTTTTCATGATTGTGATCATCATGATTTAAAGAATAATCGTGCATATAATGATTTCTTGGCTTATACAAGGTTTAGAGGTAGAATAGGTTTGTTTAAACCTAATATAGTTTAGAAACAAGGCTATACACCCTAAAGGTTGTCCATTAACATGATAACTATAGGAAAACCAATAAATGGATTGGTTTTCATCTATAGTAAGACTATGATTAGGCTTAGATTAGGGGTAGATATGTGATTATGGAGAATTGTCTCATCTGTTGACATAGTCATAGCCTTGACAAGCAAGTACTTAGAGCTATAAAAAATAGATATAGTCATATCTCTATCAGGTTCAAGATATGAGGATTTTATTCTCATAATCAAGTCAAGTGGAAGATGGTGTAGAGTCCCAAGATAGAGATCTAGTGGTTGGAGAAAGCAATTGGATCATTTAATATATTTTTATGGTTTATAAGGGTTTTTCTCCATTGTAGGATCATGACTCATCATCCTAGGCACATTTTTATCTTTTAGTGTGTTGATCAACCAATGAAAAGATTCATAGGTTATTAGGACAAATGAAGGCTAATTGGTAAATGATGTATTCATAATAATTGGATCAAAAATATGGTGGAGCATTTATTGAAATGTGGTAGCTCATTTAATTATCTTTGATGATATGTTCCTTCTCTCTCTTCACCCTTTCTCTATATTCACCATTTTTCCCATTTGTAACTCTCTCTGATTTCAAATTCTGACAAGGACTCTTTGATTTGGAACAGAAAGAGACTCTCATATGATAAGGCTAGACCCTGTCAAAATTTGTAAGAACTACCTCTTGATGCAATAAAAGACTTTCTTTACCTACCTCTCACCTTTGAACTATGTTTAGCAAAGTTTGTACATGATGGCATTGTGAAGGAGAATATTCCACGTCCATTGTCCTTCTTTCTTACCTATTTTTAGGTAATTTCATATTAGTTATAGGTTTGGGCTTGTTTTCTTTCTGTCATTAATATAATCCCAGTGTGAGTCTTAGAACTCCTCTTTGTTTTCATTCATTGCTCCATAAACCTAGTTTATGAAATACTAATGCAAATAGCTAGTTTTGTGAGATTGTTTGAGCTAGTATTGTCTTATGATAATCTAGTGTTGACTTCAAGCATATGAGAGTATTCATTTAATTTGGTGAATCACCTTGTTAGCTTTCTCATGAGCCCTTTACCCCCTTTCTAACCCTTTTCCCAATGTAAGCATTAGTTTAGGTAATTCATCAAGAGGAATCCGACCTTCTCTTGAGGTTCAACCCCATCATAGGATACCCACAGCCTGGGGTTGTTCTCATATTGTGACTAGGAGTGGAGGAACCTAAAGAACTCTTCCACAAGGGTAAAATTCCATGTTATAATAATTTTTAGCATGCCTAATGGGACACACTTTCAAATAAGATTGGTCAAAGTTTGATGTTGGCTTGATCAATTTTTAGCAGTTGCAACTTTCATGCAACAACATCTAGAAAATCAAAAAGAAAATTCAACTTTATGGTAACAGAGCAGTGACTACATCTCATGCCAAAGGTGACTACAAGATCAGCTTCTAGAGGTATTCCTTTTGAATTTATTAAAAAAAAATTAAACTCAGTAAAAAGGTTCAAATTTGTTAATACACATCCATATAAAGGCAACTTTCTTCATAAGCCAATTTTTAGATCTACCTCTGCAAGAAGATCTTTGCTAGCCCCTTTTATTGCCATGATAGCCCCTAGAGATTTTCCCTTTATCTCTTTAAATGGTTAAGTTCCTTTAGACCTTTTACAATATGATTATATTTCAATACTAGCTCTTAAAAGTGTCCCTTATTTTACTGGAGACTAATCTACAACCCTTTCTAAACACCTTATGGATGTAGCTAATTTTTTTAATATTCATAATGTCAATGAGGAAATTGTGGCTATTATGTTATCAGCCATCTCTTTAAAATTTAAAACCTTAGACTGGTATAGAAGCCTTGTTGATAACTCCATTACATCATGGGATCAGTTAGGATATGTATTGTGCAAGAGATTTGAAGACAAAAGTGAAAATTTGTCACTTGCAAAATAGCTAACCACAACTAAAAGAGCCCCTCATGAAGTCATGCAATACTTTAATACAAGATTTCAAAAGACTTGGGATAGGATCCTAGTTTCTATTAGGCCTACCCCAAACATTGCCTTCATATACTATTTGAAGGCCTTTGACAGTGATATTACAGTAATGATCCAGTCTATGGGAGGAAACACATTGCCAAATGCTTATGAGGTGGTAATCATAGTAGAAAATTATCTAGTACAAGCTGGCAAGCTTACACTTAGACCACCAATGCCTTTGTTCCCTAAAATTCAACCACCTCCCATCTCTATTCCTCCCTTTGTTGTAATTCTTCCTATGTCAATAATTGTTTCCATACCTATGCCAAAGCAAGAAAAGGCTTCTACTAGTCAACTTAGTGATTCCCAAGAGCATAAAAACTTTCAAGAGCTTAAGAGCATGTTTCAATCCTTGGGAAATGAGTTTGTGAATGTGAAGAGGTAGAAATCCCAATTCAATAGGCCTTATCAAGCCTCTTATCAGCCTCAACAACAACCTTATCAAGCAAATAGGCCACCCTAAAAAGGAAAATTTCAAAGTCAAGGCCAAGGTCAAGGCCAAGGATAAGGTCAGCCTAACTATGTTAGGCATAACAATTATAATACAAATACTATGAGCACTTCCAACACTCTAGTCCCTAATCAGAATAACATTGCATAAGAAGTAAAGGGTACCATGATTTGGAATTAGTCTTTTGGTTAATCCATTATCCCAAACACTGACTTTAATCAATCTTTCAATGATCAATAGCAACAGGCTACTAATTATGGGTACAATCATGCTCTTATGGCTCAAAAGATAGAGGTGCCCATGATGACAAAATCATAAGATCCTCAATAAGTTCAGGGGCCTGATCAAGGACCAAGCCATTTGGGTTCTAAAATGGTAAATTATGAGTAATAAGACTGTTATGCATCCAATCAGCAAGTTAGTTCTATCCAAGCATACATTCCAATAGCAACTAATCAAAAGTTCAAAAGAATGAATATGGATGTTAACCAGGGGCTGGTCAAAGAGATTCCTACCATTACTCTATTACTATCAAAGCAAAGAGAATCTACTAATATTTCAAAGGTTTAAATAGCTCTAAGAAGCTAGAATCATGAGAATGTCTTTGTTCTCCAAAACTCACAAGTTCAAAGTATAGTTGTGGCTCCCAAAGCACAAACAAAGGTTGGTGGTCTACCCATCAAAATTGTGGAACAAATTAAAAAGTGCAATGTGAGTGTTCCAATGTGGGACATGCTTTCCATGCCTGGATAGATGGACATCCTTCAAGAAGGATTATTAAAGATCAATGTTTCTAAGAAGCCACTAATCAAAGAGAATGTGGTTCTCACCAATACAACCAAGGGATCTAATGAAGGGAAATCAAGTAAGATGGTATAACCTCCTCCCTTATACATTTATATGATCATTGGTGACTCTTTGGTGCATAATTGCTTGGTAGATAATGGATCTAGTACCTCAGTAATACCTAAATCAATTGTTGATCAGCTTGGTCTAAAATATGAGCCCCAATATAAGGGAGTGTTTCATCTTGATGGCTCTTTCACCAAACCATCTAGTATTATTAAAAATCTCAACTTAACCCTACATAGTTTTCCTAGTGTCTCAGTGCCTCAAGATGTATTGATTCTTAATGTGCCTCCTCATTTTACTCTATACTTATCTAGAGAATTCATAGCAAAAAATGGAGGTTATCTAGCAGTGGATTGGTCATACATGGCTTTCAAGATAAGGTATGGGACCAAGTTATCCATCAAGGTTGAGCCCATTATATAATTACACATTGAGTCTTATAGGCTAGACAACATAAACATCAATTACACCATCATTGATGAAGAAGAATTCATGGTTGGTCAAGAGCTAAATACTCATCTTGGGGAGATACCAGATATGTTCTTGGATGAATTATGGAATGGAAATTAGTTATTTAAACCCTTAGAAGGTGTTGAGGAAAGAGACATGGTTGTCTACTACTTACATGAATAGAATCAGTCCATGACATCACTCATTAGGCATCAAGATGACTCTAATGTCCTATGGAAATTGTTCTTTGATGGCTTAAAGAGCAAACATGGAGTAGGCGTAGGTGCAATGCTAGTATCCCCCTTCAATGATAAGTATTTCTCTTCTTACAAGTTCTAATTCAGTTGTGTTTGCAATGCAATAGAGTATGAGGGCCTTATCCATGGTCATCAATGGGCTAGTAAGAGAGGGATCAAGTAATTACAAGTTATAGGGACAGTGAGATAATTGTGCATTAGGTGAGAGGCCAAAATATCACCAATATTCCCTTGATGAAGTCCTAAAAATATAGAGTGTGGGATATAATTGAGGACTTTGAGGCCTTTAACATCTAATCAATGTCAAGAAACCAAAATGAGCATGTTGATAGATTGGTAGCCATGGGAGCTCAATTTGATATCCCAAAGGAGTTACAAAAGACCAAATTGTAGCCACATGTTAAAATGGTGGTGAGACCATCAGTGCCAAATAATGAAGCTCATTGGTAGATATTTGAGAATAATAAGCAAATTATTTGTTTCTTACAGTAGGAAGCAAAATTTTCTTAAATAACCCAAGAAAAATTTCAACATCAATATGAGGAGAAAATTGTTCAATTGAAATCCAACAAGATTCATAAAGGATTGGTCACCCTTGAAGGTCTTTTCCATGAGGGAGATCATATCAGGAGAGATAAAGCAGTGTTTCCAACCAATGAGGAGAACTATGAAAGAATTCTTATCTTCAAAGACAAACTCCTTAAGCTTGGAAAGGTAAGCACTAAGGTTGAGAGGCATGATTTCATTGAGCTTTGTAGAGAATATGCAGATATATTTTCTTGGGAGTACAATGACCTGAAGGGTTTTGATCCCAAATTAGCCCAATATACTATAGAATTGGAGGCTAATTCTAAGCCTGTTAGGCAGAACTAAAGGCCTATAAACCCCAAAATAGAAGAGTTTATGAGGAAAGAGTTGATTAAACTAATTGAATCAAATATCATCTTTCCCATCAAGCACTCCTCATGGGTAGCCAACCTATCAAGAAAAATAATGGGGAGATTAGATTGTGTGTTGACTTCAGAGATCTGAATAAGGTCTCTTTGAAAGATCACTACCCCTTACCATTCATGGAGCAAATTCTTTAAATAGTTATTGGTTCATAACACCTCTCCCTTATGGATGGGTATTCAAATTACAACCAAGTGTTGGTAAGAGAAGACAATCAGTATAAGACTGCCTTCACCACAAAGTGGGGAACATATGCTTACCAAAAGATGCCTTTTGTATTGTCAAATATTGGGGTAACTTTTTAAAGAGCCATAGATATGGATTTTCAAGGGTTGTTGAATCAAATGGTACTAGTCTACTTGGATGACATCATAGTTTTATTTAATAAAGCCAATGAACACTTAGATCATCTAAGGTTGATCTTTGAGAGATGCAGAGAGTATGGGATCTCTTTAAATTCCAAAAAAATGTGTGTTTGATGTTCATAAAGGCAAAATTTTGGGTCACATTATCTCAAAGGAGGGATTATTCATTGAACCTGATAGAATAAGTGCTATCTTAGCTCCATATTTACCCAAACACAAGAAAGGAATTCAGAGATTCCTTGGGAAAATAAATTTTGTGAGAAGGTTTATACCTAGTTTTGCAAACCTGGTCAAACCCATCACTACCATGTTGAAGAAGATCGAAGAGATCATTTGGTCAAATGAAGGTAAAGCAGCTTTTGAGGCAAGCAAGCAAAGCATTACCCAAGCACCCTCACTCATGAATCTTGACTTTTCAAAGGATTTCATATTATACACCTTTGTTGATGTTGATAATATATCAACTATGTTGATGTAGAAGAATGGTGAAGGACTTGAGCAATCAATTGCCTTTTTTAGTTAGGGGCTGGAAGGGTATGAGGTAAGGTACACTTTTATAGAAAAGTAGGTTTTTGTAGCTTTGAGAAGCCTAAAAACATTCAAACTAATGCTCTCCAAAAGTAATTTTTATCTAATGATGTCTCATCCTAGAGTGAGGGACTTCCTCCTCAATAAGGATCTAAATGAAAAAAGAGTTATGTGGATTACCAAGGTCATGGAGTATGATGTGTATATTAAGGTCATTAAGCTGGTGAGAGGTAAAGGCTCATATGAACATATGGTAGATGATCTTCAAGAAGATAAAGAAGTTGTTTTGGTAACACAAGACAACTCACAAATAGATGTACTTCTACCTCACACCAATTGGCTCCAAGGTATGATGCATTGATTGCTAACAAGTGAATGCCCTCAAGGTTTGGATAGAGTAAAAAGAAGGTATTTCAGACTCTATTCCATACCTTATGCATTATTTAATGGATTTCTATTTAGAAAAGACCTCAATTGAGGACTTCTTTGGTGCATAGATGTTAATCAAGTGACAAAGTTCTTGGAATAGTTACATGATGGACCTATAAGAGGCCATTTTAATCTAAGAACTACAGTAGCAAAGGTGATGAGAGTTGGTTATTATTGGCCTAACATTTTCAAAGATGTCTATGTATGGGTCAGGAAATGTCAAAAGTGTGCTCTATTTATAGCAAAATAAATATATATAGCCCTTCTTCTCAACCTAAATCAGGTGGAATAACCCTTTATACAGTGGGGTTTGGACTTCATAGGAATGATCAAACCACCTTACAGTGGAGGACATAAATGGGTGCTCACCATAACCGACTACTTCACCAGGTGGGTGGAAATAACTACCTTTAAAGAAGCCAATGAGACATTTGTATTGGACTTCTATGATAGCATAGTGACCAATTTTGGTGTGCCAGCCATAATAATATCAGATAATGCCTTAGCATTTGTTGACATGAAGACAAGTGAATGGGCACTTAAGTTGGGCATCTAACTTAGTATATCCTCCAATTACTACCCCCAAGTAAATGGACTGGTAGAGTACACAAATAAAAACTTGATAAAGATTATCAAGAGGACCATGGAAGAGAATCAAAGAATTTAGCACACAAAGCTAAAGATGACCTTATGGACTGATAGAGTGACTCCCAAAGTTGCCATTAGTAGCTCACCATTTGTCTTGGTATATGGGAGGGAAGCCAAATTTCCCATTTCTCTTGAACTTCCTACCTTGGAATTAGCCCATCAACTTGAGTTGATGGAGAGTGAACCTATGATCATGAGGATGGTAAATCTCATGGAACTTGAAGAAACTAAGGACTTTACAATGAAGACATTAGATTCATATCAAGCTTGGGTCAAGAAAGTCTTTGACAAGAGATCCATAGTAAGGTACCTCAAATAGGGGACCTAGTCCTCAAATGGGACTCAAATAAGACCAAGCCAGGAAACCATATCAAGTTTGACAACTTATGGAGTGGTCATTTTTTGTTCCATGGATGCAAACAACATAATGCTTTTTAGCTTATCCAGTTGGATGGAGAGGTATTACCCATCCCAATCAATGGCATTCATTTAAAGCCTTGTTATTAAAAATGTTTTCAACCATTGTAACATATTAGAGTAGATTTCATGCTTCCTCTAAGTACCTTGTGCACATTTCTTTAGTTGTGTGTTTCCCTTCAATAAGTGCCTTAGGCATAGTTGTTGTTTATTTTCTTTTGGTCCTTGTTGCTTCAAGAAGAGAGGTTTTCAAGTAAGCGCAGCCTTGTATCAATTTCATAATATTTGAGAAGAAAGACCTAAGACTCCATGCCTAATGGATCAGACCAAGGCTACAAATCTTTGCATAGTAGGCATGAAATTATAGGATGTCTCCAGAAATATTGGCCAATTTTGGCCTACATATAAAAATTTGCCTAGATGGATCAATTTATGAAAGTCTTGGTATGGAGTGGTAAGCTAAGTAGAGTTCTTAATTGAGAGGATGACCATATGGTGAAGGAATAATATCAAATGTCACTTTCAAATCTTTTGAAACACTTTAAGCAAAATTAAAGTGTGATTTATTGATCTTAAGAAGTAAGTCTAGAAGAAGGTATAGAGTTACAAGTAAAGGATCCAGAAGGTCTCCATAGTGTTCAAGCATTTAGGGGAATGAAATAGGTTGCATAAAGTCTTAGAATTTCATCAAATCCTTATGAAAAGATAATATTTTTTATCACAAGCCTAGAAGAGTCAGACTATCATGACACATCATATAGGAATGAACAGGTCAATCTGATTGAACATTTGATAAATGCACTTGTAAAATTGATCAGGTTCAAAGAATTGCATGGACATGATGTTTTTCATGCCTTTATCATCCTCTATAAATTTGGCATCTTGATGATTTTTCTATCTCAAGATATAAGTCTTCAAAGTTAAACTAGTAGAGTGGGACGTACACAGGGACATCAAGTTAAAGTTGTGGTAAGTAACCATTTGGATTCAAATGTTTCTATAGTTAAACATGGAGATGATAATTTTCCAAACCGTGGAAGGTCGAGTCAATATCCAATGGCATGTGGGCAATCAACGAGGATAGTGGGTCCAAGTAGATTAATGGAGCGCATTTAATCCTACAAATTGAGATCAATGGTAAATGAGAGGTCAACAAGTAAGTAAATCTTGAAGATGAATGTGAAGCTACCAAGTGTCATGACTATGGTAGCTACCAATTAAAACAATTATATGCATTTGAACCATACAAAAACATATCAATGGTATGCGTAAGGTCAAAGAGTCAATGACTTGAGGATAAATGTGAGGCTTCCACATGATGTAAGCATAAGAACTGTTAGGTTGTGGAGCTAAAAGCTTCAACCTTTGCAAACTGAGGAACAGATGGTTGCTGAGTTCTACAGGAACCGGCGTCGGCATCAGGACCGACGTCGGCAGGGACCAATGCAGAAGGCCACCGGCGACGGCAGGAAGTCGGCCGACGTCGGCAGAACCAGACAAGCAGGGACCGACGTCGGTCGCCTGTGTGTTCCAGAACTGCTCGTTTCACGGACAGTTAGTTAAGTGAACGAAGAGTTTGCATGTTGAGACCAGTTAGAGTCTTGTGCTGCGAGGACTATTGTCTAAATTAAGAGTCTAAGTTATTGTTTGAGTTAGGGATCTATTTATAGACCCATTGGCATGTATTGTATAAGGCATGAGATAGAAAGGAAGAGTTCCTTCTAGTTGTAAGATCTGTGAGTTGCAGGTTGTTGCAAGCTCATTGGGGATCTACATGTAAGTTTGGTCTTTGAATTGCAGGTTGCAGGTTCATGAGAGATCAGCTTGAAGTGCTATAGAGTGCTTGATGTACCGGCAGGGTTATTACTGACTGGTTGGTGAGGTGAACACCAATTCTGTGTGTGAGTTGGTTGTTGGGACCGTTTTTTGTGTAGGAGAGTGTGTGTGAGAAGAATTACTGAACACTTGAGGTGTGGCGAATCTCTGTAAGGTGAAAGAGTGTGGCGGCTCTTTGTTGTATTCTTTTCTGTTAGTGTTAATACAAGATAGTGTATTGTCTCTCATATTCTGTGCTATTGGTGAATTCTAGTTACTTGTGTTTCTGGTTATTTCCGCATATTCAATTGCTTATACTTGGTAATCATACTGTGCTTTTTCTGAGAGGCAAGATCCCAACTAGTGGCATCAGAGCATGTTTGTTGTTCTAGATTCCTGACAACTGGTATCAGAGCCTTGGTTGTAAGTTCTTAAGCTTGATACCATCAATCGGTATCAGAGCTTTTGGTTGGGATACTAACAGATTGGTGTAGATCTGGGTAGTGTGTTTTGATTACAGGTTACTCACAGGTTTCTGTTTGAGTGGGAGTTGAGCAATGACAGAAAGTAGTCAACTACGAATGGAGAAGTTCAATGGCAAGAACTACCAATTATGGAGGATGCAGATTGAGGACTATCTGTATCAGAAAGATTTGTACTTACCGTTGGGTGGGGTTGCTAGCAAACCCTTGGATATGAAAGATGAAGAATGGGAGGTTCTTGATCGGAAGGCTCTGGGATCTGTTAGATTGAGTCTTGCATCATCTGTGATTTCCAGCTTATCACAGTGTAAGACAACGGTGGAGTTGATGGAATCTTTGGCAAATTTATATGAAAAACCCTCAGCTTCGAATAAGGTATTTCTTATGAAGCGTTTATTTAATTTGCAAATGTTGGAAGGTGGATCTGTTCATAGCCATCTTAGTGATTTCCATGGTTTAGTAAACCAGTTAAGTTCAGTCAATATTGTATTTGATGATGAAATAAGAGCTCTCTTAATCTTGTGTTCATTACCTGAAAGTTGGGAAGGTATGGTAATGGCAGTTTCTAATACTGTGTCTCCTTCAAAAGTCTTAAAAGTGGATGATATTGTGAGTGTAATCTTGAACGAAGAGATACGCAGGAAAAGCACAGGTGAATCATCTGGTGATGCTTTGAGTGTTGAAGGAAGAGGAAGGCCAAGAGAGAAGATAGAGCGTGGGAGATCAAGGTCGAAGACGGGCAAGAGATCCAAGTCCAGGTATGGCAGAATAACCTGCTGGAAATGTGGAAAGCAAGGGCACTTAAAGAGAGATTGCAGATCGGGTACAGATCAGCATGAAGAACATGAAGAAGAAGCAGATGCTGCAGGTTACATTGCACAGGATGCTCTGGTATGTTCTTTGGATAAAGTAGAATCTTGGGTATTAGATTCTGGTGCCTCTTTTCATGCATCCCCACATAGGGAATTTTTTCATGAGTATGTCCAGGGAGATTTTGGAGAAATTTGTGTAGGGGATGGTAAGTCTTGTCAGATTGTTGGCAAAGGCAAAGTGAAGCTGAAACTGCAGACAGGTAACACATGGGTGTTAAAGGAGGTCATGCACGTCCCAGTTTTGAAGCGGAATCTGATTTCTGTTAGAAGTTTGGGTGAAGAGGGTTGCACAGTAACTCTCACAGCAGACTCTTGGAAGGTTACCAAGGGTACACTTGTTATAGCTAGAGGTAAGAAAGTAGGTACGCTTTATCTATCTACTTGTTTTACTGATTCTTCTTCTGGGTTATCTACTTCAGCTGTAGATTCGGAGATGTGGCTTGATAGGCTTGGTCACATAGATATGAAGGAGATGCTGGTTCTTGAGTCAAAGGATATGCTTTCGGATTTGGAAGGCATGGATCGTGGTTTCTGTATGCAGAAGAAAAAGGTGAGATTTCTTGAGGAATCCGATGTTAGTGACAAGAACATGAAAGCCTTGGTTTTCAAGGAGAAAGTGACGGACAGAGTTCAGCACAAGGTGCAGGGGAATTCTAAGCAGAGCAAGGGTGTTTTGGACAAGGGTTTGATCCAAAAGGAGCTCGCGGGAAAAAGTCAGGTCTCACAAGAAAAACACAGAGACCGACGTCGGCAGGAAAACTGGCGTCGGTGTCTAGACAGGGACCGATGTCGGCTATGTGCAGCCCGACGTCGGTGACTCGGGGCAGACAGAGACCGGCGTCGGCCAGGGGAAAATGACGTCGGCGGAGAGGCAGTCGCAGGGAACCGACATCGGTCGGCTGTAGACTGAGATGTGACCAGCATCGGTCACTGAGACGAATTTTGGGTGGACAGCAAGCTGTCATGGAGTCTCAAGCGCCCATATGGAGGACTGAAGGTGTAAGTAAGTTCTTAAATTCGTCATTTCCCTTCTTTACACTACTTGTTGCTCACTTATGGCATAAGACCAGGGAGTTATTGAAGAAGCAGAACAGGTAGATCCAGGAAACAGTGGGAGCTAGGCTTGAATGAGGATGTGATTCCTTGGAGGAGAACCAAACAGGTGTTTTGGGTAGTGTTGCCAGCTGGAAGTAAGCACTGAGAGACGAATGGATGTTAAGGATGAAGAAGAGCGGAAATAGATACGTGAGATGGAAGATCAGGGTATTTGATCTTGTATTAGCTGCAGGGCAATGGAGGTTTGTTCATTGTGTTTCTCTTTACCAGGTTGGATAGTATTAGCTACACTATCCTATTTTCTGTATGATGTGCTTGTTGTAGGGTTACATATACAGGGATTGCTGAACTAAAGGTAAAGCTAGTTCAGGTGTTTGTCATGGAGGATCTGGGAGCAGCAAGATTCTTTGGCAAGAGTGTGTTCTAGAGACATGGAAGGTCATGTGTTGACTTTGTTTCAGGATGATTGTGTGAAACCGGTTGGCACGCCGATGGTTGGACAGTTCTATGAACAGGGGTCTTGATTCACATAATGAGGTTGAGTGCACGATATGTACTAAACCTGAGTTTTCCCAAGCAGTGGGAGTTGTCACAAGTTAGGAGCCAATCCGGGAGAGAACCATTGGAGGTCAGTTCAGTGGATTCTTACAGGGACTAGTAGCAGGTGCACATGCTATGCAAGTTCAGGTTTACTTCTACATGGTTGTAGATGTGGATGTGGTAGGTAATTTGGATGACAGGTTTTGCACCACGGATTTTGTGGTGGTTGGTCTTCAAGGATGATTTTGAAGATGGATACATAGCCAAGGTAACAAACTAGACGGTGTACAGGTACATGTACAGGTTGCAGCTGTTTATCTCCAAGTGGGAGATTGTTAGGTTGTGGAGCTAAAAGCTTCAACCTTTGCAAACTGAGGAACAGATGGTTGCTGAGTTCTACAGGAACCGGCGTCGGCATCAGGACCGACGTCGGCAGGGACCAATGCAGAAGGCCACCGGCGACGGCAGGAAGTCGGCCGACGTCGGCAGAACCAGACAAGCAGGGACCGACGTCGGTCGCCTGTGTGTTCCAGAACTGCTCGTTTCACGGACAGTTAGTTAAGTGAACGAAGAGTTTGCATGTTGAGACCAGTTAGAGTCTTGTGCTGCGAGGACTATTGTCTAAATTAAGAGTCTAAGTTATTGTTTGAGTTAGGGATCTATTTATAGACCCATTGGCATGTATTGTATAAGGCATGAGATAGAAAGGAAGAGTTCCTTCTAGTTGTAAGATCTGTGAGTTGCAGGTTGTTGCAAGCTCATTGGGGATCTACATGTAAGTTTGGTCTTTGAATTGCAGGTTGTAGGTTCATGAGAGATCAGCTTGAAGTGCTATAGAGTGCTTGATGTACCGGCAGGGTTATTACTGACTGGTTGGTGAGGTGAACACCAATTCTGTGTGTGAGTTGGTTGTTGGGACCGTTTTTTGTGTAGGAGAGTGTGTGTGAGAAGAATTACTGAACACTTGAGGTGTGGCGAATCTCTATAAGGTGAAAGAGTGTGGCGGCTCTTTGTTGTATTCTTTTCTGTTAGTGTTAATACAAGATAGTGTATTGTCTCTCATATTCTGTGCTATTGGTGAATTCTAGTTACTTGTGTTTCTGGTTATTTCCGCATATTCAATTGCTTATACTTGGTAATCATACTGTGCTTTTTCTGAGAGGCAAGATCCCAACTAGTGGCATCAGAGCATGTTTGTTGTTCTAGATTCCTGACAAGAACTGGATGGAAACTGAATGCAGGGCCCATGAAATGAATGTGGAGCTAACAAATGGAACAATTTGGAAATCCCAAATCAAGATCAATGGTTGATATTAAAATTCAAAGCCAAGAGACTTCAAATGGATAAAAAATAAGGTCTAGGTAGAACTGAGCAAATATTTCAAATAGATATGCCACCATTAGATTTTAGTCAAGCACCATTAAGCATAAGATGCACTCATATAGTCAAGATCATCAATGATGAAGTTATAATGCCATTAAAGCTCAGTATGAACCTTTGGTTCAAAGATTTAGAACATATAGGGTCTATTTTCTAGGGTTGCAGTAGTGTTTCATGATTGTGATCATCATTCTCTAAAGAAAATTCATGCATATAATGAGTTCTTGGCTTATAAAAGGTTCATAGGTAGAATAGGTTTGTTTAAACCTAATATACGTTAGAAACAAAGCTATACAGCCTGAAGGTTGTCCATTGACATGATAACTATAGCAAAACCAATAAATGGATTGGTTTAGTAAGACTATGATTAGACTTGGAGTAGGGGAAGATATGTGATTATGAAAAAGTGTCTCATATGTTGACATAGTCATAGATTCGACAAGCAGGTACCTAGAGGCATAAAAAATAGATATAGTCATAGCTCTGTCAGGTTCAAGATATGAGGATTTTGTCTTCATAAGTAGGTCAAGTGGAAGATGTTATAGAGTCCCAAGATGGATATATGGTGGTTGGAGAAAGTAATTGAAGCATTTAATATAATTTTAGGGTCTCTAAGGGTTTGTCTCCATTGCAAGATCATGATTCATCATCCTAGGCACATTCTTGTCTTCTAGTGTGTTGATCAAACAATGAGAAGATTCGAAGGCTATTGAGATAAATGAAGGCTAATTGGAAAATGATGAATTAACTTTGATTGGATCAAAAATACAGTAGAACATTGATTGAAAGGTGTCAGCTCATTTAATGATCTCTGATGGCATGTTCCTTCTCTCTCTTCACCCTTTTTCTATATTCCCCATTTTTTCCCATTTGTAACTCTCTCTAATTTCAGGATCTCACAAGGACTCTTTGATTTGGAAGAGAAAGAGACTCTTATTTGATAAGGTTAGACCCTATCAAAATTTGTAAGAACTACCTCTTGATGCAATAAAATACTTTATTTACCTACCACTCATCTTTGAACTGTGTTTAGCAAAGTTTGTGCACAATGGCATTGTGAAGGAGAATCATCCACATCCATTGTCCTTCTTTCTTACCTATTTTTAGGTGATTTGAATTTAGTTGCAAGTCTGGGCTTGTGTTCTTTCTGTCATTAATGTAATCTCAGTGTGAGTCTTAGAACTCCTCCTTGTTTTCACTCATTGCTTCTTGAATCTATTTTATGAAAGACTTATGCAATTAGTTAGTTTTATGAGATAGTGTGAGCTAGTATTGTCTTATGTTGATCTAGTGTTGGTTTCAAGCATATGAGAGTGTTAATTTAATTTAGTGCATCACCTTTTTAGCTTTCTTCATATCCTTTTACCCTCTTTCTAACCCTTTTCTTAGTAGAAGCATTAATTTAGGTGATTCATCAAGAGGAAGTCGGCCTTCTCTGGAGGTTCAACCCCATTATATGATACCCATAGCCTGGGGTTGTTCCTATATTATGACTGGGAGTGGAGGGGCCTGAAGAAATCTTCCAAAAAGGTAAAATTCTATGTTACAATAGTACCCAAGGTGAGGTTTATTGGTATATGCGGATGTCCCATAGCTCTAATAGTGTGATCACTAAATGGACCTAGTTGTTCATCTATACTTTTTTATTTTTAGTTTCTAATATGGTTCTTAGGACCTCATCAAGATCATCTGATTTTTCATGGATATGATTTTTAAATATAACATGAGCATGTACTTGCTCTTGGTCTATTTGTTCATTTTCATTTTTTTCATTAGATTCATCATTTTCATGATCAAAATCATCTTTTATGATAACTTATTCAGTATGTGGTTCAGTTTCCTTATTGGCATATTCATTTAAGTATAGGATGTGTTACTTCATTGGTTTGATCCATATTAGGTGGATAATGGGGAATAAAATGTGTTTAATAGAAACACTAGATAATCTAGGGCTACACATAGGTTACATACAAATGATAGAGTAAAGGTAAAAAAAATACAGTAATGACAAACCTCAAAAGGCTAAATACTCTATGTTAAAATATGGTTTGCATAAAGATACGAGTTCACCAAATGCTTAACCCTAAATTTAGATGTGTGAGATCACCTAGGGTTAAAGATATAGAAACAAATAAGCATAAGTGTGATAAACATATATATAATAAGCTAATTAATTTTCAAACTCAGATACACAATATTTTGAATCTAAGTATTGAGATATGTCAAGAATAAAAATTATAACTATTGATTTATATTGTAATAAATGAAAAACAAGAGTACTTAATTGGTTTACTATGCAAATGCAAATCTAGGTTGAAACAAGTTAGAAGTGGATTGGATCAAGATTCTGAAACAATCATAAGATTTTAGAATTTCACATCATGTGGGTTTGGACACTTGCATTGAATCCATCCAGTTGCATCGACATTGGTGTCTAAGTTGTATGCATGTGTCTAGTACGTAATAGTGATTGGATTTGGATATGACCACATGGATCCTTTTGGATTTTTTATCACTTTTATTCTTGTGTGTTTAGATTGTGCACATAGGTTGTCGTTCTTTATCGAATGATCAAACCCTAGCTTCATTACCCTTAGAGTGACTATAGTAAAAATAGGTTAGTGGACACATGGTATCAAGTTACCCCAAGGACCCCTCTATTAATGGAAGTTGTTTACATAATCAATACTCTGAAGAGGGCCTCAAACTTATGTAGATCTTCCCTACATGTTGGCTTGTGTGTGTACAAGGATGCAATGTGTGATAAGCAAGTACATAGAGTGACCTAGCCTGTAACTTAAAAAATATGGCTCGTGAGATGTTCTTTCAGTACTTTAGACTTATGAGGATACTCTTGATATGCTCAATATAGAAATAAAGATGAATAAAGCAAAATTTCTCGCTTAAATAATTGATTGAATGCTTTTGGTAAGTTGCCTTGTGAGCTTATAAGTGAGGAATAAATGAGGATTGATATTGTATATATACCAATCTCTTTTGGAAATATCTCACACTAAATCACTTAGGTTGACCTTAAGAATACATTTCATTTGTAAATTTGATGAATTTTGAGCACTGAACATTTAGTTTGGAAATGGACACTAGCATCAACGTAAGTGTTTAACTAGGATACAAGTGTCTATGAAGATAGAAAATAAGTTCATGTCCAAAACTTGTAGAGGGTGATAATAATCCAATTTATAAAATTTTACACAGTATATAAGGCCTATTCATCATAATATTAGTGGTCGGACTAAGAGTTAAATAATTTGACACAAAGAGATAGTGAGCACGAACCTTTCGGTAGCAAGAATGCCTTAAAATTGAAGGGTATAATTATTTAGAAGTGAAGAGTAAATTATTGGTACGCTTCTCAAAAACTAAACTTGAGAAAAATTATACATTGTTTCAAATGTATTTAAATAAAATATAATAGATTATATTTTTTAGAACTACAATTATTTTAATGAACAACCTACTTTGAAAACTAAATAACAAACAGAAGAAAAAATAAATAAAAAATAATTCTAAATTGACATTATTATAAATTTTATTTGTTAAAACTAAAAAATGGGCATGTAGCACAATATTTTTAAACCTCTAAGAATGATACAATAAAGCAAATATTTTTTCCTTGATTTAAAATGGTGCACTTCTCAACCTCCAAACCTAAGAAAAATTATACATTGATTCAAATGTATACAATTAAATTATAATAAATTACATTTGTTAGATCTACAATTATTTTAATAAACAACCTGCATTTAAAACTAAATAACAAGCAACAGAAGAAAAACCAAAAAAAAGTTCTAAATTGACATTATTATGAATTTTATGTGTTAAAACTTAAAAAAAGACTTATAACACAAGAATTCTAAACCTCTGAGAATGATATTGTAGATTATGATTACAAAAGAGGTTAATTCATTTTAGTATGCCAAAATCAAAACATACATCACTTAACAAACATAACTTCTCAAGCGTAATCCTTTTATTTGGGTAAGGTTTAGGAGAATATAAACAAATAGAAAGATAGAGAGCAAAAGCTATATATTTTCCATGGATTAGTTCTCCAAGCCAAATTAATAGTGTATCAAGCCCGCGATTGTAGCCCTAAGGTCTTCATCAATGTTGCACCTTCATGTAGACAACATTTCCCCTAGGTTACATAAGATTTGTAATAAATAAAATAGAATAAAATGGTCTAATGATGAAGGTTTCATTTAGATTTCTATAGAGTTTATTTGCACTAAAATTCTTGATCATTATGCTTAAATAACCCTTGTATTTAAGCATAATTTTTTATGCCTATCAAATCAAGATGAAGATGTGTGATTCATGATCAGCCCAATTCAAGTAATAAATGCCATTAATATTTGGGGTTTGGTTCTACATTTATTAAGCAAACATTTAATTTTTTTATATTTCTTTGCATTTATGCTAATCCTTGACAACGTTTTGAGTGATGTCATGATGATGTCACTATTCAATTATTTTTTAAATATTTAGATATTGCATAATTAAAAATTAGTCAATTTTTAAGAATTTTTTGCTTAGCTATTTGATTTGATTTGATAGGCTAATTAATCCAGATTAACTTTGATGTGATTTTTTCAATATTGATATTTGAACTAACTATTCTACTTAATTAATCAAAAAATGTCTCTTGCAAAGTTGTAATTTGACTCACCATGAATTAAATGAAGTTAATGTTTATGTACGATGTATTGCCCCAATCAGGGATGCACCAATACATTTCAAAATATGCACATCAAGTGTGTAGACTAATTTAGTTATTTCAGTGACTTATGCATTATTGTTATAAATCGTTCTAATTACAATTTAAATATGAAAGTGATGAGAATTGAGTATCTACATTTTGCCCCTATTTGAGAAGGCATTGAAAGACACTTGACGAAATAATGAATTTTTAAGGAATAAAAAAGCTATTAAAATGATTTAATAAATATCAAATAATAATGTGTTCACGTTTTGTTAATTTTTATTCAATTTACTAAGAATGAGTTTACACTAATGCTCTAAACAATGTTTGGGATTCCCATGATTCTCCATCGAGGGAATGGCCAAAAAATAAGATTGATGAACAGGCCCTTGATAGCAAGAAAGTGTACACTCTGATCACGAAATGATTGATAAAGTAGAAAAATGAGTTCACATTAATATGTCTGAGGCACCCGCAACCATAAGAGGAGAAGTATTTATGTATTTTATGATGACCTATAGTCATTGACTGTATAACGTCTGCAACCATTCTAACAAATGCACCTGCAACAACTAAGTCAACGGCACTTGCAAGTACTAGTTGAGACCACCTATAACCACTATTGTAGGTGGACATTTTTCAAAATCCCATAGAATCTCTAATTGTTGTCTCTACATTTTTTTCCAACCCATCCAACAAATTCAATCAACCATATAACATGATAAGAAGTTCTTACAATTGTATGGGGACTTCATTGGATCATGTTTTCATTATTATAATTGAGCATCCATCTAGTTTTAATTATTGTAACTTATTTCTTATTTTGTTCTGATTTCTGTAACATCGTGATATTTTATGGTTGTAACCGCTAGGTTTTAGGAAATCTTGTAAATAAGTATCATCTCCTTTATATAAGGAGAAGAGCTCAAGTTGATAGTGAGTTAAGTTATAAAGTTTGAGAAAACTAGAGAAGAGTTAAGAATAATTATTTATGACTGTAATTTTGCCATAGTATAACTGTTATGAAATAAACCTAATTTGAAGAAATCCCTTATAGCAAAGGAGAGAAATCAAGCACTAGTGTAAAAGAGACAGAGCCCACTCACATGGATCTGGTAGATTGATTTCTCATCTGTTTGTATTAGTTTTATTTTTGTATTGTGTGTGTGCATTTCTTATTTCATATTGAAAATTTGTGGTGTGTGATTTCATCTATATAATCATTCTCCCATTTCAGTACATTAAAATCATCTAGTGTGGGAAAACAATTCTAATTTTTCTTTCATGCACTTTTATTTTTATGCAATTTCCCTTTCATGCAAGTGTGATTTCAATTCTTATCATTTTATTTTTGCAGGGGTATTTTTATTATGTAATGATTATGAACCTAACTTTCACGAGAGACTAGTGTCAAACATATAGTGCCAACATCTTACCAAAGTAAACATACCTTGAATTGAAATTTAATGAAAGTACCAATATCAATAAACTAAATGGTTGCCCCTCTAGAGTACATATATTGGGTTGTACATGCCTTTGCATCAAGTTTACTGGATGTTTTTATCCTACTTGTCAACGCTCTTATACATACATTTATTGAAGATTAGGTCAAGATCAAAAGAGAAGTAAACCAAAGAGTTTTGTTAGTCAAATTAATGAAGCAAAGCCAAAACCCAAAAATTAGTATCAATGTGTGCAGCAACCTTGAGAGTTATAAATCCCAAAAAATAGTAAATGATAATCGACCGTAGAGGACATGATCAATGAACAAAATTAGTTTTTTATCAATTCTAGCTTGGACACAATTTGTCATTTGGCGATTTTGAGTTGTACACAATTGGACATTCGCCAATTTTGCCCCAATTGCATATCACAAGAAAATTTCAAGAGTATCTTCTATGTCAATCCTATATCCTCTTCCCATTCCAAAATTCTATTTTAGGCATGTTCATTTTAGTCTTACCTCCAATATCTTTCATTTTCCATTGTTTGTTGAATCATTTCATGGTACTCTCACTCAATTTTTTATGCATAGTTAAGATATGAATAGTTTATATAATTGTATTAACTTAAATATTCATTGTGCCTTTGTTTTAGATTGTGTAACAACATTTACCCTAGTGTCACAAATAGTTAATACTTGTCAAGGTTATTATATTCCTCGAACCAAAATTGGTTGACATTACCTCTGCTATTGTTAAGAACATTTCAAAATCAAATGACTAAAGTGAACTCTGTCACAACCCAATGAAAGTGGAATTGTCAAAGTTGTTCGTTCCCATAATTTAAAGGGAAAGACTACTATTTGAAGGTGAAACAACCCCTTCCCCAAAAAAGAATTGGGAATTGTTATAAAAAGTACACAACAAAACTACATGTAGAGCCCACTACGTAACTTTACAATGCAAAATGCATCATCTTGGGTCTGCACAAAGATGAGTAAAAAAACCCATAAATAGATTGGGGCATATAGACACTTACGTAAGGATGAACATCGTTAAAGGATGCCATAGAGAAGAATGTCGTCTGAAGGTTGGTTTGAGGGATATAAATGTGAGGGTTGACATTGATAGCCTTTGAATCTTATGGAATTCACTCGTCTTCCCTATCGAACCACTTAGGAATCCACGACCCTATTTAAGTATCCAATTACCATTTGCGGTTAAGACTTAGCAATTCATGAAGCTAGAAGGTTTCACTCATGCCTCGGGGATCCGTATTGTCATAATCGGTGTGCAGTAGACAAGGTTAAGACCAAAAGGATAGATTTAGAAAAGAAGAGAATTATATTACATGACATTTATTAAACACATAAATCTGATGATAAGGGAGTACCATAATAAGCAAGACAGGCCATAAAATAATAACCAAGGTATCATCATACCAAGCTTTTGTTTATGTAAACCTTACAATAATTTAATAT
This sequence comes from Torreya grandis, assembly GCA_037957365.1. NCBI lineage: Eukaryota > Viridiplantae > Streptophyta > Pinopsida > Cupressales > Taxaceae > Torreya > Torreya grandis. The sequence continues at coordinate 2,411,557 of JARHVA010002406.1, forward strand.
CAATAAATAGTTATCATTGAACTGCTACTAAGGTAATGCAATATAAAATTATAAACCATATAACTTTTATGATCGCATAGGCAAAGCCCAGTTTTGGTTCTACCCCTATTAGATCATTGTATCATGATCCATAATCTTAGGGTCATTTCACCCATAGTCATTCGTTTGACCTATGTTACCATATCACATATAGCTCCATCATATGGAAAATGATTATCATGAGAATTAGATAACCATATTCCTATTGCCAACATGAACATTTAACATTCACCAAGCAATAATGCACATGTTGAAAATGAACATAACATCCTTAACAATCTCATCATGCCAAAAAGAACTCATCCATTTGAGACCATCACCCGATATAAAATGATTACCAATTATTGTAATGAACTATCAATAATAGTGCTACCAGATCGAGATTATATAATGAATCTCTGACTATAGAGTCCTTGCACTAAATAGTTCATTCAACTCCCTTAAATAAGAAAAAGTAAATGATTTAGCCATTATGAACAATAACTTATAAAATGACAAATTTAGCCATTATACCATTTGCAACTTCATACTAGGCCAACCATGGGCTATAATTATGAACATCCAGTTGTCTCCTCATATGTTGATTCACATGGTCAACCATGCATCTGAGGATGATAATTTTTCAAGGATAATAACACATTAAACTTGAAACTTCAACCCAAAGTCCCGTTAACCACCACTTGGCATTGGTTGAGTTCATACATTCACAAGTCAATAATAATTCATTTATTAATTTGTCAATTGCCTAAAAACTTCCATATATGAATTACCAAATGGAATGTGATTGGATCAACATCCATTAATAATGAGTGGTAGTGAATGATAATAACATCATTACAAGTTTGATCAAAAATCAATATGAAAATTAGAACAACTGCAACATTTTCTTAACAAAAAATTCTCCTTGCAATGAAACAAAAATACATTTTTTCAATACTTGCTAGAATATCTTAGCATTATATATATATATATATATATATATATATATATATATATATATATATATATATATATATATATATCGAATATCTACACTTGATTGTTTAAACGATAAGTATACATAAGATTAAGATCATCAATATATAAAAAGAATATCTCAAGCACCTCACAACTAAACCAATAGGAAAGAGAGCAGCCTAACAACTTCCCGACATGATTTATTACACTAATGCTAGTAGATTATCATCAATGTCTATATATCTATAGCCATGAGTTTAAGTAACCTTAATTCCAGTGAACTAGGTTATCCTTCCTATAAAGCAATGAGATTTCATTACCAATTCACATCTTCAAAAGAGTGATCAAAAATTTTGTTTATTATGAGTACAATATGAAATACTATAAGAAGCAAAAATATTATTTGCATATAAGAGTCCACACCTCAAAGTCTCAATGACAATTGATTGATAGTGATGCAAGCAATTTGAACTATCTTTTATTGACTGGTAGTTCTATCATTTATATATGTCAATGATCAGATACACAAAGAAACAATTTATACTTCCATATAGGTACTGAATTTATAACATGGCAGCGTCTCAGAAATAAATCAGAGTGCAACATTAATGCAAATAAATAGAATCAATAAATGTGGCTTCATCATTCCAAATTCCGTCTTGATTAGCATTGGTAAACATAACACTTAAGCAAGTGAGAAGATAATCAGGAAAACAGTTTAACAAAGGGAAGAGCCAACTGTATTATAATCTTTGCACTGAAAAGAATGCAATAAATGTGTCAGCTTAACGCTGACAATATTACTTTCCTTGTAAACATTCTGAAAATTAAATTCTATTTTAATAAATCAAATTCAGCAAGAGTAAAACAATCAAACTTAATTTTACATAAAATAAATTTGAGCAGCGTAATATTACTTATTGTTGTAACTATCTTTTTTTCAAAAGGGTAATCATCAATGAACTATTATATACACCCTCAAGACAAATAGGGTAATGCATATCCAAATAGCTTCTGAAAGACAATATTAATAATGCACATAACAAGCATATAATGGTTTACAACAATTAAGAGTACTCCAACCCTCATCTAATCATAACTATTCTGTTATTTTCAATCAATTCATTTTCTCTCTAGTGAATGCAAACATCCAAGACAAAATAAACATAGTTAAATACATATAACAATTGATTAACTCTTGAAATTAAATGCGTTGTAAACATATAAAATCTTGTTTGCTAAAAACAATATCTCATAGCAGTAAGTTTACAGCATAACAAAAATCAATTTACTCTCACTCAGTGAGTTAGATGTATGAACAACAAGGTAATAGTAAACTTCTCATAACAACAAATCAATCATTCAAATAATGGTTTATTCATTTCTACAACTTCATGGACTGGGAATCACAATCATTTTTTTGGGATCTAGTTTCAAAACAGTTTGAGAATGCATCCAAATCTCATTTTAAAAGACAACAATCAAACACTATTTCCAAAAGTGAACATAATTTTTAAACTTGAGTTTGAAGTTCAAAGAAATCATTTGAAAAGCAATAAATGAATAACAACTTTATCCCTCTCGAGTACCAATTACCATCATGATTTCATAATGCAACCAACCAACTAAGCAAATACATTTTTTGTATTTTAATAACCCAACAACGGTATATCATACAATAGAGTGGTTTCATTTTATTCATTCATAAAATAATTCATGTCAACATACAGATTTTGGATTATACATTGTTAAATCACTACAAAATAAATTTTATTTTTCAATAAGAACAATTGGGACACCTAGAATGTCTATCAAACACAACAACCCAAGTTAAATACAAAATCAAGATAATATAGTTACCAACTAACATTAGCAAATTTCATATCAAGTGGGCAGTGTCAAAATTGGGAGAAAAATCGTCACATATTCAACATATTAAAAAAATACATACTGCTTATATATTGTAATCTTCAGTATAAAATATGTAGAAATTACAAATATTCTTAAATTGTACAATCTGAAACCATTATAACTAAAACTATACAATCACTATGACATAATAGAGTCAAAACAAAACAACCAACTCAATCCATGAAAACAAGAGCATAACAAGAGATTTTTTTTTTTTATAACCCAATAACAAGAGATTTTCACAAAAATCTTATTACTGCCCAGACCGTGGTATAGGCCCATGTGAGAATAATAAAATATTACCACATGAGGATATACCCAAAAGGGTTCTATATAGACTTGCATTTATTAATTTAAAATTAAAAAAAAGCACATACATGTTTTAAATGTATGCATGGTTTTTATTTTTGTCTATCTCCCTCATAATGGCACCTCATCAACAGCAGTGCCTATTCCCTTTGCAACAGATTTCTCCTTCTGTCATTGACTCAACACCCAACTCTCTGTCTTTCCTCTCCTTTCCACCATTCTCCTTTCTATTGTTCATTTCCACTCCCACCATGGTGGCAGCCAACACAGGTCAAAAACCCTATTTTCTCCATAATCTCCTCACCCCTCTTTTTCTCATCGAAGTCAATGACACAAAATGATAGCCCATCGAATGCCATCCAACCAAAACCTAAAATCAAATCGTTTTGTCTCACTAAAATCCAATGCCATCCAAGCTCATGAACCAATTGGGGTCCAAGACATATTTACCATAGCAAGTCTGCGACCTAAGCATTAAGTCGCTTTACCACCAAAACACAAACTTTAAAACAATTAAAAGTCCTTTGTATACTCGTGCCAATGCATTAAAATTTAAAACAAATCAAAACATCCTTAATTCACATACCAAAGCATCACCTTAGTTTATATGCTTTTATAAATAACCCACACAAGCTTATAGACCTTAGTAAAATTTGCTTGGTTATATCCCCTGAACTAACCGTTCAATTGTTCAACTTTGGAGTATATAAATATGTATATATGTAAAAACATATATAAATCACCTTAACCATATATATATATATATATCAATGTTGGATAAAGTTCAATTACATGTTTTATTGGTTCGATCAAAATTGGACTTATCAATTCAAATGCGAATCTTATATATATATATATATATATATATATATATATATATATATATATATATATATATAAGATTCTCATTTGAATTGATTAGTCCAATTTTGATCGAACCAATAAAACATGTAATTGAACCTTATCCAACAGTGATATAATGGTGTCAACCGGTGATGTTATGACATCATCCCCTCTTTAAAGAGGATCCGTCTCGATGACTAAATAACAATCATGAAGCATGCTACATCAAAAAAAGGCTTTATCACTCTTTTCACAATCGTTTACACATTATAAGAAACCAATAGATAAGCTCAAAAATTGAAGTAGCCAAATTGATAAATTCTATCAATTATTATCAAATAAAAGTCATGCCCACTACGTACTTGTGTAAATTCATTATATAAACAAAGGTTATTGTCTTATGCTTTACCTTTTGGTATAACAAATAGATTTATCAAACTCTTGTCATGAATATATATGCAATGTTATTGTTGTCACTTGGATTTGCACCCTTTGAGAAGATTCAAAGCTCTCATCATCCAAGTGGCACAATGGAATCACCTCTAAGCTTGTGGGCAGCATAAGGAATGAGGTGAGTCTCTAGATAGGACTAGCTCCCTTGACATACCACTTAAGATTGAACCTACAACTAAAATTGGGAGGTGAAAAGGGAGAGAGACAACTGAAAAAAAACTAACCTAAGGGAGGTGATGCACCAAATAGATTGATGACATCCAACCATACGCATATTACACTTGAAATCAAGGATAACTAAACACACACTCTCCAATATATATCTTCTTGCATCAATGTTACATTGTGGGGTTATGGATGAATGTGCAAAGCTAGGAGGCCTAGATAAGAGGCCTATGAGGGCACTAATGAAGAGACTAACTCACTTAGACTTTGACATTTCTTGGAACACATTACATGCCCTGCAAGAAGCTACAAATAGATGAGAGAATGTGACAACTTGCTAAGGAATCTATAGTCTTCACTAAACAAATTTAACATTCAAGTAAAGCATACTATGAACAGTCACAAAAGAGGTAACACTTAATCATTTTATTGATCAAAAGGTATACAAATGAACAGAGCTTTTCCATACTCAAATGGATTGTCCAATACAATGTCAAAATGGCTAACTCTTACAAAGTCTGAGAGAGAGAGAGAAGAAGAAAAGTCCAAGGATCACAAGGACACTTGTCAAGCTGAGAAAATTAGTTATCCATACATGAGAAGAAGGTGCGATTCAAACCATGCAATATTAGGATCTCCAAGAGTCAATCCAAGTCACAAACCTCATGAAAAGTGGCAAGAAAACCCGTCAACTGACTCAAAAAAATTATCTTTATGATTGGAGTTGTTGAAACATCTTATAACTGATGAGGGGCATTCCAAATGATTTTAATGGAAGGGGAGACTCTCAGACATGTATCTCCATGCATTGGTTGCATGCCTAGTCCTCTAGAAACCTCTGAAAGTGAGTCATCATCTATTGTCCTGAAAACTGCCCTTTCATGCACCCTACACACTTGACGTCCAAAATTTCTTCGATTTCTCATGTAAATCTATGGGAGGAAGTGACTGGCACCTATCAAGACCCTCCATGGCCCTAGAATCATCAAGCACACCTTAAAATGAACTCATTTGAAGTTTTCTATCTTCTTCATTAGCTTGCCCAATATGCCGGATTTGATTCGCTGAGTTAAAACATGTGGTTGGAACACTTAGAAGTTGATTTAGGTCATGAAGTGAATATGGGGAGTTAGCTTAAGTCTCAATATTTCACCCAAATTTGGTTTCATCTCTTGACTCCTTATGTAAACACAAAAAATAGTGAGAAAAACAATGTTTCTACCCCCATACGTACAAGTCCGTACAAATAGATGGCATGTGAGGGAGCTTAAGAGAGTCCTATTCAACATCCAATCATTGTTATGGGAAAACTAGCTCATTACATTAGCTATACAACTCAATATTCCCAATCGGATCCTTGGCAAGGGTTTTCAAGGGTTTTAGACATGTTTTTGGTCTTAAGGATTATTCATAAAGTTTGGACGTCCAAGTTGCCAAAAAATTCCACAAAAGTGTTGTTCAAGGACTCTTATAACATCTCCAAATGCCTTGGACTCCCATATAAAGCCTCAGAGGATATATGAGCATTCAAAGTTGCTCATTTGAACCCTTTCTTCCATTTCCTATAGGCCTTAGTTCATTTTGAGCTCAAAAAGTTCCCTTTGTACTTACCCTAAATTCTACAAGATTAGACATCTCTAAAATGACCTCATTAACATGTTTTAACAGGTTGTAAGTCTCAATTTATGCTAAAATTGGATTTGAATTTCCATTTGGACCTCTAGGCCTAGTTATGTCTAGTAGGCATGTTTTGACTTTGAAGCTCAAAATGGCCTTTCATGGTTTTCTTTGACTTCTTATGGTTCAAACACACTTTAACCATCCCATAGACATGATTATATGTGTTAGAAAGCTCACCTAGGTCTAGAATTGAAGGTGACTTCTCATTTGGACGTTAGGCTTGCACCCTGCTTAACTACCATGTTTGCAACTTTGGGGTTTGGACGTCGATGTTGACATCCCTCCCTTTGTGGAAGGTTTTCCATGATGAATTAGGTGTCTCTAATCTATCCATAGCCTTCTGAAAGGTCTCTTTGGCTTCTGACCTCATATTCTTACCTTGCTCATCAAAACTGTCAATTCTAAGCATGAGAGGCATGCCCTCTGTTTGAGACAAAATAGAGGGCACTACCCTATCTCCTCAGACAAAATTAAAAATTGGAGAATCTTCCTCAATAGTTAAGGATGCTCTCCACAAAATTTCAACTCCCTACTAGGTCATTTGACCCTTCAATCATCCTAAAACTCAGAAAAAACTCCCTCAATGGTAGACTATGCAGGATGTTTTCTAAGAATGCACTGAGTTTGTTTGATCAAGGTCACTTCCTCTGATGGATTTACTTGATATCCATTGTATAAGCTCCATTTACCTTGAGAAAGTCATGATGGAGTGACTCCAAACCTCATTCAACCTTTTGGCCTTTCATACTCTTCATATTCTTGAACCTCTCAAGACTAGGTTTTGACATTCACTATGTTTTGCCCGTAAGGCCTATTACTATAAGGGGAATTTGCATGAGTTAAACTTGACAGACAATGGGCACAACCTCCTTATAACTCCTTGAAGTCCCTTGATATTATTTAAAGACATTTGCTCCATCTTCATACTTTGCAACACCTAGACATGCTCTTTTCCCACTCAATCCCTGACTGAGACACCTTGCAATTTGACTATTCATGTAGGTATCCATGTGTGATTTAGCTTCAAAAGAGTGTCTACAACCTCCTCTAAGCCTCCTAGAATCATAGTGCCCCTGTTTGGAGCATTTGTGTCCCCTTGAGTGACTCTAGGTCATCACTTAGGTCTTCTTTCTCAACTCAGTTGTCTAACTGTGCTTGTTTTTAAGGACCCTGTTGTAGATGACTTTGTGTATTTTGGCCTTGAAAGCAAAGCCACAAGACATTCTTAGTATTCATGTTCATCAACCATTGTCTTATACATACACGCCATACTATGCGTTGTCAACCTTAAAAGTCTCAATCCCTTACTCACTGCTTGTTGACTGCGTCCTTGTCATCAGGGTATTGTCCCTGTAGGTATCTATGCTTAGTGTAGGTTTGGAAATAGTGCATAAGGTTCCCTCATACCTTCCAAGATCATTTGATAGGTACCTAAGCCTACTTGTTTTACTTTGCCTAGTTCTTTCTATCACCTTGAACCTCAAACATGCTCATTGTATGACATAATCAAAAAGAATTGGTTGTAGATGGATACTGAGGGTTTAAGGAGGTGTATGGGTTTGTTCACCTTGTTAATAATTCATAGACATCATCATGACTCTAAGGTATTGATTACAAGGAGTTCCAACATATTAACTTCACTTGTATTCTCTTTTCAAACCTTTTAGCCTCAAAATTGAGTCTCATCTTTCCTGACTGAGACACCCATGTCCTTTAGGCCTACCTATAGGTGTTTATGGTAGATAAAACACAATCCATGAATCTTTTATCCCTTAGGTCAGAGTACTCTTTTCTATCATTTGGAACATCTCTCATATGTCACCCTTGGTGATTCTATCTCAAACTTGCATGTTGAACTGAATGTTTTGTAGTTGGTTGTATATGCATTTAACCGTGTACGAACTAAGAGAGGTCTAAGAAGCAAAACACACAATGCATGTCCTCTTGATGATTTTATAGACAAAACATCTCATTTTGAAACATTTGAAAACACTCCTCATGAAGGCATAGTTTGATTTTGCGATTTGGATGAAGGTCCTTTTTGGACTCAAGGTTGTAGATAACATTGAGAGAATTCATTGTTTCTGGAGGCACCTTTAGGCCTCCAAATGACCATCTCCTAATTGTCATCCTTCTCCCAAACTTGGCATGGTCTTTCTCACTACCAAGGGATACAAGGCTTATTAGCTTAGTTGTTTGAAGAGTTACCTCAACAGTTACCTCAACCATGCTATAACATATACACAAAACATTGAGGACCTCTATTTTGTGTTTTTAGGACAGACGGTCCCAAAATCTCAATCATCATTCTTAGAGATGGTTTCAATTTGCATTTGCCAATCAACACCTTAGACAAGTCTGCGATAGTGAACTCACATGTTAAGACTTCAAAAAGGCTTTAAAAACCATGCTTCAATGTTTCAAAATGATACTTTCAACTTTCTACTAAGGCACCTTTAGGTGGGCAAAGTCATGCATACAGGGATCAAGCTTCTCTAGTTGTCAAGGAATGAGTTGAATGCATTATTCATTGGTTTTCAAGGGTTCAAAGCTTCCCTCAATATACCCCCACATGAACTTTTCAAGTCTCAAAAGAAATGAAACCAATATCAAGACTTTGATGACGTCATCTCAGGGCCTTGTATGTGTGTATGCTCTGTGAGTGGACAGTGAGTGTGGAAAAGAACAAGGGTTGATGAATGGCATCAAAACAACTCAACTCAAGGTCAAACCTTTCCAATACATGATTGTCACCAAGGAGGTTTGAAAGCAAGATGAAGAACCTCTACCCCAATGTGAGAACTCCTTGTAAACATGTTGAACAAAGTAAACATGAGTCTCCTAAAATCACTGATTGGCATGGAGAATGAGCTTGCAACTATGAGATTCAAGTAGACTTGGATGAAAGGTAAAAAGAGGAGTCAAGGAGACTTTGAAAATATGTATATGAATCTAACACAACCCTTTGAATCCATTGACAAAGCATAAAACTCTTGAAAATGGTGAAAATTGCCCACAATTCAAAAAACTGTATCTCCCTGCAAATTGAGATGATTAACATATCAAAACCTCATGAAACATAAAACTAAGTGTGTGGAGCATTGGGAAAGGAAGTCAACATGTTCTAGGAGCAAACTCAATAGCTAGATTGTACGAATTTTCTCGAACAAGACCAAACCCTGAAAGGTGCATAAATTGATAAGCAGATTTAAACAGTGAACTTCAAACAGAGGATTCATAAAGCACAGTTGACCATTCCTCAAACTTCTTATATGGAAATGGTCTCTAAGTATACAACAACCTTCCAAAAACATTTTTCCTGAAACTCTGTGTTGACCGTACCAAATACAAACCTGCAAGTCACTTCACTCTGCCAAAAAAAGTGAAAATGAAGCAAAATGATTTTGAGCAAGAATGTCAGTCTAAGATCAAACCAAACGTGAATATGGGTGTGAAAAAGCTAGAGAGTCATATTTTCACATTTTTCAACTAGCACTCTTCCCAAGGAAGTCGTACTAATGCCACTTGTCTTTTTTGCTAAAAAAATTGTCTTTTCTCTGAACAACCTACAATCTTTTCAGTAATGTCAGTGACTTAAAACCTTTGTGAACACATAGAGCATGACATCACCCGTTGACACTTGCAAATTTTTTAAAAAACCCATACAAAACATTTAATACACTATTTTGACTCCTCAAATGACCCAAAAATGATAAATGGACTTACAAACTAATTGACCAAAATTAGTACAATATTAATTGACATCAAATGACTTATAAAACACCTCGTGACTATACATTATACCCCCTTATATAGTCATTATACCCCGTTATAGGGCTAAAAATCAAGTTTTTTACTAAAGATGCCCCAATTTGAAGTAAAAGTCAAATTTGGTCAACAATTACTTAACAAATACTCCTCATACTGGCCTTAGGCCAATCATGTTCATTTAATTAGAGTAGAACATTGCCCTTTCAAAGTGATTTCCTTTTTGTAAGGCCAAAATGAGGAAAATAAAGTGTTGAACACACCTTCTCCAACCATAAAATTTTGCAATATTTGAACTTGGACATATATATGAATCATTATCTTGCACCTCACAAGGCTATTGTTTCGCTCAAGTAACATTAACACTTTTTACAACAAAAAAATTCCAACTTAATCTTGCCCTTACCTTGAAAGTTTTTCCAACTTAATGTAACTAAACCTTATCCAACAATGATATAATGATGTCAGATGATGGGGTTATGACATAAGAATAAATGGAAAAAAATTAAATGAAAATGCATAGTCTAAAGAGAGTAACTAGGCCCTCGGCCCTAGCCTTAATGATAGTGTCTACCCACTTTTGTTCCACAATTCTTCCATTGGAAGTTGGATGCCCAAACGTTAGGCCTGAATCTGACATGGCCAAGCATAATTTACGTTTGCATTATTGGGGAGCACCATGATGAAACCATTCCTAAATTTTCAAAACCCATGGTTGAGTATTGTAGGTATCAAAATTGCCATCGACCTAAGCCATTTTACTTCAATGGTCATAATGACCGCAATGTTGGTGGCCCTATATTTAACGAAATATGTAGGTTGATGCCATAAGACTTTGAAAGATGAAGCTACCAGTAATTTTCAATAGTTTACGGTTATGGTGATTTTGGCTTTCAATGGTATGGTTGCTATAGTGGTGGTGTGGCACTGCATTTCACTTGAAGTGCAGGTTGATGCTGTTAAGATTTGCACGCCCTATTAATGGAAATATGACCATCAATCATTTTATATGGTAATATCAATGTGCGTTTTTACATGTGGCATCCATTACAGTGATCGATATAATGACTACTTTTGTTTTTTCAACTAGAAGCATTAGAGGAATTGTGGCTTTAATAGGAGGCTGGCTATGGTTGTTGGAAGGATCAGTAGTTGCAATCCCGTGGCGCCACGGGCTTATGATATCATGTTTATCCATTTGTTACCATTCGTGTTGGTGGCACAACTTATTTAATCTTTTGTTTGAATGAGTAAATCAATGAACTCAAAAAGTATCTATGGCAACAAAATTTAACAATCATGTCACATAATGGAATACTTGAAACAAACGGTACATAAAAGAGATTTGACTAAATTATTATAAACCGTCTTAAACAAACTACTATTAAAAAAAAAAAAAAATCCTAGTTTTTTTTTGGCTAGTGAGGCGGTAGCAGTTAAGTAAAATGAAAATTTTGCCAAAACGTCAGCATATTACAATTGTCATTCAAAATATTAATAATAATGCAATCATGAAAGCCAGAATGTGTCATAGTGGCATTTGCTTTCCACAGGGTGCAGTGGCCATAGCAGATCACAAAAGCTTTAGGGGCGATTAACACATCAGATGTTATACAACTTGGCTCCATGTTTCATCAAAATTTCAAGGTAATAATATCAATGTTGTGGTCATTAGAACTATATTATTTTTCCCACTTACTAAGTTTCATTAGGGAACTTCTCTACAAGTAATTTGTAAAATTGTACAGGGGAAGGCAAAACAAGGTGCAAGCCTTTCTGTCACCTTACACAGTTAAGTCTTCTGTAGTCTTTCGTTCTTTGTTTCCTCGATCTTTGGTCACTTCCGGCTGGAGTCTTGCTGGTCCTATTTCCTCGTTCCTTAAGTCACTTCCTGCTCGAGTCTTCCTTGTTTGTTTTCTCCGTCTTGAAACTTTCTTTCTCAGTAAAGGCTTCCTCCAATCGCAACAAATTGTCTTCTTTGTCTGTTTCTTCTGTCTCGGAACTTTCTTTCTCAGCAAAGGCTTCCTCTAATCGTAAATTATCAATATTTTGTGTTCCAGTAAAGTTATTTCTTACAAGACAACTCAAATTCAAATCACTGTGGACTGCAGATCTCTGATTAATTCCTGCCAGCAAAGCTGATGACACCACCGGATCCAGCGAACCACCATACAGCCCCCGACTTCCAGTAACTAGAGTAGTAGTTAATTTAGGTTTCCCATCTTGACATATATCCTGATAAAAACACAAGCCAGAAGTTCAGCCTTGGAATCTCAACAAATCACAAAATAAATTTGTTTAGTGTGCAACTATATGCCTCAGGTATTTATTACTTACAAATAAACAGGACAAGCTAGAGCTTGTCAAAACAGCAGGCCCCATCCCAACTAGAGGTCCACTCTGCTCAGACGGCATACCATAGTGTACAAAGTCTTGAATAGCTGGATTGCTTGATCTTACTCCAGAGAACTTGTATGAAGATTCATTTTCTCCATTCGTCCTTGGAGTTTCCAAATAGCTACAAGAACCTTCTGCTTCATTTGGATGTTGGCTCAAAGGCCATGAAGATATACCAGCCATAACTGTGCCAGCAGGAAAGCCAGACTTGAAGTTCGTCTCACAGTTTTCACCTTCGGATCCTCTCCAAGGGGATGAAAATCCTATCCTTGTTAGCAATTGCAGAGTGTTGGTGTCTTTCTTCTCATCCAAGGGACCTGACTCAGGAATCAGTCTACCCAGCAGACTGGGAAATATTGGTGATATGGCAGATGAGATTGATGGGCCTGCACTTACAAGATAACCCTGCCCTGAGGTGTCAAAGTCTATCATTGGAATGTGTACAATGGGATCTGAGAAAAAGGGGGTGAAGGTTGAAATTTGTTGTGGAGTGGGAACGGTTACAAATGAAGAAACAGGTATTGGTACCCTGACAACTGAATCACTCAAGAAAGATGGTAAATTAGAATTCTGCAATGGGGTTGGAATATTAACTAATGATGGAACAGGAAGTGAGATTGGAGAAAAACTGACATTATGCAAATCTAGAGGCAACGGAGGGATAAAAGCAGAAGAGGAACCAACAGAGAAGAAAGAAGTTGCAGGGGGTAAATTTACAGCTTCAGTTGACAATGATGGCAGAAAAGGCGGAGTTATTGTATACTGTAAAGATGATGACCGCAAAGGGCATGGGCAATAGTGTGGTGCAAATATGGAAGAGTTTGCAATTGACACACGAGATGAAACTGGCAAATGAAATGCAAAAGGATCAAAAGAAGATTCTCCAATAAATGGAGATTGTTGTGAAGGCGAGCCACTTATATTATTGACAGGCAAGTGAAGATACCGCCGTGGCAAAGGAGTGCTGTGCTCCGCACCAAGGATATTTCCCAAACTGTGATTTGTCAGTTCAGCTGAATTCGGAAATGTAACAGAATGTGAGACCTCCGACTTCTCTGAATCAGTAACATTGCCACTACAATTCTCTGAATTGATTAGTGCTTGTCCTGCAGGAATGCTTGGAGTACCAATAATAGAAATGCTGCTATGACCATCCACGCGTCTTTTATATTTCTCCCTAGTCGAGCTAACAGCTCGCATGCATGAAACATTTCTTATTGATACATCTTTGAAAGCACCAGCTCTTGGACTAAGGCTGCCTTGATTTCCTGAATGTAATCGTCCATGCATCATTGGTTGACTCAAACCAAGTCTGAAGCGCTGTGAAGGCCTTAGAAAAGGAGCAGATCCATTGCCAGGGTTACTTGGTCCAGAGAGTGCTTCAGTAGAGCTTGTCCTGTTAACAGTGTGCAAAGATGAAACTAGATCCTGTTGGGTGGAAGAACTCGCTGATCCAAGTAAAGAAGTACGAAGATATGTTCCAAATGAATCAAGACGTGACTCGCGTATTCCAGTAAGCTGTGCAAGAGAAGGCCTACATCCAAGAAGATCTTTCATCTGCAAAAAACAGGTACCTATTAGCACAATGAGCAATCTCGCACAATGATTGAAACATACATTTATCATTTAGGTTCAAATTTTTTGAATATATAGTTAACAGACGATACCTTTGAAAGCAACTCATCTCCAACCAACTTAGATTTCTCAGATTGCCAGAAATATGCAACCTTTCCACCAGGTAACTTCAGTAAAAACGATCTTCCAGAAATATCTGCTGAAATTTCTTCAATAACCACATCTGAGTTCTCATTTCCAGGACTTAAGATAGCCAACCTCTCCACACCTCCATTATCTCCAACAAACGAAAGGCGTAAATCAGAGCAAGGTAACAATGTCAGAGTTAAGTGACCTCTGCAATAGAATTAAACAAAAAGTCAAAACTCAGTAAAAAGTTGCCCTCATAAATGAAATCAAATTGAACGGGTTTCAATAGATTCAATGGATTTCAACATCATCAATGCACAAAACAATGCCTTGATGTGGAGGCCGATCACAGAGCTGCTATACCATATGAATGGTTAGAGGACTTCAAGAGAGGTGAGCAAAGTAATACCAACCACAATACCACGTTTGTAAGGAAGAACATAATAAAATTGACACAAATTAGAGTCCATGACAAAATCATATGAAGTGAGTTTGGATCATATTTAGATTTGGTTCTATTTGACTGCATCTGAAGCTCCTCTTTTGATTTACATCCATAAGATTTCAATTTTCTTGTGGGCCCGAAGATAAGAAAAATGTACCTCAAACAAATAAGAGGAAAAGAAAATACAAGCAAAAGAGGGGTTGTCAAACCAGGTTCATTGTAAAGGAAAATTTTGAGACGCCTAGTGTTGCCTATAAGCAAAGGAGGGGTTGTTAAAATAGATTTATTGTAAAGAAAAATTTTGAGATGCCTAGTGTTTTAAATATTACATGTACAACAATTGGTTTCACAAAGACACACCGGGAGAACCATTCCATGGGATCTGTTATTGCCAAAAAATCACCCACCCCCTTTTTCAAAATAATCAATGCATAATCACTTCTCATAAAATTGAATCATGCCATTGCATTCTGTGGCAGGGGGCAATTTCACTATTACTGTGTTTGTTTGCCTTGAGTTTTACAACTTAATGCTAAGTGATTCCTTTCTTGAGTTATTGCTTTCAGTGCGCGACACAGTTTAGATTGTTGTCTCCACAGTTGTCGATTTCAGGTTCAGATTTGGCCTCCAACTTGAGTTTCAGAAGAATGATCAAGGTAGAATAGGGATAAATGAAACATGCTCATAAATGCTAAAACTCCACCAAAAATGGAATCACTTCACTAAAAAAAATTACAACGGGTTTTTGCATTAGAAGTGCAGTATTGCTAGACATGAGTTTGGTTTATATAAAAGATATAAAGAGGAAACAAATGTTTCATTGCTTGTGTTAAGGAATACGGATTAGTATGAGTTTAAGGCTTTAGATGGTATGAAATGTTGTCCCAAATAATTATAAATAATATTTTTCTAAGGGCATAGGGCATGTAAAACCTTGTCCAAAACTCTAGTACAAGGAATAAGGGAGCTCTTGACAAGGATTTGACATAAAGAGGTGTGGTATAGTCTTGGTCTATATAGAAATATAAAAAGGAAACTAATGTTCCGTTGTTTATAAAAAGTATAGCATAGTATGAAATGTGTTCAAAATTTTCAAAATGAAAAGGCAAGGGTATTTTGGGTGCCACTACCAATATAGAGCATTGATTGTGCCTGCAAACATACGTCCTCACATTTATTATCTTGGGAATCCTACAACTTCAGAGAGAAGCTATCTCTTTGGCCACTAGCTGCATAGTTTCCATTTTCATTATTCTCTGCCATTTTTTGCCACACAGCTCTGCTAAATTTTTAGGGCTATCTGGAAGCATACTTTCTCCAGAATTTCAGTTTTGGTTCTGTTTCATATATGATTATTTTGCAACAGAAATGATAGTGGAGTTCCATCCGGAAAAAGCACAGGAATCTTAGGCTATCTGGAAGCATAAAAGCAAAGGTGGATCATCTTCTACAGTTAGAGTCCAGAATATCTGTAGGTTGCAGCTGCAGAGCCACAGTGGACTCCCTATGGAACTTAAAGGAAACCGGAGATGACTTTTCGAGCTCAGACAAAGAAGAAGAGGCTATAAGATAGTATTATAAACAGGCTAAAAACAATAGTACACAATTCATGGCAAGATTAAATCAAGCCCAGCTTGTCCCTGAGTTGAAGTCTAAAAGTGAAATTTGGAAGCAATCAAACCACCATTTTAACAATGGTGCAGGATTGCCCATCCCTGTAAATGAATACAAGGATTTCCAGCATGTGCAGCCCCTGGCGCACGAAGTGAAGTAAATGCTAGAATTGGATAAGGACCCATTTGTGGTGGATTGCAGTCTTACTCAGTTCCAATTCTTGCAGTTGGAGATTGAGCTCTTCGTCATCCATTGACGAGAAAGTACTGTCTTCATCCAACAAAGAAAAAAACCTCAAGGTTATTCTATTATATTCAATATCAATCTCTGTAAATGTTGGAACAATGGTGCTCTTTATAAATTAGCTTTTAGGTCCAAGAATGTATGTAGCTTGAGGTTGCAAAAGGTGGAATCTTTATTTATTAGTATCGTAAATTATTTTGAATCAAAATTGATGCAAAAACACAAATTCAATTATACGTAAAAAGTATAATTTAAACAAATGCAAATTAAAAAAATTATTTTATTTATTTATCATCGATTGAAACACAATGCAATAAACATTATTTAAAGTAAACATACCATTAGATAATAAACATTAGTAATGAAAATAAAGTATAAGATAATAATCTGACTTCCATAACAATCCAGGCACTGTTTTCAACTGAAACGTAAACCTTATAATCTTTTAAGCTATACTGTTTAGACTGGTTTCTTACTGAGACGTAAACCTTAGAATCTTTGGATGGTTTCTTACTCGATCATGTTAAAACAAAAAAATCAAAAATTGTACTCAAAGCACACTCTCTTTTAGATGAAACTTATGAGTCAACTTCTCTAACTTGCGTACCCGAATATTTGCAGCCTACCACATCATCATGTGCATGCAATAGCAGCAGCATTGGCATCAGGTACTTAGTACAAAATAAACAGGGATGTTTGTTGCGCACTGCCACTCATTCCCATCCCTCACATAAAGTGGACCTAAAAAACTAGTTATCAAAATCCAGTGTATAGGGTCACCCACACTATTTGTTTATCGCAATATCAAAGACTATAGCCAAAAGAATACTATCAATTGAGTATCCCCTCCTTGAAGGAAGATGATGTGTTACAGGTACAATATTTCTATACAGCAGCGGCTCAATAAGCACCTCTATCATATGCTTATAACTTAGTTGAGAATTTAAAACCTCTATATTAAAGTTCCCCTTTCAAAAGTCCCATGAGTATGCCGAAGGTCTAACGATCACACAAAAAGTTGCAGCCCTTTCAGAAAATGAGCAGCTAATAAGGCAATGTTAGTGGCCACTGCCAAAGTCGTGCAATAGAGGAAAAAAATCCTACTCTCCTAAAATTGCCTTTTGGCCATCTTTGGAGCTCCCATCATGAGTTTGAAGATATATGTTGCAGCCTATTTGGAACCATTGTCAACAAAGATACATCAATGGTTGGAGCATTATCTTCACAAAGAAATTTTTTTTTTTTTTTTTTTTTTTTTTGTGTTAAAAATTCCACGAACAAAACTGCGGTGACAAAAAAAATTCAATTCTCCCTGGATCACAAGTTATGTTTTTCCACTCTTCTAGTACTAGGAACGCCAGATCCAAAAAAAACACGCCGAAAAAACTTGCCCAAATCGAAGCTCTGATACCACTAGTAATGAAATTACTTGGATGATTCGCAGCAATAGAATAATATATCGTAGAATTAAGAACAAAATAAGCTAATCCACAACAATGATTGGCAAAAAAACAAAATATTTGAATATTATGATTGGGCCACTTCGAAAAGGCAAGCTCTACAAAAATACAATAAGACCAAAATTTGCAATATGATGATTAAAGACTAACCACTACCTCCTATATATACTCTACTTAGTCATGGTTATTCCATAGGCTGACCATGCTAAGAACATCGAAAAATGCAATAAGATAATATGAAGGTATGATATACGCTATAACTCAGCCACACATATCCTCAGACGCACTATAAATTAAGGGCATGTCAATTTCCTTGATCTATATAAAATTATGCTAGTGTTAAGTTCATTTCTGCTCAAACTCCATTGTTTTTGAATTGGGGACTTTCAAGTTCAGTTTTTTTTCTTTTATCAATTGCATGTTGCAATTAATGCCACTTATATTTTTATTTGAATAAAGTTTTTCCCTTAGAAAAGTCAGGTATAAATATTTCAAACTTTGGACTGTACCGGCCTCGTATATTTCCCTTTAAAAAAAAAGTCTTAGTATTCAAATACATAAGCTCCGCTGCTTATTTTGGGTAATGGCTCATCTAAAAGTATTCTAATTAGCTTTTGTGTCAAATAACAACACAATTTGAACCTTGAGACTCATCATCTCAAAATAAAAACAATAATAGAACAATGATTAACTAGGCTTCCTCCATAATTGGGGATTACATTTTCCCAAATAGGGTGATCACAGCCTTAAATTAGGATTTTAGTTTGGGTACATGCTCATAATTCCTTAACAGGAATAGTAATCAGTTGTAGGCTAATAGATATTGGAATATGTTGCATTTCTATGATGAAACCCATAATCCATGTACGGAAAGGGGTACTCATTAATTGGTGGATACCAAGGATTAAATTTGACAGTCGCTCTACTTGTCAAGGAAAAGTTTTATGTATGTTATCCATTCAACATTGCCTTTCAAAAGCTAGGACAATTTACCTTTAAACCAGAAAAGTTAAAACATATAAAACTAAATATATATTTAGTATAATACTTGAGAAACCAAAATATATATATCTACTATAATCCTTCTACATCCAAATTGTCGCCTTTCATTCCATACAATCTGCATATAATTTTCACCCTATTTACAGTTAAAAGCTTAAATGTACATTCATACAGCCATCAAATTAAACCCCTAGTGGGTAACGCCATTCCTTATTCATGTATCTCCCAAAATGCATCATTTGGAAGTTGACCAAACAAATAATAGTACATCAATATGATTTGATCTTAAAGCAACCTTTTCCAACATGCTTCCAGCCTAACTCAAACTGAGAGTTATGAAACATGGTAAATTTCTCACCGACGTGTATAATTTTTGCTTTCATTTTTTATGGTTACTATAAGTGTTGTAGTTTAGCATTTGGTACTTTAATTACTTCAGTTCTCTTGTCCCATTCTCACTATCTTTCATGATCTCTACTATTTATTTAATATATTGCGGCAAATTGCATTTCTATTTTGTTTTTTTATAACAAGTTTTACATGCTTCACCAAAACATATAATAATCAATTTTTCCTAAAATTATATTTTTTTACAATACCTATCAGATTAACATGGCACCTTCTAAATGTGGCACGGCCAGCAGAGTAGCAGACTGGCATTTTTTGTTTTAATCTCTTTCAAAATAAGTGACCTTTACACTATAATATCGCATGCCCAGGTGAAATGAAGGCATTAATCCTCATTTCCAGTGAATGAAAAGGCGAATCCCATTAAAATGAATACAGACCACAATGGTGAACTTTTCTATGAAACTGTTATAAGTTACACTATCTTGTGAATGGTAAGTTATTTGCTGTTACCCCATTAATATTATAGCATTTCAAGTGCAACGTGTACGAACACCATTGTATGTCTCCTCGCAACAAACAGTTACAAAAAATTCCCACGTTTTCAAGGAGCATCCTAAGATAATTTTATTTGAATACATGTAGCTCACTAAAGACACTTGTTTCAATTACTAAACAGAAGATACAGGGCATTATCCATGCAAGTCCAACAAACAAATTCACTGCATCCCATCAAAGTTCAACAAAGCCTGACAGGATCAAACTCTTCCTCCTCAAGGTGGCTTATCCAAGGTCCACATACTAAATGGTTCATATTACAAGCAGTCCGGTCTCCAACCTTAAGCTGATAAACAAGGTTGTTTGCTCTACAGTACATGACAATTGACGAACAAGGGGAAAGCAATTTCTGAGAATAACTTGTGAAGCAATAGCAATAGAGTGTTCATTCAATATTTCAATGGATTTCCCCAATGCTCTAAATTCTCAAATACATCCATAATTTTCAATGTACCGTTCCTTGGGGAATCCACCAGAGCAAGCCACTCTCATAGGGTATCAAGAAGAAGCAATAAAACAAATAATCACATTAGCTATCATTCCACTGTTCTCCTTACCACTTTGAAAGATTAGCTCTTCCTGAGATAATAGATGAAGCGCTCTTTCAAGAAGATGAGACAAAGGAGAAATGCATCCCATAGAAACAGACCTCCAAAGGCATTTCTTTATTTGTAATGATATTGTCTATAATTGTTGTTTATTCCTAGGTGTCTTTTGTCTCTTTAGATAGCTTTTGTCTTATTCAATAAATTGCTTGTCCATTCCCGTGGGAATAGGAAAGGTCTTCTTGGGAATGTGAAGTGAACAACCATTTTGGCTTTATAATGTAATGTTTACTCCTCTTTTCAATTGAATCGTGAAGTAGAATTTCATGTGCATTTCAAATATAATCCGCCCTGTCATTGGTATCAGAGCCCGGATATTTAATTTGTTTTCATTCTTTCTCCTTCACAATCATACGGCTTGCATATAACAGATTCTCATTCAATAAGCTTTTGTTTGACAGATTGGCAGCGTAAAAGCTATTTGGGGAGGCATTTTGGTTGAAGGAAGCATGGCAGCAGCATGTTCAGACCTGCATAATCAGCAAGGAGGCGATGTCTAGAGCAAGGCAATTTTCTACTTGTTCAGGACAATGTATTGATCTTCTGACATCTCTCAATGCAGCAGAAGATGATCAGCTGTCAATATGGTGTATTAATTCTCTTTTGGCATACCTCAGACCTGTGTGTGGTGCTTGGAGGACTGCAAATTTCTGAAAAATCTTTGTCATCTTCAGTTTCTTCTTTGACTACGTTGGGAGGGTGTTTTGGCGTTCTAAACTGCTGTGGGGCATTTCTGGTGGATGTGTATTCCTGTTGACAGTTTCAGTTTCTTCTTTGACCTCATCTCTATAAGAAAAGGACCTTGCATTTGGTGTAGGCTATTTTATAGGGATTTAGTCATTTTTCTGGAATGATATAATTATCTTGGTTTTTAAATATTTAAAATTCAAATAATTTTATTTCATGTAAAAGCAGAATGTATTGCATGTTACATTATGTTAAATGTTAAAAATTAATAACATACTACTTTAAAATCTTACTAACCCAATATTTTAACATGCATGTTGAGTTGCTTTTCATGGCCAAAAGGTTGTGTGAAATTTGTGAATCCAATCATATTGATGTGCTTCCTGATAGAGTGCACATCTCTTAAACTAAATTTGCTAACAAAACATGTCAAAGTACCACGTGACCTTTTTTTTAAATAGCAATTTTTTTGTTACGCAAATAGTAAACACTACATACCCAAGGCACCATAATGCACTAGCAAGAAACCTTTCAAAGAAGTGTAGCGATCCAAATGATTTCTACTCTGTCAAAATTCAAACCGGGATTTGCACACAGCCGCATAATCAGCGGGGAAGCACAACCAAGTCTGAACTAGGGTCATCATCATGGACATCGCTCCTGCTTTACCACTAGACCATGACTCTCTGGATGCTTTTAACTGGCAATCTGTTTTTAAAAAAAAGATGCAACCTACCTCAGACCTGTGCGTGGTGCTTGGAGGACCGCAAATTTCTGACAAATCTTTGTCATCTTCAGTTTCTTCTTTGACTGCATTGGGAGGGTGTTTTGGCATTCCAAACTGCTGCATGGCATTTCTGGTGGATGTGTATAGCTGGTAACATTTTCAGTTTCTTCTTTGTCCTCATCTCTATAAGAAAAGGACCTTGCATTTGGTGTAGGCTATTTGATAGAGATTTAGTCATTTTTCTGGAATGAATTATAATTATCTTGGTTTTTAAATATTTAAAATCCAAATAATTTTATTTCATGTAAAAGCAGAATGTATTGCATGTTACATTATGTTAACTGTTAAAAATTAATAACATACTACTTTAAAATCTTACTAACCTAATATTTTAACATGCATGTTGAGTTGCTTTTCATGGCCAAAGGTTGTGTGAAATTTGTGAATCCAATCATATTGATGTGCTTTCCTGATAGAGTGCACATCTCATAAACTAAATTTGCTAACAAAACATGTTAAAATACCATGTGGCCTTTTTTTTAAATAGCAATTTTTTTGTTACGCAAATAGTAAACACTACATACCCGAGCACCATAATGCACCGGCAAGAAACCTTTCTACGAAGTGTAGCGATCCAAAGGATTTCTACTCTGTCAAAATTCAAACCGGGATT
This sequence comes from Torreya grandis, assembly GCA_037957365.1. NCBI lineage: Eukaryota > Viridiplantae > Streptophyta > Pinopsida > Cupressales > Taxaceae > Torreya > Torreya grandis. The sequence goes on from JARHVA010002406.1 coordinate 2,434,145, forward strand.
TGCACACAGCCGCATAATCAGCGGGGAAGCAAGCACAACCATGTCTGAACTAGGGTCATCATCATGGACATCGCTCCTGCTTTACCACTAGACCATGACTCTCTGGATGCTTTTAACTGGCAATCTGTACAAAAAAAAAAGATGCAACCATTTTGTATCTACTTAAAAGTCCGTGAGTGTAACAGTTTAAACTTGAACCATTTGTAGATTGGTGATTGACCCAAGTAAAATGTTATCAAAAATATTACACATAATGTCAACAGACACAAGAGAACATTGGCATATTTGTACACCCTGAAAGACAAGCATTCCAGTAATGCTGGTAGGAATTCTTGAAATATAACAAAGAGAATAAGTTAGATATTTACCTGACTGACTATAAGAGTCAAAAGTAAATCATACAGTGATACTTAACCCGCACAATAGATAAGTTCAAGTCAAACATGCCAAAGTAGACAAACCAGATAAGACTTTTTTAACCATGATTTGAAGATTGATGAAATGCTACCCTCCTTGATACATAGGTTTCACCCCTGGGCCATAACAATTAAGCTACTCATTAAGCTCATAAATTCTAAAATTCCATGATAACATCTTCAAACATATAGATGCTTCAACAAGTTTTCTCAGGGATAGAAATTTGATTCTGGCATTTATTCTATTGATTTGAATAAATAATTCAAAAGAAGTTTCATCACTAACGTCTCCTTATCTGCATTTCAGACTTCCTTAAATGTTTCCAGCTACATATAACCTCAGCTTTGCTGCAGTAAAATCTAGTAGAAACTTCTGTAAGTTTCCACACCTTTGAATTAATATATCCTTGTTACCAGGGGCAGAACCAGTCCTGGTATGGCACGTACTGCATACTGCCCGGCAGGGTTGCAACGCCCTAGTTCGTCCCAGGATGAGCCCAGGCATACCCAACCCTGCTGCACAGTACCCGGGCATACCCGGCAGGTACCCACAGTGAGAAACAGTTTCTTAATTTTATTTCATTTTGTTTTAGCTTTGTCAGAGTTGGACTTTAATTTATTTTTTCTTTTTTTTAAATGAGGAAACCCTACCGCTTTAATTTTCTTCCACAGGATGTCCAAGGTTATAAATACATGTAAACATCAAAGCACAGTTCAAAACGCTTGTCAAGCTGTGGAGAATACTTTCAAAATTCAAATGGATCAACAATTCAATTGCTAAATTCTCAAGTAGGAAAGATGCTTCAAGTATCATCTAGCATAAAAGAATAGCTCAACCCAGTTTCAAATTCAAGAACAAATCTTTCAAAAGTAAATTTATATCATAAGTAGAGTATATGGCTTCATGATGCTAGAAAGACCACTCCATAAATAACATATGATTTATCTTGATTTTTGTGTATACATTGTAGCATCTGCGCTATGTACTTGTTCTAAGATCAACTACTGAATATCATGACATTTGGCATTGAATTATCAGTATGTTTTGAGGTTATTTAACAATTTTTGTTTTCTCTGCATATCATGTGGTTAATTTTGTTAATTTTGTTAATTTGGCTATATATATATATATATATATTATTTTTTTTTTTTTTTTTTTTTTTTTTTTTTTTTTGGTACTGACGTACCAAAGCCAAAGCATACCCGAACCAGTACCAGTATGGGGATCAGCTACTTAGCTTTGAAAATACCTTCCTCCCAAAACATAGATCAAATCAATAAAAACCATTGCTACTTTTCTGGAGTATATATGGGCATTGTGTACTACCAACTAGCTTACGCCTTGAGCATTTTGTACCTGCAACTAGCTTAATGGGAGAAACTGACACACTGTCATTGGTCAAGTAATCAAATGGTCAAGACTTAAAAGTATAATACTATAGCCAATTCAGTAGCTAAAATATTCCACAAGAATTATTAAAATTAACCATTTTCTTATGCATAATACAAATGATCTGAATCAAAAACACACCAGCATAATCCAAGCTGAGATCAAGTGGCCAATCTGCTGTTACAACACTATTTGGACTCTGGAGACCAACTTGCTGCGAAGATAATTATAGCAACTAAAATATTCCACAAGAATTATTAACTAGAGATTACTAATTCTTTTGAGAGGATAAGAATAGTGCCTAGGATTTTTGTTGGGGATAGCTTTAATCTAGAAAGGAGGTTCTTCACTAGCCGCAGCTGGGAAACGTAAAGCTATTACCGAAAGAGCAGCTATCATATAACATGAAAAATCAGAGGAAAAAACAAAAAGCTAGAAAAAGACCAGAACCAAACTAATGTATAAAACCATTTTCTTATGCATAATATAAATGATCCAGATCAAAAACACACTGGCATAATCCAAGCTGAGATCAAGTGGCCAATCTGCAGTTACATCACTATATGGAGACCAACTTGGCACTAAGAAAATTCTAGTGGACGCCAAGTGCTTTTCCTGTACATGGATAACTATAATCCGCCTATTTACTTGTGTTCTATTATCATATTTCAATATTTTTATTCAAAACATAAATATGATATGTTTTAACTTTTAAGTGTTTTAAACTTTCTTTAATAAAAAAAAAATCCTAAAAAAGGAGAAACGGGAAAGAATGCAAAGGCATTTTCAATGTCATTCAAATGTTTATCTGTTTTAAGCACAAAGGAACATACCTTGTAGAAGTTGGGCACAATAAATGGCCTTGTTTAGCAACTTTCCCCACTCTAATTGAAACAAGTGGAACACAGAGGCAACGCACCAGCATACCAAGCTCACGTGCCTTGAAATGCTGCACAGTCAAGCCAAAAATATTTTAGCCACGACATACAATCAAAGTATATGTTGAAAACAATTAGCTGCATGACAAATCTATTTTACACCTAAATGCATATAGGCAGAACACCGTATACAATGGATGGTTAGCAGTTTCCTTCAGCAAGGCCACTAACAATATGTAAATAAACACTTCATTGATTAAGCTGTTCTCCTAGTTAATTAGGAACTGTCTTGCAGGTGGGGATGCACATAACCATACCTCCTTGCACTGTTGTGAAATTTGGTCAATTGTTATAACTAACCATTTTCTTAGTCTGAAACAAATTAAATTATCCAACAATTTTTGTTTTGAGGTTTGATGTTTTTGGTACACAAGCCATTATTATTACAGATCATCTAATAATTTTCATAAAGCCCTGCATGATTAAAAATATGTTATCCAGATTAATGTTCCTCAACCATGAATATATGTTCATAATTTATGGTTCAATATAACTGAAATGATTCCAACATATCTATTGCAGCATGCACTACCACAAGACGAGTACAAATTTAACCTCCAACATGACCAAATTGAACTAGAATTCAAAACTGAACAACCATTATTTTCAATTCACACTAGAATTTAGAACTAAATGACCAAAGTGCACAGGGAATTTAAACTGAACAAAGCAAGTTCTCACAATTTCTTCAGCTGGATAAATAGGGGTAAATATAACGTAAAAGTTTATTTTGACCACACCCAAGCCAGAAGCCAATTTGGCATGTGCATTTCCACTTTTGGGTGCCCATAAGGGTATTTCTTTCCATTTGTCTTGTATATTGTTCAAATTTTCAAATTTTGTACCCCTAGATTTTGACTTCATGACCAAGCTCGGGAATAAACTGAAGCTTGCCCATCAATGTAGCTATACCCATAGAACCATAAGATGGGGAAAGCATTTGAACCCATGACCTCTATAGAGGATTCCAAAGACTTAACGTACTCTCATAAACCCATTTTATTTAAAATTATATTACCAAAACAGGTACATGGTTTTCCAAGGCATTCCTGTTCCTACTAGCAGAGCACATTTTCTGAAATTCAAATTAAAGTTTAACATAGCAACTCATTTTCTGATTTTTTTAATTGATGCTATACGAATTATCTATAGAAAATTAAGGAACCATACACTTTGATAAGTTTAAATATCTTGGAAAACCCATTTTATAGAATTTTTTGCAAAATTCAATCATAAATTTATTTCACAAACACTTCTTCAACTAGCAAAAGTTTGGTTCATTTTTAAGGAAATATCCTTTTTCAAAGGATACATTTTTTTTTAAAAAGAATATAACTTCCTATTCAAATGGAGAATGTTTTAGAGGAAATGTCCCTTCCTCTTTAAATGGCAAATTTTTTATGTTTTTAAATGTAATTGCAATTTGAACGGCTAACGTGGCTAACGTTTGAAAATTATTGAAATGAATAATCTTCCTCCTTAAATGTATTTGAAATTTAATTGATTTGAATAGCCATACTCTTAACGTGTAAGTAAATTTACTGAATTGAATAGTCTCTCTTCACGAGTCTACGAAATTTTGTTGAATTGAATAACCTTGCTCCTCAAGTGTATGAAATTATATTGAATTGAATAGCCTCATTGACTTTAGAGAGTTAAACATGTCATGAAATGATCTTTCAAACATTTCAATAATTGCATTATGAACTGACAAAACAGCTTGTTTCTCAATATTCTCCTTCTGCCTCTGCAGGTTCTATATTCATTGTTTCATGCCCTTGATGCCGGTTTGTAGCTGGGCACTTTGAGCCTGGGCAACCTCAAGTATATCCTCTTAAAAAATAGGGTGCTCAACTGGTTTCTGACCCTCCACTTGAGTCAATCCAATAAAGGGTTCTACCTTCTGAAAAGTAAATTCCTCCCCTATAATCAGGGCAAAAAACTATCCCATTCTCCCATCACTCTCCTTAGCAAGCTAGTGCAGTGCTTCAGGTTTTCATTCAGTACGGATAGGAGAGAGAGAATTAGGATTTTAAATTTTGGGGAAAGGAAGGGGGTGCCTTGACTGTATCATCCATGGAATTTGTATTTCCATCTTCTGTGCTTTATGAACAATGGCTAACAATCTGGTCACTCTCATGAGCTTATCTATCTATGCAGGGTTTGAAGATTGTAATGGTTTTGGTCTACTTTTAGAGTCTTTTTATAAATAAATTATTGTTTTGCGTTCATAAGGACCTCATATACCATATTAATCACCCATACCTATGGTTCACATGTTTGGGAGTGTCAAGATCAATAAAACTTCAAGTTTTCTTCCATTTGCAGAACATACATCATAAAATGATCTTTCAAGGCCCATCTTAAATATGATTTTCCTCTACCCTCCATAGACACTATTATAGATGCCATCGATGGGTATGAGCTATTGTATTTCATGGATGGTTTTTTAGGCTATAAATAAATTATTGTTTTGTGTTCATAAGGACCTCATATACCATATTAATCACCCATACCTATGGTTCACATGTTTGGGAGTGTCAATAGATACATCATCTACCTACTGCACCACCTTTTCTCTTCATTTGGTATAGTTCATGATGGCCCCTATAATGACCATGATAACATCCATGGCTATGGATACAACTATACAAGAAACATCTTTGGATGTTTCTTAGCTATTGCAAACCAAACAAATTTAAGGTGCAACTACTTTCTAAGAATCAATAGTGTAGAAGGCTTCAGCCTTAGAGCAGGAAGTCTTGTATCTATGAAAGGAGAATGCAGATCTGAGCCTTCGATTCACTAATGCATTCCATATCATTGACACTAGCTTCCCTAAACTAGTTACCCAAGTCTTAGGTGAATAGGTTATGTCTAAAGATAAGCAATTCTCAGCTCTATTGGTGCAACTAACGAAATAATGGTTGGATGAACATAAGATAAAAATATTGTGAGCTCAATGGAAAAATATCAAAGTAGAAATAAAGGTGATCTACAAGCTCTTGGAGAATTAAGAACATTTATGGATGTAGTTGCATTCCAAGAAAAATAGATAGCGTAGGGTATGTTGAATTGGAAGAAAAAACTTAAAAATTCATTGTCTATATCTAAACCAAACTTTGACAAGGTAGATAAAGCCAAAGATATGATGAAGGATCACATTGCTACCCCTGTAGCAATGAACAATACACTTAAGTAGTTATTTGATTCAAGGGATGAGGACATGCAAAAAATACAAAAATGGAAAAATGAGAAAAAGTCACCTTTTCAAGTGTCTTCTTCTTCAAATGGCAAATGATTTCATTTTTTTCAAGGAATGTCCATTCCTCTTCAAATGAAAAATGTTTTATAATTTTATTAAAATTAATAGTCAAGTTGTTAATATTAGCCACTAAAATTGACCCTAATGGCAGCCTAAAGAAGGCACAGTGCTAATGGCCTCATATGACATGTCAGGCACGGTAAGCTAGGGAGAGGGAAGAAGAGGGTGGTTCACTTACACTCAGGCACGTTACTTAACAGCCCTCTACTGGTGGTCGAGTCTTCTTCCTGACTGCACAACCCTCTGCTTGTATGGATTGACAAAGCTTCATTTATCACAAGCTTGGTCAAAGGTTCCAAAACTTAAAAAGTACAAATTTGATCGAATATGTATGATAGCAAAACACAACAATTCCTTCATAGTCTTCTAAAAGGAGAGATCTCGTACGCAAAATTGGTGTCACGCTTGGCGGTGACCCACAAACACTACCTTTACCTTTCTTTAATTATATATATGATACGACCGATCACTGGAAATCCTTTCAAAGTTTACCAACAAACCAACTTGAAAGACCTTTCAGAGTATACCAATAAACCAGCTTGAAAGATTTTACATCCCATTGGAATATTACTACATGGAACAACGTTCGGCACCAAATGCAAAATTTGACTCCTTGGCTGTCGTAGCCTCCTCGTTGTTCTTGCCGTTATTAATATTTTTATTACTATCATAACTGTTATTACTATTATTACCATGTTATTATTATTGTTATTGAGGTAGGCGTGGAAGAATCACTCTAACCTGACTGAGATGAGCTAGAAGACGATCATCAACGCCACTGCAAGATACATTAAGCTGTAACATTGGTTTGAGTCTCTCATCTGCACGGCACGCCCCCATCACTTGTAAATCCAAAGCTCGAAGCCATTGAAGCATTCCATTCTCGTTTTCGGTCTGCTGAACCAACAGATCCCCGTCTTCTGTACCCTGCAGCAATTGGGTGAGTGTCTGAGCAATACTGACACGTCTTGTTTCAATACTAGCTTGTGCCTCAGCTCTGTTATCACCATTCTGCCCGCTGCTGTGCTCTGCAGGCATAGTACATTCCACAACAGCTGAAGCAACAGTGCATGTACCAAACCCTCCACTGGGTAATCTTGACTCAGCGTTTCCAAGTGGCGGGAAGAAAGACCTAGATGTTGTAGCAACAGCAGAGACAGTCAGTGATGGCTGGTGCAGGGGAGATGCGGGAACTTGCAAAGCAACTGCCGCGGCTTTACCCAAAATACGACCTCCATGTACATAATTAGTGCTGCAAGCTGCCGAACCAGAAAAATCGATAACAGACGTTAAATGTGTGGAAATGCAACCTACAATGGAGGAATTCGGCTCGTCCAAGACGTTTGTAGTGCAGGAAACTGAGACGGCACACGAGGACTCAGAAATCTGACCGATGTTGAAAATTTGCTCGTCCCTTCTAATTTCCGTGCTGCTTCTCCCTCGGATTTCCTCTGAACCTTGCGCCTCTGAAGCCGAACCCTCTGTCTGCCCCGATTCTGCTTCGTCTTTCTTAAAATAAGCCATTTCTGTGTTCCGATTAAGCACGGTGACAGTTTCTCCTCAGTAAAAAAAACACAGCAAAGTCTTACTGCAATTGAGCCCCGATTAAACCCTCGAAAACCCCGGAAACAACGAAGATTTACCCCGATCTTTGCCGAGACAACATCCACGGCAATAATTCAACGCTGGCGAAGGCCAGTGTCCGTAGAAGTTACAATTAAGGCAATTGAGCCTGGTTTTTAAAGGACAAATTAACTTTCACCAAAGAATTTAAAGAAAAAGTCCAAGATCACAAAAGGCCGACGCGATTTCAACTTCCGCGTCGGTAATTGAAGCAAAATCCGTCAGATTTTGAGGACAATGGCCGCCGGAATTTTTCAACGAAAATCAGCTTTCGCCGGAGAAAATTCGCTGCAGGATGCTTCTTTTGTATAAAACTCGTTCCACGCTGCTAATTGAAGCCGAACTCCTCAGAAATTTTTAGACCAAAGCCTCCACGCCGAAATTTTCAAGGAAAGAAACAATTTCCGCCGGAAAGATTCGATCAGGAGCCGGTATTTTAAAGAAAAATTACTCCCCGGTACTAATTGAACCGAGTTCGCCGGATTTTGCAGAAGAAAGCCAGGACCACGAAAAATTCAAGCGAAAATCAGTTTTCGACGGAGAATGTTCGATCCAGAGCCGTTCTTTTGAAGGGAAATCGTTCCGCGGCAATAATTGAAGCCAAGTTCGTCGGATTTTGCAGAGGAGAACCGCGAAATCAAAAAAAATCGAATAAAAAGCGTTTTCGAGGGAGATAATTCGATCCAGTGCGGTTTTTCGGAATAAAACTCGCCCCACGGCTAAGCAACTCGAAATCAAACTACCTCTTGCAGCACATTTTGAGAAACCGCTGTAGAGGTCGAAATACGGCGCAAAAAGCGCCAAAATGAAGCTTGAAAGAACGGCAGCCTCAAAATCCTGGAAATAGGCCCAAGATCTGCAAATTTCAAGAAAAAAATCCTTGCGCCGAGGGCAATAATTGACAAATTTTCTGTACACAGAGAGGGTTTTGAGTTGAAAACTTTGTAGCGTTTGATTGTGGGTTGGAATTGAAATAGAGCCTTTATAGTCGGCGATGTTGCTGAATTGCCCTAAATACTTTTTCCCAATGGTTTAAATAAGCCCGATTGAAATGTTTCCTGACGTCCGCTGATGCAGGTGGGTCCCGCTTAATTTGCTGAGGTCCTGTCAGCATGGAGTTTGGACTTGTGGGACCCAGGCGCCCCTGGGCCACCGGCTCTTTGTACATGGGGGGCCCACCGTCATTTTATGTGCTGGTCGGTGAAATCTCATCATAGATAAATGTCGGTATTATTGCCTTTCAAAGGCGATATGGATAAAGGGGGTAATGATCGTAAGGTGCGGAATGAGGCCCTCAAATGGAATTTGACATTTTCCATTTCAAAGAGGAGTGAGGCTTGTCTTGACTAAATAATACAAATAATGACATGCCAATCAGGATGAGGTACGGTTATGTCACTTTAAATTCTCAATCCTAGCCACTAGGATCAAGAAAGCTACTTTTGTGCCCGAGCTACTTTTGTATGGATGAAACATAAAATGGATGAGTTGATGTGATTTGAGCTTTAAATGAATGTCTATACTTAAATAAAGGTGAGCAAGATGATCTTTCGTTATAAATGTGTACATAATTTTTGATCGATGCGTTTCGAATAACTTTTTGTGATTTATTTTCGAGAAAATAATTAGAACTTTAGATTTAATTTTTTTTTGAAATTTTCTAAGATGCATTCAGTGGTTGAACTTATTATCTCTGCATCTCTTCAAGAAGGCCAAGTTTGCAGTTCTATCTCTGCATCTCTTCAGGAAGTCAGGGCCACAGTTCAACAATGTAGTGCATCTTGGAAATCTTTAAATGGAAGTTGGGTCTACAGTTTTAATTATTTTCTTGTGTATTTACCTAAGGATAAATCACGGAGAGTGATTTGAAATGCGTCGATCAAAAACTATGCACACAGTTATACCCAGAAATCATCTTGCTCATTCATATGGACTGTGAAAACATCAAGTCTTATTAAATAAAGGTGCTTTGTGCCAAGTTCAGGGATACTAAAGGTTAAGTTTGATGGTTATATAATTATATGCTCATTATAGAGTTTTTGATAAAAATAATTAAGTCTTGTGTGTTGTGTGAAAGGGTAGCGCCAAAGATTGGAAATAGTACTTCAAGTTAAGTATAGCGCATGCCTAACAAAGATGGTTAGAGAGTATGGTGCATGTTAATCAGATAAGTACAAGCATGTACACTTGATAGATAGATCAATGAATTTAGTATGCATCGACAGGGTCAACATATAAGTGCATCCCTGACAAGATGGAAGTGACCACTGACAATGAAAGACCTATCAAAGTCAACATAATTTACGAGGGGCAAACAACATAAATTATGACCCTCACAAGCAACTGAGAAGCGATGAAAGACAACAAGGTAGCTTACCTAAAGCAAAGCACCGCATGCACTGCAAAATAGATGACAAAGGCATTAATTGTTGTTTAGAGGTAAATGCACTGGCAAGAGACACATAAAATTGTTGAGGAGCCTATAAATTGCAGAGCCCTAAGAAGGACAAGGAGAAGAGAGCTAGCGACAACGAAGTGTTATTGGATTACTGCTAGAGTGGTTAGGACAGAGACTTAGATAATTTATGTTGTTAAGTCTCTGAGAAATATATTGCACCCATACACTGTTGAGTTATGAACAAAATAATTATTTAAAGTTTTTATCATTTTGTTTATGGTGGTTAGACGTCCTTCATGTACTTAACATAATTTATGTCCATTGAGTGAATGAATGTTTATACAAGTTGGTGTACTCATGTTTGTATTTGAATGAGTATATACCCTCTGTGTAGTAAAAGAAGGATTGAGAAAGCCTCTAATAGTTTGTGCGCATGAGAAGTGCATATGACTATATGAATGAGACCATTACCAATTAACCCTAACCTAGCCCACTTTTCCCTCTTTGTGCCTCGAGTGAATACGTGAACTCAAACTCATGTGATGCATTGACACAGAAGGATGTAAGTTAAATTTTGGGACATGTGTAATGACTAATGTATATGTGTGTGTGTGTGTGTGTACACACACACACACACACACATATAATAGTAAAAGAGTGTATATATATGTATATATATACACATATATATAAATATATAATAGTAAAAGAGTGTGTGTATACACACACACACACACACACACACACACACACGTGTGTGTGTGTGTGTGTGTGTGCATGCGTGCGTGTGTGTGTGTATAATAATAAAAGAGTGTAAATATAATCATATAGCCATGAGATTGAGCCTCATACAACCATCAACTTTAGCCTATAATACAATTATATACCATCAAACTTAACTTTTGGTTTGTAAGAACTTGATGCAACCCTTATTAAAAATTTGGACATTCATTATATATATACACACATTAAATTTGATGGTCAATTTAAAACTCAATTTAATAATTATATAATCGTATATGCATTGTTTTGTTGTAAAATATAATAACATTTTTTTAAAATTATGTAAGATATAAAAGTAGATAATAAATAATATTTCTTTCTTTTAATATAAACTATATTAATATTTTCAAAGACAATGTTGAATAAATAACTAACATTAAAAAAATTATGAGAGACAAGGTCCACCAACATTTGTCAGAGGCAACATATATTACACGAAATGAGAAAAAATGCAAAGCTTTTTACTCGTCTTACATGAACATGTGGTCAATATAGAGTCCAACCTTCAACAATATGCTTAACATCGCTTCTATATTACACAAAATGAGAAAAAATGCAAAGCTTTTTACTCATCTTACATGAACATGTGGTCAATATAGGGTCCAACCTTCAACAATATGCTTAACATCGCTTATTTTTATCGTTTACCTAAAAGACTATATGCATAATCATAAGCCCCATCTCACATGACCAACCCCTTACTTGACAATATTAATATTTGAAAAAGGCACCTTTCCCTCCATACCATGATAAGCATTACCATTATTTATACATAATTTTAGGGTTTTCTTTTAAATAAGTATAATGTTGATAATCCTTACATCAATTAAGTAAATCTTCAATTTTGGTCTTAGAGATTTTTGTATATAATCTTTACAACAATCAAGTAAATCTTTAATTTTAATTGTGAAAAATTGACTTTTTTTTGAGATTTGGTAGAGCCTTTGACACTCAGTCAAGTAACTCTTCAATTATGACTATTTTCAAGTAATTATTGATTATTTTTTTGTTTTGTTATTTTTAGTGCAATGTTTGTTTATAAAATGATAATATTGATTTCATTTTGCAAGGTATTATTTATAAATGTTAGTAAAACCCTAAATCAAATAATTCTATTTTAATAGAAAAAATAATTAAATTAGACGATAATACATAACACTAAAGAAAATAAAAGATATATATAGCCCAATTTTATAAAAAGAGTTGGAAGACAAAATTTGATTATAAATTTTTAAAATAACTTCACATAAAGAGCTTTACAATGCTCAAAATGCATTGATCTCTCTTAAAGGTTTCTATGTACGTACACATTATGTATCTCTCGATCACTCGACGCTTAGAAAAGGAAACACAACCATAATCTCATTTTGGACGTCGAGACCAATGTAGTTGTAACTATGGTTGTATGTGTGGTGGGTGAAGGAGTTGAAGGGGCATTGGGAATAGAATGAAGGGGGCCCATTATTCTTTATGAATGATGCATGCGATACCAAAATCACTGACCCCTTTCATTGTTCTTTAAAAGTTGTTTTTAGTTGACCACTTTCATTTTATACCTTATGGAATATGATTCTCGATTTAAAACTCACAAAACTGGTTATTGGTTATGTTAAAATAGTTGAGCAATACAAATCCACCAGTAAAAAATTATATTCGTTAATTTTTAATTCTAAATAACAAGCAAAGTTGCCCATCCTTAGATAATATAAATGGACAGGGCATCCCGATAAATTACCTAGCCTCAATGAAAAATATTATTTCAAAACTAAAAATCAACTTACATAAACTACATTAAAATTATGTAATAATCTAGATACTTTTGGATACACTTAAATTCGTAGATAGGCCCATCTAAAAGCATATTGAAAAAAATGATGATAGAAAGTGCATAATTGAAATGAAATAGATGATGCAAATTGAAACACAATTTCTTTTAACATACAATGATATTAAACATAATAACATATATATTTGTAATCATACTTAATACATGGTATCTTAAATCTTTGAGAATTTATTATAAAGTGGAATACCCAAATAAATAATTTTTTAAAGAACTAAATGTTAGGTTCTACAAGCCATTTTGGCCTTAAAAATGCCAAAAATCATTTCATTATCTCATATTAGCACATTTGTATAGATATTGTATACTGATTTAATCTTTTAGGGTTTTACTATGTAAATCTTAAGTTAGATTAAAGAGTTGAGTTGTCTAAATTAGTGAAATAATAGGAAATAAATAACCACTAATGGTACAGAATTTGACTTGTTTTAACTTTTTAAAAATAGTAATAAATATGTGTAAATAGAGATTTATATGAAAAACAGCAATCGCAAAAGATCTGGATGCTGAAATTGAATTATGGACAGGTTTGAGTGTCATCAATAGGGTCCTTGAATCAAATTCTTTATTGGGCAATAGCGCCCCACCCAAACAGTGGTGTCATGTGGTTTTAATGTTCTGAAAATGGCATTAGTGTCCTTTTTCCATGACTATTCCTATTTTCTAGGAGCACATATCCCTGTGTTTCTAAGTTTTGTTCCTGCACGTACGAAATTTAGAACTTTGTATTGTGCCTAGAATATTTGATTTAGTATGCAACCCCTAATCCTCCTTACAAATATGACATAAGTTGAAAATGTGTGTTCGTTAATAAGATACGTTGAAGTCCTCAACACCCTACTGTGAAGAAAGTTGCCTACATACCAATACTCTGATGAAGGATTAAGTCCAATGTAGTTCTCCCATCTAGTGCTTGGTACAAGTGCAAGTGAATGCTAGAATGGTAGTGGTCTTGAATGCCTTAAGTGTGCTTGAGATTGAAAATCTTTGAAATCTGGACTTAGGGCAGTTGTAGATGGTAGTATGCAGTAGGGCAAAATAAAGATTAATAACCTTAATTTTGCTCAACTGATTTCTTATTTGAATAGCCTCTTTACATCTATTTTCCATCCACTCGATAGAGGCCTAATAGTCTTATATTTATAGACTTTTGTAGCTTGTGCAGATAATAAAATGCCTAGGCCGACCTAAGGAGGGGTGCACGTTTGAAAATATATTCATTCGAAAGAGTTGGGACAAGGGACACTAACGCCAAATTGAGGACACTAGCACCATGTCGCTCTAAAGTCCTTAATGTAGTGCTAGTGTCCAACTGGTACGCTGATAGTCACAAAAAATTAAAATTTAAGAATGCAATTTTGAGATTGTGTTTACACTGACGAGAAATGTTTGTGATCTACACAATCATTGAAAAAGTGTGATAAAGGCTCTAGGGTAATTCTAGAACTAAACTAAGAATAGGTTGACTCAAGTAACACTCTTAACATCCAAATACCATTGTTAGATGATTACACATACCTTTGTTGTTTTGGTTTAAAACTGGTTGTTCTTGAATTAATTATTATGATTTACTATGTGAGTTATTTTGGTCTTACTACTAATAAAAGATATTTTAGATTTTGAACTTCTTGTGACATATCTAGTACCCATAGCAAAGAAGATGCAACATGTGCAATCCTTATAGCCATTATCGAAAGTTGCATGTTTCACGTTACTATTACTAACCCGCAACAATTGACAAGTAACAGGGTGCTACAAGTTGAAAATAGTTCCCACATCAAAAGGGCATAAACGATTCCTACAAAATTGAGAATAATGTATTAGTTTCCTTTGCACCTCATCTCATCATTGGACCATCAATTGACTATTTGTCCTCATATAGTTGCAATGTTTTAAGTATTTGTAAACAATTTTACAAAAACTAGAACCATGAACTAGAGCGCTTTTGATTAGAACTATGAACTAGTTTAAGACACAAACGAGAGGCCCAAATCTCCCTTACAACCAATACTAATGGTCGCAACTGGCCTTACTAATATCATCAATGGCCTCCACTAACCCCACAAACATTGTCACGGCCACAACCAACTCCACTAACATTACCACGACCACAACCAACTCCACTAACATTACCACGACCACAACCAACTCCACTAACATCATCAATGACGACAACCAACCTAACATGTCACCGAAATTTGAACCTAGATGGAGTTGAACACAACCAATCCACTTTAACCAATTCACCTACATCTCATTAGTGTTGTATAGTTGTAATTGTTCCTTTCATGTGTCTTATATTTTGAAGCAAATCTTATATATGAGTTTAACTTATACATACTTATGTAGGTCTTAAGAGTCTAAACAAAATCAACCTTCTCTATATAAGGGAGACATTGCAATTAAGAAACCAATCAAAAATTTAGGAAGAAATATAAAACTCATAATTTATTTACTCCTTATAGCATAATTGTAAGCAACTGATAACAATCTCATTATTGCTATCGTTTTATAAAATGATAATACAACCAATTTGGAGTAATCTTGTAACCAAGGAGGGGGTCATTGCTAATGAGATTTGTTGAGAAGATTCTCATCCATTAGCGCAAATTATTTTCTCTATCTAAGCATTTATTTCTTACAAGTTAATTTTAGAGTGTTTTGATTTATTTCTAATTTATAGTTAATTTCTTTTATAGTATTTTAAATGTGTTTGTCTTTTAATTCCATGTGTTTACCTTTCTATTCCATTGTCTAGAAAACTTCCAAACTAGAAATAACATTTACTTTTCACCTTTTTACTTTCATGCAATTTACTTTCAACAAGAATGCTTTCAATTCAATACAAGTGTCTGAATTCTAATTTCACAACATTAAATTCTTAATTGTTCAAAATTACTTGGTATGCACATACAATGCCAACCCCTTGCTAAAATATGTCCTTGAATTTGTCTTTTAAATGTACTCCTCTACATACATACTTAAATACCAGAGCTAGTATAGATATTTTAGATGTCTCTCTAAAAAATGCCAAAAAAAGCTGACCTTGTAATTTTCACACAACAATTATTAATAACTCCATTGTCTCCCTGGTGATAAATAGCATCTTTCTCACTACACCAATATGTCAAATTTGGAAAAATCTTTATATTAAAAAAAATGGCTTCAAATTCCATCATATAACCAATATATTTCAAATATTTTATTGACTTCTTTAAAAAAACAAAAAAAATCTAAATGATAATCAAATGGACATCAAATTTAAAGTCAAAATTAAAAGTGAACCCATTCACAATCATGACAGCCCACACACCCCTTTTTCCGTCCCCTACTTACAACTACCATTATAGAATACCTCTTGGCATAATAGTACAAATCCAAAATTTATATTATATATGTAATACAAATGTATAAAAATCCACATCCCAGTTATCATCCACCCCTGATGAAGCACCTTAAATATCAAACGAAGTGCATTTATTATATCCAATAAAGAGGGCTTGACCACCCTTGGAGCACTCAATGTCTAGGTAAAAGGCCTTTACACACTAAAATTCGTACATGGGGAAAATCAACAAGATTCCCTCATAAGAAATTTTAAAAAGCTATCCAATCTAAATAAAATATCAATTTGTAACAACTATTTTTTACAAGGCACAACTCCAACCACGTCCCTCTTCATCACCCTGCCTTTCAGCACACCCATGGCACCTTTGACAAAATACAACATATGTACAGACAGGCTTTTTCAATGAGTGGAATTCAAAGCACTAATAGTTATAACCATCTTGTATGTTAACAGATTCAGTATGAATATGAGCACAGTAGACTTCAGTAGGTTAAAAGATTCTATTGAAATTATTTCTTCAAAAAGAAATACATTGAACAACACGCTCATTCGATATGATTTAAAAAGTAAAAACTCCAATTTGTCATATTCCATTTCATAATGAAAATCATTTGGATTTTCCTTCGAATGATTAAAATCTTGAATAACAAAACCATAGGCACTTAAGAATTCCACTAAGACAACATATTTATGTCCGAGAATTACTCTGAAAAAAAGGTTGAACATTTAACCTAAAGAAGACGTTATACAAAGGATTGTCAAACAATTATCAATGAACAAGCAGTCAGTCAACTAAGAACCAATAGTCATAACAAGCAACTTTTTATTAAACGGCATGGGCACCTTGCAAGTTACCATTGTCGTCCGCATACTAGAGTGCAAGCCACTCCCTTTAGCTATTTAACATAAAAAGTTTGTGGAACAAGAGGGTAGAGTCGTGCTGTTATAGTAGTCAATAATTAACCTTACTTCGAGTCCCACCACGGCTAGAAAGATTGGCTTCAAACTTCTTCCATAGCTTCAAATAAAAGCACTTACTGCCCAAAATAATTAGTACGGATATTTTAAATAAATCTATCTGAAAAATAGCTGATAGATACCAATTTGACTCCGTCACCTTCTCTGTAAATTTTCTGTTGACTGGTGATAGATATCCTCAATCTAGCAACAACATTACGTTGGACTTGAAAAAATATTTTAAGTAAAAAAAGGCTCCAAACTCCATCTTATGCCGAAGATATCACAATTTTTGATCGCCTTCTCTAAGCAAGAACAAAAACTGCCTTGTGACAGTCAAATGGATGACAAAGTTAAGGTCATCATCAATTGTTTATGCACTCACTTTACAGCCCACCACCACCGGCTGACATTGTAAGACACCTATCAATGTAACCATCCGCATAATAATAGATTGATAGGGACAAAAACAATACATACACTCATTAAACTAAGCATTCAGATGCGTAAGTATCATATATAAAGCCTTACCACAAACATCAGGGCTATTCAACAATTGAACCTTATCATACCCAATATTCACTACTTGTAGCCATGATACAAGTAGAGCATGCAGATGAACTGGTTGCCAGTGAATAAAGATGGATCCAGCAGTGAGATCCAAAACATTGGAAAATAACCTTATCACACAGTTGATCCCAAAAGAACACTATTTAAGATAAATGAGATTTAACTGATTTTTATGACCAACAGAAACTAACCTTCAATCATCTTTTGTATCCATTCCGAACTTATCACTCACCGAATGCTCAAATAAAATTCCGCATCAAACAAAATGAATCTAACCCTTTGAACAAAAAATTTGAAGATCAACCCTCTGAGATATCAAAACATACTAGATATAAGTTGTCATAGCTCTCAAAACTTGCCCCTCGAGTCCATACGAGTTAACCTGGACTATCTGGTCACCTCAAAAGATTAGTTTGCAATCCTCATTCACATTGCAGGCATGTTAGATAATGTTTACAGAGTAGGTTCAACACATCGTGTTTAATTATATCACAGTATCTGTGCAGCAGTGTTCAGCTTCTCTGCGAGAGTTAGTTGGGCTTTTGCAAGCCCCGCTAAATAGACCACTAGAAGTAGATCCTGCAAGAAGACAAATACATCGACCATACAATTTAGAAAAGAAAATATTAACCAAGGAAACTAGTAAACACACTAGAAAATAAATTATAATTCTCTCTGTTCGTCCTAAAACTGTTGTAAGTAATAATACACTGAGTTGAATGACATTATACCTGTATGCTGTCATTAAATAGCTTGTCAAATGCATCTGATGATATCTTTGGTATAGCGGCCATCGTGTCCATGAGATATCTCCCAACACTTTTATCAGGAGCAATTTGACCTTGCTGAATGTTAAAAAAAAAATTGTTAGCTAGCTTAGGACAAAAATATATACATGCCAGTGTAACCATTTTGGTCAACTCTCATCAAAAATTGCCACCTCTATACAGACACCACTCACCACTACATCATCAACATATTTGAAGACATCCTCTATTAGAGCAAGTAATCTCTCCATGGTAGCCTCTAGACCCTCCAGATCATTTGGAAGTTTGTCCACAATTGTTTTCTTCAACAAATCAACTGCCATGTAGACATTAATCTCATATTAGCTTTAGAACATTTAAATAACACGAAGGAAACAATGATTTGGACTCAAATTTCAACACATCAAATGCCATGTAAAAGTTAATCTAATTTCAGCTTTAGACCCCTTACATAACATGAAGAACACAATGATTTGGCTTCAAATTGGAAATCTATGTCAGGCTAATGTATATTAAATGTTATAATAAGTATAATAAGATTAACAATAAGAACATGATGTAAACATAAGCTTTGGCTGAGAAAGTTATCATTCCGAAGGAAAATAACATTTTGAGAGGAGAAAAAAAGCTGCAGTTAATGCAAATAACTCCTTGTTACTTATGGAGCCTTCCCACTGCTGCTTGTAGTTTGGTTTTTGTGCATTGCAGACCATTTCAGACAATTGAATCCTAACGTCCATGTAGAAACCACAAACCCTCCAATCAGTCAGTTCTAATAGGACCTTGCAGGGAATTAAGCAGGTCAATCCCATTGTGATCTGCAGGGCATTTGGTCGACTCATAAGGTATGTGAAACAATCTCAAATGGAAGAAGTAAAGATGACACTTTTCAATTATGTCTTAAAGGGTTGGCAATGTTCAAAGAACAACAATAGACATAATCAAAAGTAGATATTTTAAACGAAAGGTTGACCAAGCTTCTGATAGTGTTCAGGTCCTAGTGAGTTTTAAATTCACTGCTAATTTTATTTTTATGAAATGCTTTTACTCAAGGGAAGTAATTTTAATACCAGACAAAGGCAAGATTCAAAGTATCAATCCTTGCATATTGTGGGGATCTTTAGTTACAGAACCCTATTGTAATGGGAATTTAACAAAGGATAAATCCAATAACAAAAAATTTATAATTTTCATTATAGAGTTTCTTGATTAACTAGCACCAACAGGGCTAGAAACAATAATAAAATAGATGTAAAACAAAATAAACAAAAATTACCACCGATATCCAAGCTACTAAGCCTATGGCAATAGGATAGGGCCCCATCTAGACTAAACAGACATAGATACTTAACAAATATATTTTCACATCCACAGAGTGTGACTAGCAATTGCCCCCAAAGTGCAAGTTACACCAAAAGGGATGCAATTTTCTGTTTTCGTAAAGTGGGGTTTTGTAAGGTGAGAGTGTAGATCAGCAATTGTACCTCAATCGAAACCCATGATTGCTAACCTCGTCTGATCTTTTGTGCAAAAAATGTTAAGCAACTATAATCTTATATTTTTGGTGGAGGTGATGGTGCAAAATGAGGTTGTGTGTTCCTTCATACAATGGGGCAATGAGTTGTGCAGGGAGGAAATGTTTTGTTTCATGGCAAGCTTCAGCAATGGGGAAGTGGTAAGGAAGGGCAAGGCCAGACAGAGCATGCAAATGGTGAAAGATTTCAAGGTGAGCTAGGTGGTGATGGTGAAGGGCAATCACAGAGTATTTCAGGGGATATCGTACACCAAATGGCCCATATCGTATCTGGGCCCAGATTCAGAGCCACTATTGGATATACATAACCTGCACCTATTGCAAAGGGGTCCGCAGCTTGCAAGGTGGTGGCATCTTTGATTGGTTGTTTTCTATTGTCAGGGGTGGACGAGTACATCAGGAGAGCTGATTTGATTGCCGCAAGGCTCCACGTCCAATGTGTGGCTCAAATTAGCGTTGCAATGTCGTTGACATGGGGACAAGACAATGAGGTCCTAGTGTCTATCTTGTAGCTTTCATCCATCCATGCTGCCAATATATTGACATCTACAGCAATTACATCAGGCATAAGAACATACGGAAATCCCAGACTTGAACCCATTGAAGAAAAAGCAACCACAATTGGACCCTATCTTCAAAAAATGGGATGCAATTTTTTGTTTTCATAAAGTGGGGTTTTGTAATGCGAGAGTGTAAATCGGCAATTGTACGTCAATCGAAACCCATGATCGCTAACCTCGTCTAATCTTTTGTGCACAAAATGTTAAGCAACAATAATCTTATATTTCTAGTGGAGGTGATGGTGGAAAAGAAAGTTGTGTGTTCATACGAGGCAATAAGTTGTGCGGGGAGGAGAGAGCAATGCCGAAGTGGTGGGGCAAGGCAAACCCAGACAGAGCATGCAAGTGGTGAAAGATTTCAAGGTGAGTTGGGTAGTGATGGTGAGAGGCAATGACAGTATTTCAGGTGATATCGTACACCAAATGGCCCATATCATATCCATACCTAGATTCATAGCCACTGTTGGATGTACATGACCTGCACCCATTGCAAAGGGGTCCGCAACTTGCAAAGTGGTGGCATCTTCGATTGGTCGTTTTCTATTGTCAAGGGTGGACGAGTACATCAAGAGAGCTGATTTGATTGCCACAAGGCTCCACATCCAATGTGTGGCTCGAATCAGCATTGCAATGTCGTTGACATGGGGACAAGACAATGAGGTCCTAGTGTCTATCTTGTAGCTTTCATTCATCCATGCTGCCAATATATTGACACCTAGAGCAATTACATCAAGGATATGAACATTCGGAAATGCCATACTTGAACCCATAGAAGAAAAAGCAACCACAATTGGACCTTATCTTCATAAGCATCTTAATTATCTCTGCTAACTAAAAAAAAATTTAAGGGAGCACTGGTCATGAAACAAATGTTATGGAAAGATTATAAATATGAATATCAAATTATTATTGCTTGAGGCTTCATGCACAAAAAGGTGAGACGAGGTCAACAATCATGAGTTTCGAGTGAGGTACGATTACCGATCCACACTCTTTTGCTTTACAAAACCCCGCTCTACCAAAATAGAAAAATACATGCCTTCCAAAATAACTTGCACCTTTGGGGCAGCTGCTTATATATATATATATATATATGAAATAGTATATATACATATTTATATCATAAATAATAATAAATTTATTATATATTTTATAATTATAGATATATATCTATAATATATAATATACAATAATGTAACAAGAATATAAAGAATGAATTAACCATTGAGATTCTTTAGGTTGTGTAGAAGGAATCGAAAAAAAATGGCACACATCAGAGAGCAGGAGAAGGAGAGCACGAAGGGCAAGGAGCAGGGGAAAGGAGGTCAGTGAGCGAAAGGGAGGATTGTGGTGTCGCAGCGAGGGACAAGCTCTCTACCAAGCTTCAAATCTACCAATCTGGGAGGAAAAACGAGTATTCACGGCAAGAAAGATCGCATAAAAGTTTTGACGACGATTATAGAGGAAGAGATTGGTGGGATGAAGAAGCGAAGTTGAGCAAAATAAGTGCTAGTTGGAAATGGAAATTGGTAGGGAATCAGGAGCAAAATTCGGAGAAGATTGAGGGTAATCTGAAGTCCTCGATTTTTAATTAGTAGAAATTGAACCGCAAGATTTAGATAATACTCCGAAGGAGATTGGAGAAGATCATTCTTTGAAAGAATCTGTGGATAAAAATTGTGAATCTTTGGGAGATGGGGTGAAGATTGGTGAAACTAGGTTTTTGGAATGGATATCAGATCCGTTTATTTCCAAAATTAACCAATTGACAGATTGTGCCCTTATTTGTAAATGTGTCGAAAAATACCCAGTGGTGGGAGCAGTTGAACTATGGATTAAGGAGCATTGGGGTTCCTCGGTGTTGGTTAGCTTTATGCCTAAAGGATTTTTTGTTGCGGTCTTTCAATCCAAAGAGGAGAAAGAAAAGGTATTCAAAAATAAATCCTGGTCTTTTAATGGTGTGGGTCTACGGATTCTCAAAATGGGAGCCCTAATTTCGACCTTTTAAAAGCTAGGAAGAGAAGTTCTCAGGTGTGGATAACATTCTATGGTCTGCCCTTAGAATATTAGAGCAAAGAATGTTTGGCTACTATGAGAGGATTGGTGGGCTTGGTAATGGAAGTAGATGAATCCTCGTTCAAAAGTGGAAGAGCAACTTATGCTCATGTCAGGGTTGCACTTGATTTGGATCAAGATATTCCAGAATCTGTGATTATTAAGACAGAGGAAAGAGTTTGGAATCAAAGAATTGATGTGAAAAATATTCCTTTCAGATGTTACAAATGTCACCAACCAGGGCATATATAGAAGTTTTATAAAAAAAAGTAGGAGCTCTCCTCGAACCAAATCAATTCAGATAGTATCCCAATGGAGACCGAAGAAGGCTCAAACAAGGAAAAATAGGGTTAAGAAGGGTTTGGAGCACAAGGCAGCTCAAAGTAAGGAGGATGAGGCTGCTTGGAAATCTCAATCTCAAAGCTTATTAAATTGGGGACAACGGATGTTATTTCTCCAACTTCGGTGATTAAGAATTGTGAATTCATTGAACAAGAATCTCAATCCATCAAATTGTTGGTTCTTCAAAAACCGCTGAATTCTGAGACCAGAAATAGTCTAAAGATTTCAGCGGAAGCAGATAAGGAGGTGTTTGGCTCAAATGAAGAGGGATCAGGTTCTAAAGAAGATTCAGAAGGGGACTTGAATTCTACGAAAATTCTTCCTATTTCTCAGACTAAAAGTAAAATTTTCCATCCAAATTGGGGTCCTCAAAGTAGGCGGGGAAGGAAAACCAAAAAAAATCTTATTGCAAGGGAAGTTTTGGTGGGTAAATAGGACACTTTAGAATACTTTTTGGATGTTGCAAGGCGTGGGGTGGAAATCCCTCATCTGGAATCATGAAGGTTATATCTTGGAATGTTAGGGGTTTGAATGCCCCTAACAAGAGACGCTTGATAAAGCATCTAATTAATGTAGAGAAACCGGATCTTTTAATGCTTCAATAAACCACGTTGAATAGGGAAGAATCGGAAGATTTTTTGAGTTCTCTTGGGCAATGCTGGCAAGGGATTTTTGTGGAAGCTATTGGAGCTTTTGGTGGCTTGGCTATTCTCTAGTCTCTCTTTTCTTCTAAAGTGGAGTTGATTGCTTTGGCTCAAAATTGGCAAGTGGGCAGAATCTCTAGTTTCCAATCAGATTTACAATTCCTTCTGATGAATATTTATAGTCCTCAAGGAGCTTCTTTATCTTTGAGCAAAAATCTCTAACTTTTTAAATAATTTTCAGGCGGAAAAGGTTATTTTAGAGGGAGATTTCAATGCCATTTTAAATCTCAAAGAAAAGCAAAGAGATGTGATAATTGAATCTCAGGGTAATCAGGGCTTTGGTTTGTTTGTTAGACAAAATGTGCTAGAAGATGTTGAACCCAAATCTGGTTGGTTTACCTAGAACAATAGGCATCTAAGATCTAATAATATCCTAGAGAGATTGGAAAGGTTTCTAATCTCTTCCTTATGGAACCAAAGCAACAGAAAATTGGATTGTTGGGTATTGCCACAGTTGGGTCAGATCATTAGTCTATCTTGCTGAAAATTGATTATGATTCCCCCTTGAAAGATGTCCGTTTAAATTTGAATTAATGTGGCTCTGAGATCCCACTTTCTTTGTACTTGTTAAGGATTGGTTGGATCACTGTCCGGTAGCTCCTGGCTCCAGAATGTATCAGATGAGTAAAAGGTTGAAATTCATAAAATGAAAGCTCAAAGTTTGGAACCGAGAACATTTCAAGAATATTTTTTAGTAAAAAGTAAGGATTGAATCTAAGCTTCATAAACTGAATGAAAAAATAAATAAATGAGGAATGGATGTTGAAGCTTAGAATCTCAAAAAAGCTTTGATTGGTGATTATGAAGAAATTCTTTGTAGAGAAGAAATTTTTTAGAAACAAAAATCTAGGGAGAATTGGCTCAAGAATGGTGACAGAAATTCAGCGTTTTTTCATCTTTCAGTAAACGCTGAAAGAAAGGTAACCAAGATTGATCATATCCAGTATAGTCAAGGGGTGGTCTTGGATTCTCCAAAAGCTATTAAAAATGAAGCTGCTCAATTATTTCAAACATTGTTAAATGAAAAAGTATTTTTAGATGGGAATGCTCAGAATGAATTTTTTGCTCTCATCCCAACAGTGACCACTCAAGGTGTGAATGAAGAGCTTTTGACACCCTTTTCAATGGAAGAAGTAAAGAAGGTGGTATTTTCTATGGCTAAGGATAAAGCTCCCAGTCTAGATGGTTTCCCAGCAGCGTTTTTTCAATTCTTCTGGGAAGTTGTGGGTGTTGATGTTTGGGAGATGGCGGAAGAATCCAGATCAAAGAAGAAAGTGATCCCAAAGTTGAATGACTTTCTTATTTTTGTTTCTGAAAGGGGATTCTCAGTCTTCATTCTTGGATTTCAAACCAATAGCACTATGTAATACAGTTTATAAGATTATCTCAAAAGCCATTGTTGTTAGTATGAAACCTTTTCTTAAGAAATTAATTTCTAGTGAGCAAGTGAAATTTGTGCCAAGAAGGAGCATTCAAGAAGGGATTATTGTAGCACATGAAATTAATCATTCCCTATTACGTAATCATCAAAAAGGTATGTTGGTAAAATTGGATATAAATAAAACTTATGATAAGGTGAATTGAAGATTTTGTTCAAATTCTTCTGAAGTTTGGCTCTAGTAAAGATTGGTGTGGGTGGGCATTCAACTGTGTTTCAAGTCGTAAATTTCCAGTGTTAGTTAATGGTTGTCCATCTAGATTCTTCTCTATATCAAGAGGCTTAAGACAAGGGAAAGGTTGCAAGGTCTTCAAATTGTGAATAATATTAAAACTCACACATCATCAATTTGCAAATGCTACCTTTATTTATGGGAAGGCAGCGGTCGAGGAAGCGTTGAGTTTAAAAGAATTTTGAGAAGTTAAGAAAAAGCTTTTGGGCAAAAAGAGTAAATGAAGGTAAGTCTGAAATTTATTTTATCAATTGTTTACCTTTGGCAGAAGTCAATTTAGGCAGGATCTTAGGTTTTAAGATTGGAAAACTTTCAAGCAAATATCTAGGGGTTCCTCTATTCAAAGGAGTTGGTTAGGTTGGCTTATGGGAAGATCTGCTAGAGAGGTTTAAAGCGCGAATGAGCACCTGCAAAGGAAAATGGTTATCCTTGGCAAGTAGGATAACACTAATTAAATTTGCTCTAATGGCTCCCCTGACCTATTGTTTTTCTGTGATGCGTCCCCTCGATCAAGTTATTAGTTCTATGAATAAGATTATGAAGGACTTTCTAGAGCAAGGTTGTGGTGAAGAAAATAAAATTCCATTGATGAAATGGAAGAGTGTGTAAAAGGAAACTATGAGGTGGAGCAGGTATAAAAGATCTTCAACTTCAGAGCTTGTCTTTGAGGGCAAAATTGGTTTGAAAAATGGTGTTTGAATTAGATAGATTGTGGTGCATACTTCTTCAAAGTATCTTGATTCAAAATCCCCAAAACATATGGTGCCAGTTGTTCACCCTCCTAGAGGATCCCATGTGTGGAATTTCATGTTGAATTGTAGATCGATCATAGCGTTGCGTGTTTCTTGGACTGTTGATAATGGAAGGAAGGCAGAATTTTGGCAAGATTCTTGGAATGGTCATCGTCCTTTGATAGAGATTTTTGTTGGATCTCAAATCAAAGATTTTTTATAAAATCTTTGGAGAACTAAAGTGAAAGACTACTTGGATCTTGGTTCTAATGAAATGAGAATAGTTTGTAATTGGAAAAGATTGTCTGATCTCCCAGTACCGTTGGAGGAGATTATGTCGTTAGAGGATTGTCTTAGAAATAGGAAAATCTTTCTAAATAATAAGGAAGATCAACTTCATTGGATTGGCGCTAAAATTGGAATTTATTCAGTTAGACTAGGCTATCAGATAGCTGAAGCAAAGGATGTTTTTTTGGTTTGGGTGAATCTTCTTTGCTGAAGGAAGGGTTGCAAAAAACAAGGGCATTTGCATGGTTGCCAGTTCATAATCGTGTGCTCACTCAAGATCGTTTGAAGAAATAGGGTTTATTGGACCATCGAGATGTTGTCTATGTGAGATGGAGGAAATGGCCGACCATCTGTTGATCAATTACTCTTTTGCAAATTTGTGTTGGATTTGGCTTTGCAACAAATTCAATTGGGCATGGGCTTGGTCGCCTACTCTTTATCAAGCCTTCTCCTCCTAGCCGGTGGGAGATGTTAAGCATTCCCTTTATAGTTTATGGAGATATAGCCCAACCATCATAATATGGACAATTTGGAAAAAAAAAAAAAAAAATCCCGCATTTTTGAAAATAAATCACGTCCATTACATGTGGTTTTAAGAGATATGGAGATTTTTATTTCTGAAGTAGTATCTTCTCATATTCCGAGAAAATAAGGTATATTGACCAAATGGGATATGCAAATGTGTGCTAACTGAAAATATATTAAGCCTCTCTCCAGTTAAAGGGTCAATTTTAGATAAGAAGAATAAGAGAAATAGAAAGGATGCAATCCGATCTCCACAAACAAGATTGGTTTACGCTAAACTTTGATGGCGCTTGTAGAGGAAATCCATGAGCCTCTGGGGTTGGTTCTATGATTAAGAACTGCAATGGTTCACTAATAAGACCAATGTCTTTAAAGTTCCCTGATGGAACGAATAATGACGCAGAGACTCAAGCACTGGCAGCAGGTATTGAGTTGGCTTTGGAATGTGGGATCTCTTTTCTAGAGATTCAAGGGGATTCGCAGGTATTCATCTAGAATTTGAGATTTCAGAGGGCTGGATCGTGGAAACTAGATAATATATTGGCAATAATTTGGCCTAAATTTGATCAATTTGAAGAATGGAAATGTTCTCATTGCTTTCGTGAAAGCAATAAAGTGGCAGATTTTTTAGCTAATATGGATATTGATCAACCAATGACTAAGTGAGTTGATAATGTTAGAAAAAGATGGGGAGATTGCATTGGGCTAGATCAGATTGACTTGTAATTTTAAATTTTAATAAAAAGAAAAAGGTGTTAAAAAATTTACAATGGTAAGGTTTAGAATTTTTTGTGGGTATTAATCATGTTTGGAAGTGGCAATGATTTCTTTTTCGGCGAATGAGTTGGCGGCAAGGTGTTGATTGTATCATAAATGCTCTTATTGAAGGCAAGCGTGCGAGTTAAATGATCATGATGATTTTTTTGTGCATATTGCTAGGGAGTTTGATTTCTTTGAAATGGATGTCGAAGGTGGATTTTGGGCCTGGGTCTATGGTTGCATCACATTGTCAAACATGGAGCTAGACTGCGTGGAATCGATAGGTTGGCCATTGATATTCGGTGGAGCAAAAACTCATGAGATGGGCTTCTCAGGTAGCATTTCCAAAACCCGTCTGTTTAATGTTTTTTGGATACCTATGGTAGAAGTGGCAAGGCTATTGAGAAAGTGTTGGGGGTGGAGCTATTGGAGGTGAGCAGCAGGTGCATGTTGATTTAGATGTGGATTCGTTGTTTGCCAGTAACCTTTGCATGGTAATGATGGATAGAGAGTAGATCAAAATATTGGTGGACTTCTTCGTCTGGCCAGAGCATAGAGTGGGTCTCCTGACAAAAATTGACTCTCTTCCTTTGGGTCCTTTCCCAACTATGCCCTTTTCAAATAAAGACAATTTGTTGGAGGCCAGATTTTTTACTCTAGTTAATTTTGCACAGGAAGTAGATGAGATGTGCTCAGGTGAGCAGAAGAAAGATGAGACAAAAGGTATTGTGATGCTTGAGATTAAGGATCTTTTGTTGCCTATACTGCAAATGGAAGAATGACGTACTCAGAGCAGAAGCCAGAACAAGTGCAAGCTATAAAATCATTGGTAAAAGGAGTTGCGAGGGGTCTATTCAAGGAACCGCCTTGGTGGAAAGGTAAAGGTAAAATATTATAGGAACAAGGGCGCAGTAAAAGGAGGTTGAATTTTATGCAGTCGAAGGAGGTAGCGGGCTCTCAAACAGGTCAGGTGATGGTGTTGGTTGGCTCAATTACAGAAGTTAAAGTCCAGGAGGTCCCTGTTTCCAGTTCTAATAAGAAAGCCAAGATGCCAGCTTTTGGGGAATTGTTGATCAGTGATGGTAAGGTAGTAGAATTAATCACTTTGGATTAATTTCCAATGTTTTGGTCTATAACGCAATAGTTAGGCAGGGAGATGATCTATGTAACCATTTTTTTATTTTGTAATTTGTTTTATATACCCATTGTAGTTGTTTTCAGAAAACTTCTGGTATTGTGTCTTGAAAGGTTAAATGCCTTAACAATGTTTGTTGTTAAGCCAAACCAATGGGGTTTCTTTTGAAATATATGTTTTTTGGGATAGGGACCCTTCAACCCTAACATAAATCTAAAAAAAATGTAATAAGAATATAAATAATATTATATATATATATATATATATATATATATATATATATATATATACACACACTATTAATTGATGGCTCTCGATAGGGTCAGTGACGGACGAGCCTGGTTTATCGAAAATGAATGCAAGTTTGACACAGATTTCACAAGACAATACCTAGAGGAGCTATGCAGTGGAACGGCTACCAACAAAGGATCCGACTAAGTATGGAGGTGGGTCAAGGAAGGCGTATGACCCTGAAGCGGTGGCAATAGAACCAAGCACAACAAGAGGTAAAACCGACAATGGATATGGTGAAGATAAAGGTACAACAATGGAGCGACGACAGATAGGAAATGGCAAGGCCATAGAGGCGATAAAGTGGCCAAATACATTGGGCATTGGCAAAAACATACAAGATATCTCTGCCCTCGATTTTCCCCCTATCAAAGAGTCAAAAGTGGGGAATCTTACATTCCATGATATGGAGACAGGGTCTTCAATTGTAGTGCTGGAAGATGGGGTGCCTGTAGACCTACAAGAGGTCAACACAGATTTCCCAGAGAACAAAAATCAGATAACCGCAAAGGTGGCATGGGAAGTGTTTGACAAAATGAATGAAAACAAAAATTATGTCAAAAACTTTGCAATAGGTACCGCGGACTTGTTTGAAGAATTGTTGGATGCAAGGATATAGTTTGACATAATGCCAAAAGAAAAAACAAATACATTCTCTACGTTTCCTATCTTTGAAACACCAGTCTAGGCATATAAACTGTTTGATAAAATACCTGAACAAAATTTCTATTGAACAGATGGAGAGACTAAGCCTGGACACCAGATAATGGTTCGTACAATAACTGGCAACACAATGTCTTTGCATACGGCCCACAGATCTAGTGGCTAATATAAAACAGAGAATGGAGCACACAAAGGGGATTCCATCGGCTATACAACATTTACAATTCAAAGGAAAACAACTTATGGATCAATCCTTATTGTCAAGCTATAAGGTAGTCAAGGACTCCACTCTTTCTTTGGAATTGAGATTACGAGGAGCAGCAGCTAGTGCAAGGCGGCCATCTTCACAAAAATGAGATCTTTTAAGGATGCAGTAAAAAAAACGACTGCTAAACAAAATGCTCAAAAACCTATACCTTTCTCTAGTGCCTATATCGTGGAACAAGCAAAGGAGGTGTCGTCAGTGGAAATAACAGAGGCAGATATTTTACAGTATAAGACCAACTTAGAGAAAGAGGCTTACATCTGTAGATTCAATGGCTTTTGGCCAACAACAAATGCTTTGTTTCAATGGTGCATATGACATGGACAACACACTCTGAAATATCTCTTTCTCCAAGGGGTTTTTCATTGTCCAATTTTTTGATGATGCTGAATATCAAAGAGTTTTAACAAATGGTCCATGGTTTTGGGGGATGGCGGGTCTTTACCGCACTCCATGGTTTCCAGAATTTGACCCAAATTCTCACTCAATCACCAAAATGCCAATCTGGGTAAGGATGCCAAACCTTCCTATTTACCTCATCGATGCTTTTAAAGAAATAGGTGATAACCTGGGTAAGTTTATCAAAGCCGATATTGAATGAATGCAATCAAGGATATGCACTTTTGCTCGAATATATGTGGAAATAGACCTCAGCAAGGGCCTACCTGATAAAATGATAATCAAATGTGGTCAACATCAGCGTATTCAGTCGCTGGACTTTGAGAATACCGCCTTCCGTTGCTGCATTTGTAAGCTCATTGGACATCTCCAGGCAACCTATCCACAGACACGAAACTGTCCATCAAAAAAAAAGGAATTGAAACCACCCTCCAAATGATGGACTTTTCCGACACAAGAAAAGGACGTGGATGAAGAAGAGGAACAAGAGGATTGCCAGCACAAATCATATTCAGAGGAGCGGAAAATCAGATAATCAAACACCAAGATTGAATTTGTTCCCACTGAGGGGGAAAGAGAAGAAGATGAGAATCCAACTTTGGGAAATGACCCGATTGGATCTATGCCAAGTGGGGTGAAGCGAGCTCACGAATCGGAAAGCTCCAATTCAAATAAGGAGATAGTGGCCTACACAAATCCAAGTCATCTTGTAAAAAAATCTCCCTCAGATATTCAAAATTCAGAAATGCAGATCGTTTTGGTGTAGCCATCGCCTGGGGTGTGGTAGGAGGTCAAAAAAAAAGGAAAAAAGCACAGAATTGAAGAATTCATGAGCCCTTTATCCAAATAATTTTCTAGTCATTTTCTCTCGAAGGCTTATTATAGCAGTTCCCCTATCTATTTGGGGTCTATTTGTTTCCTTCTTGGTTAAGGCTCTAGTCTCCCTGGTCTTATCTATTTGAGGCTTCTACCTCATTTTATTTTGCCATCTTCTCTTGGCTTTTCGGATGTATCTTTTCACCATATTTGGAATAAAAGATACTGACACTTTTCCTTTTGAAAAAAAAAATATATATATATATATATACACTATTAATATAATATAAAATATTATATTGAATATTATAATTATATTTTAATATTTAATTTTTATTATTATTATATATATATATATATATATATATAAGTTTTTAATAATAAAAAAGCAAAGGGACCGCTTAACTCAAACACCCTAAAGGTTAAATATTGCATTTTGCGTACAAATAATACATGGGTAAACCCTTTCATATTATATTGAATGTATACTATTTTAATATATATATATATATATATATATATATATATATATAAGTTTTTAATAATAAAAACGCAAAGGGACCGCTTAACTCAAACACTGTAAGGTTAAATATTGCATTTTGTGTACAAATAATACATGGGTAAACCCTTTCTTATTATATTGAATATATAATATTTTAATATATATATATATAGTGTGTGTGTGTGTATATATATAAGTTTTAAATAATAAAAAAGCAAAGGGACCGCTTAACTCAAACACTGTAAGGTTAAATGTTGCATTTTGTGTACAAATAATACAAGGGTAAACCCTTTCAACTACAACAAGGATTTATAATGATTCAAGGGTTTAAACACAAATTGTAATGCAACATCTCTCAATTGCAAACAATGGGACCTACCTTACTAGAACAAGATATGCCACGATTAATGGCTCTAATTCTAAGAGCTCTTTGAGCTATCGGATCTTGAGAACATGGCCTTTTGAGAGCAATTTTTTTCCAAGCAACATTTTTTTAACTTGCTTGTCTGATTACCTACTAGTTTGTATCTCTGTGTAGCAAAGAATTTTTTCCTTGGGTTCTCTTCTATAATAGCAGCACTCTAACCCTTAAAGCTTCTGACGGTTGTGTGGTTTGAACATGTATAGGTATGGGATTCAATTCCCCTAACTTGCATTGCATTTAACTTTTGTTTTTGCTGAATTTGAAAAAATAAAAATAAACATTGCCACATGCCTTATTGCATGCCATCCACTACGTCTTGCATTCAACTTACCAACATGGCACAAGGACTACACTTGGCATTGTCCATAAGTTTAATATAATATTTAAGGGTTTAAATGGAGAGTCCTCTACAAAAAAATATATTTTTTAAAAATTATCTTTTTCATTTCTGAAATTGTTTCTCTTTTCTATGGAGCCTTTTCCAGTTGAGTAAGAGTGCTTAGGGGAATTCCCCTTGGAATTGAGAAAACGTAAACACTTAATTTTTCAGCTTCTACATTGACTATAACATAGTGGCAAAAATCGTTTGGGGAAAAAATCATTTTTTTAAAAATATATGTATGTTTCAAAAAATCATGATTAATCGAGGAAAAATCGAAAAAACTTAAAACCACTGAAAAAATGTGGAAAAAGGAGAAAAAGGGAAAAAATCGTTTTTCAAAAGTAAATGTTTTTCAAAAAATCGCGATTAATCAGGGAAAAAACAGAAAAAATTTAAAACCGCCGAAAAGATGTGGAAAAGGGAGAAAAACTATTTTTTTTAATTTGAAAGCATTTTCATTGCAAAGAGATACATATTAGGCATTTCAATAACATAGAGAATAGATAAAGATTATGATAAGGAAACGTTTTGTCCATGCACATAAATAGGCTCTATGTGACCTCCGCATCATCTCGAAATGAGCTGCTAAAGATCAACATTGGATTCAAGAAATATCCAACTCCATGGAGGGGAGAATGCATTTGTCAATCCCATCTTTTATCAACTTGGATGGCGTACAACGATTAATTGTTGTACGCAGCCCAAAACGCTATTTGCTACGACGCTTTGAATATTAAATCAGAGAGGCACCTACAATGAAAGAAATCACTGGATGAGACACAAATATGGTGGTTGGCATGAAGATAGAAACACAATGAATAAATGGGAGGATATACATACTCCCCAAAAGACTCGTTCATACTAACTTAATATGTGTGTTTCTCCTCATGCATAATAGCATGATGCCTAAGTTACAAGGTTTGAGTTGGATGATGATAAAGTTCAGTTCAAGTTCGCCAATAGATAAAGTTTGATGAAAAACTGACATTAAGTTCAAACAAAAGATTTTTTTCTAAAAGAGCTTTCAAAATAATATGAAAGCATGTCCAAAAAAAAACTTAAAAGTAAAATAAAAAATAAAAGGATAAATAAAGCTTATTAGAAAATAAAATAAAATTTTAATAAGTATAAAATATTAATTAAAAAAGAAAAATGAAAATAAAAAATGAAATAAAACTAAAGACAAAATTTTAAACATATCATATAAAAAAAAACTTTAAAAGTAAAGTAAAAAAAATAAGAGGATAAATAAAGCTTATTAGAAAATAAAATAAAATTTTAATAATATGAAAGCATGTCCAAAAAAAAACTTAAAAGTAAAATAAAAAATAAAAGGATAAATAAAGCTTATTAGAAAATAAAATAAAATTTTTAAAAGTATAAAATATTAATTAAAAAAGAAAAAAGAAAATAAAAAATGAAATAAAACTTAAGACAAAATTTTAAACATATCATATAAAAAAAGTTTAAAAGATAATTTAAAATATTAAAAAGCAAATTGTAAGAAAAACAAAATAAGCCAAATAGAAAACCACCTTTATAAAAATTTAAATGAAAGATTAAAATAAAATATTAAAAACCCTAGTCCTGTCTTGCCAAACAGGCTGCAACTCATGATCTGCAGGGCCAATGTACAGCTCACAAAACACAGCTCCTCCAAAATACAGATCACAGTCACGATTGCTTCTACAAACACAGTGCCAACTCCCACACGACTGCAGATTCACAAAACGACACCATAGACACACGGAAAGAGACACAGACACATGGAAGGAACTACAGACCTGTGATTTATATCCTCCCATTTATTGACTGATTAAAACACGATTTTCAGGTTTCAAACAATCGTTTTTGGTCATGGTTGGAAATTTATCGCATTTAAAGCATGTTTCTGGTAACTATGGACTATACTACAACATAGTTTCCCAAAGGCAAGGCCTGATGAATTGATGAGTTTACCAAAATTTTAGTTTCTTATCCTACATATTGAGGACCAGGAATTCAAACTTACGACCATAGACACTCTCTTTTTGTAATGTCAGGGACCTGCACTGCAATTCAGAGTCGTTTCTCCTAGTTTTGTTTTGCTGTTTTGGCCAAAATACAAAAAGATGTGGTGGAGCCTGGAGGGGTAAGTAAATACCTCTGTCAGCAGATTTAGGGATGTTTTTGTATTCCGGTAGTTTTATAGACCATTTTGGTCTCATAGACGTTGATAAAAATTATTTATCTTTATCTCATACGAATATTAGGAGCCGTAGTGGAAGTTGATCAATCGATTGTTTTAAGGTTGTCGTTTCATGAGCCTTTATTCTGTGGAGAGACTTCAAGAGTTTTGGTTTATAATCCATGAGAAGAATTCAGCCCTTCTTTGATACAAAGAACCGCATTTGTCTGCATCATAAAATTTAGGGACCCAAGCAACACGTGCCATGTGATTCTGAGCTAAGAGCTATCCCTGTTTGCCCTTATTTTCAATAAAAATGAACACCCATTAGAGGTAAAGCTTAAACAGCCAACACATTCTTGTTCCCTGGCATTACTAAGGCACGCTTTTCTTCCACTTTCACCTCACTTGTGCTCCCATTCTTTTTTCTGGTCCTCATCTCCATCAACTTCAATGGAGGGGAGAGTGCACAATTGAAGAGATGCACAATTCATAAAGGCCAGATATGGGATGGGGTGTGCCACAAATACCGCTCAGATCTTGTAAAGAATTCTGGTGCAACAGAAACAAGTATTTCTGTTTGTTATTTCAACGTTTCTGGGTAATACATAATGCTGGCCAGCATTTCCTCGTCAGTCCCTAAATCTTCCTAAAAGATTAAGGTACCAAAGATTGTTCAGAAACATAAGCATGTACAAACATAGGAGAGCATAAAATATAGTTACTAAAGGTATAAAGAAAATCAAATACGCCTTAAAGTTGAAATGTCAAAATACAGGAAAAACAGCAGTAATGAGCATAAAATACAGTTACTAAAGGTGCAACATTTTATAGTTAAAAATAAAATCAACAGCGAATAGTTATGGATTGTCAAACCACGTACATCCAACCCGTTCGGCTTCAAACATCCGAAGATCTAGCGGAATTTCATGAAATTGTGCTGCTAGCTGTCGATCTCCAAGCAAGAGGATAGTTGAAACATAGGCTCTGATGCTTCCTTCAATGTTCTGAAATCTTGTATCCACAGTCAAATGGACTGGATTTGTCACTTCCCTTGAATAGAAATCTTGAATCAAAGCACTGCTACCACTTACTCCTGAACCTGTAGAATACCTGTACAAGTCCACAGTCATTGCCATGAGAATACCTGTAGGCTGTAGAACACCTGTACAAGGACTAAAGATTGCAACCATTTGTAAAGAACATCACTCCCAACGTTTTTGAGACCTCCTTTCAAAACTCGTAATGAATTATATTCATGAAGCAGGAGAATAAAAACCGGACTCGGTTCCTGCTCAGGTATCTCAAGGTAAAATTTAGGTTCAAGTGCAAAAGTTAGAGAACCTAAACTCCCTCATTCTTGAGAATCAGAACTTTGTTATCTATATAATGCATGACACAATACCTTCGGCTTCTTTATCATACATATCAGAAACTCATATTCATATTCAAAGAGCAAAACTTCATATATCCGACATCACTTATCTGCTAACGCCATAAGAGCTGCTAATAATAAAGACCCATGTATTCCCAGGTGTAATATTTTACACCAATACTACCATTCTTTTGGTGATAACCTGTGTCAGGCCTTTCCTATGGCATGTAAAGGTACTTGATTGAATCACAACATTTTATTCTTTAGGCAACAGTGTATTTCCTGTCTATTGATGACCTCCCACTGTCCCTGATTGTACTTGCTAATTGTTTATTATTTGGATACATCACGTGCATGGAATGATCAAATGTTCACCATCACAAGTACATTATTGCTTCCTTTAAAATCATAAGGAGTTGATAATGGGAAAATTTTCAACCAGTAGATGACTAGTAGAATAGGAGATTGTTGCAATCTACTAATATCATCCTGCATCTGAGCTCATTAGTTTTTTGCAAAATTAGCAGTTATACTTGGAAGCAACTAGGCATCAATTAAGTATTTTGATTTGATTTAATATCAAATGTTTAATGAGACCATTGTAATTTCAGCTATCACAAGTCTGAATATCAGAAGAAAGCTAAGCAGGATATTAGAGACGAAAAAAGTTGGAAACTCCTCAACAAAAATAACTCAAAATTTTTAGGGCAAACAACAGCCCAGATGGATAATCCATTTACCATTGGTTTAGTGTTAGCCATTATTATTTTTTAAATTGGTGAATTCTAGCGTATAAGAAGCGTGGCTACTTCACCTACCTTTATTTTTTTGATTGGATCAAAAGTTTAGCTTAATAGCATGCCTTAGAAGGCAAAACATATAAACAGCAGATAGTAATAAAAAATAAACTAAAAATTATCCTAACTTTATTTTTTATTAAAATTAGCATTTGAATATAACTTAACCTACCGAGGTTACAGGTCAAAATGTATTGCATATTTTATCATTAATCCTGCTCTGTAAAGGCTGTCAATCGGCCTCCATACTATGGATTCTTCTCAGGTGAGAGCTTAGGCTTAGAGGAGCTGAAGCGGAAAAGGTAAGCTAAGAATTTATTCTTGCATAACTATCATGATCAATAATTTCTAAAA
Source organism: Torreya grandis (assembly GCA_037957365.1). Lineage (NCBI taxonomy): Eukaryota > Viridiplantae > Streptophyta > Pinopsida > Cupressales > Taxaceae > Torreya > Torreya grandis. Next base: position 2,471,242 of record JARHVA010002406.1, read on the forward strand.
TCAACTATTGCTTAATGATTAGTGTATATTCATCATTTTCACATGTAAGATATCACACTGCATTCACCATTCTTTTCATACCCGATTAGGTCCGTAAGATTGCTTAACTTATACAAATTAATTATTTTGTCGATTAATTTTCTTAGTGCGGAAAAGGCAACATGCAACATAAATTCTCAGTGCTTTCTCCCTAAGACAAATGCTTTGGAGATCCCTTCCTGGAACCAAAGGGGCATAAACTTGATAGGATCTTTGAAGCATTGGTCTCAGGAAGAGCTTAGAGCATGGAAAAAATTGCACAGTGTATTTTCAGCACTGAGAAAACAAAATGACAAAAAAATCTTGTATAAAAGCAATCATACAGATCTATCGAGGAAATGAAAAGAATGGTGAATGCAGCATAATATCTTCTATACAATAAACAATCAAATATTGAAGGAAATATGATTAAGCACTGGTTAATTCTAGAAATAATTATAGTGATAGATAGATACATATGTGCCAAGTAACTTACACGCCCATTCTCAGGTTGTTTAAAATGTCCATGTGGTAGTGCCAAAATGTCAATGTAATTTGTTTCAATTTCAAGTGCCCAGTAAAAAAGAATTAGCGTGCTTTAAAAAGCAAGATGAAAAAAATTGTTTTTTTGTCTCTGTTTATATCAAGCTTGTGATTTTTTCCCACACAATGCTAGAATGTATTGAAATTTATTAGTCCATAGTAAATTACTCCTCCATACAAACTTATAATCCCAGGATGTATTTCCTACGACTGCTACTGACAATTTGAACATGGGAGACAACATCCTGTACATTTGCTACCTTATTGTTTTCTTTGTAGAATGATACCAGTGCGATCTTGCATTTAGAAGCACTAATTATATTTCTCCTCAAAATGGGCAGTTGACATGAAAGTGCACGCTCCACAGTAAAGATGATCCTCCAGCTGGATTTAATCTCTTTCATTAGGTGACTTCATCAACAGAAGCATATCACCCAAGAGATAATAAAATTAGATTGTTTTCTCTTGATTGCTGATTAAAGTCTCTTGGCCCATTAATCTTGACAGATATTATCTGGCTTAAGATGAAATCTTGATAGATATGATCCCGATATAGGCTGTTTACCTTCAAGTTTTTGCATATTCATCAGTCTCTACTCTCCAATTTGATCTCATCCACTTAATGTATAGTTGAAGACTAATTAGCCTTGGGTAGGGATTTCTGCATTTGGGGAAGGTATGGATTTGTCAAGAAGTTGTAAATAAACATAATAGATATTTCTCTCACCATTTCAGCAAGTGTGGCTACATATGTAGAAAACAATTCAGTGCATCCATCTTTTGTATATTCCCAATAAGAATTGTAATTTAAGAATTATAGCAACAAATCAATAATATGCACCATACGCCTCCCACAGATATAATTATAAAATACAAACATTCAAAGATAAATTAAAATGTGAGAGAAATACCACCCAACGATAACTTCTTTCGGATTCACTCGCTGATACAACTCATACATATTGCGATGGTAATCGATATCCACCGCGACCTGTGAGTTCCAACAATGTTGTTAGTAAATGAAGCAGTTAAAATTGAAATGCATAAAGTTGAAACAATGATAATTCTCACTTCTCTAGATTAAATTACTCACAACCTGACACACTTAACATTATTCATAATATTATTAAAAATAGACTTGAGCATGGCACTAACAAAGAAGCCAATATTAATTTCTTGATGGATGTTTGACAAAAGCATGAAAATTTGATTAAAACCAAACTTAAAGTGGAGATTATAGCCACACAGGAAAAGAATGAGGCTTTATAATATAAACAAAGATCCAGATTTATCAACCTATAGTTTTTCCAAGACCAAGCTAAAAACATAAGAACATAGATAATCCCTAAAACCGTAAAATGTGGTTAATATTATTAAGCATAATAACCATGCATAATGTGTGCAAACGGTTGTGGTTTAAAAGCAAGGGGAAGCGATGGGGAAAACTCATAAGGTTGCAATGTCCAGAGAGTCTTAGGTAAAAGATCACAGACATTGACCAGAGCATATGGCATACACTACACTTTACAAAACTTTCATTTTTATGTCAACAGGTTGAACTAGGTTGGAGATGCTTAAAACACTGACCATTCACATGCCGGTAAATGCCAGGCTTAATGTGTCTGTTAAACTGCTCTCAGCCATTTAGGGCATTCATTCTCTTACTCCTATATTGGACCTAGAAAGGCATCAGAAAAACACTCCCTATTCATTTCAGACATTGACATAAATCTCTTCCCTCAATATGCACTTAGAGATCTGCATAGACAACATTCTTATCCCTGGAGTATTGAGTATTGCACACATGATAACTGCAGAAGCCAAATGGAAAATAGGAAGATCGCATCATGAGCTGCATACAGGTCAACTATCATCATATTTCCATAAGTAAGAGTCATACAAAGATCTTCAAAGGAATGACAAAATGAAACAAATATCATTTATGTGCATTCGATGCAATTGGTTTTTAATTGAGCTCAATTGAGTTGAAAAACAGAAACTAGATCTAGAGCATAATGTAACTGGTAATGGCAAAAATATACGTAGCAGTAGGGACCCTATTTTGGAGCCCCTGCACAGCCCATTGCATTTATATTCTACTTGAAAACATAGGGAAAATTGGATGGATGAAGATTGTGGGTGATGAAGCCAAAAATATTAATAAATACATCTACAATCACCCCTAGATGCTAAGCTTGATAAGATAGCACACCAACAGAAAAGAGCTTGTGCGATCGGAAGTGTCGATTCGCCACAAGCATCATCACATTGCAGCCTCACTAATGTCCCTTAAGCAAATGTTTGTGAGCACTCAGCATTTGGAGTCTCCATATTGTAAAAAGGCCAAAGGGGAAAGGGTCCTAAAGACCATTTTTTATGATATGTTTGTGAAAAGCATAGATGAGATCCCTAAGGTAATTTTCAACCAAACAAATAAAAAGTTACAAAGTAATAAAATCCATTAATTTGTAAGTTTGTAGAACTCATAAAAAATTTAATGCACAGAAGTTAGATTTTTTATTTATCATTTATTTTTTATTATTTTTTTGTTCAAAATTCTAGAGTCTTAATTTTAATTTTAAAGACTCATACAAATTTGTTTTAAGAGACAGAGCCTTTGATTAGGGTTCGACACTTGATGCATGGCGAAAACACCTAAAGGGGATTGTGTATGAGACCATAGCTCTATGGAAAAAATAAATGAAAATATGAACCCATTTGGCACATAGTCGATCGGAGATGGAACATGCTGCTCCACCAACACATAATTGTAGTGGCCTACAAATTGAACCCCAAAGTTTTCTTCTATGATTTCTTTAAGGCCAATGAAGAGTTTATGAATGACCTCAAAACATGCATAGAGAGGATGATGCTCAACAAAGCCCTTTGAGACACAATTCTCGATGAGTTGGATATTTACGTGTGCAAAGGGGAGGCTCTTTTCTTCAGATCTGTATTTCAAGAAGAATTACCCAACAGCCAAATAAAAACAAATTGAGTCTTTTGACTGTAGTCATGTTACCCACAAATACTCGACTTCTTTAAAAATACAATTCTAGAGATGATCAGGGTCTCAGCTGATCAGTCCTCTTTTCACACTTCGTAGTCTTATGTTGGCCTTGGAGCATGTAGTGGGATGCATATATGACAAGTGATTTTCATAAAGCTGAATGATGCCTTGAATAACCATAGATCCATTTCCTTGTACCAAAATGAGCATCAATCCTTTAGCACAAATGATTAGTTGATAGATTTACTTCCATCTAAGATGATAAAGCTTGAACATGTAGAAGATTGATTTAGTTATAGCAAAAATTCAACTTTGCAATAGAACGATCCTTGTTCCTTTATGAAGGAGGACAATGGATTTACTTGGAAGTAGAATAGCAATGCAAAATGGAGTCAGCGTACCTTTACATAATGGAGACAGCATAGCATTACAAAATGGAGACAATAATTTATTTAGGTTCAAGGGTCTAATGTAGGTGGTGTGATTTTGCAAACCTGCCTACATACAGATCAGTGAATTACATCACTCGGATACTGTGACTGAAAAAAATAAAGATCAGTATTCTCTTTTGTTTCTCTCTATCTGATATCTATGGTCTGAGGTCTGCATCAATCAGGAGTCAATCTGTAGGGATCTGTTGATGACAATGTACAGAGGTCTGCTAGGGACCTTCAATAAATTTTAAAGGTTGACATGCACAATTACACCTGTGAAAAGTCTTAAATTTTTTGATCATTGACAGGGTCTATGGCAAACAAAGAAAAAGAGGAGTGGCCCACAGACCACATGTTCAACCAACATGTTGACTAGTAAGAGCAAAATTTTATCAAGCATTTCAAAATCAGAGTTATCTACTGCTCTAAAAAAAGCTACTTCTACCATCAGAAATTGCAATATAAAGTTGAGGGTGCTTAAGTTAATACTTCAAATGATGTTCCTCAATATATGTCAGACATTAATGGATACTGTTGCAGAACAACAATCCATTCAAAAAGAGCATAACAAACAGAACTAACACAGATAGGTTGAAATAAAAGAAATCCTCCCCTAGTGTTGAATTAGAATTTAAGACCAAAGTATTAAAAACAGAGGATGAGGCAAGTGAAGGTGTTAAATCTCAAGATAACTTGGATCTAAAGGGTATTTCATTGAAGAGGGTGTGGATGATGCTAGTTAATGTTACTTTATCCTCATTCTGTACCCAAGGAAAAATGGGTTATGATATCTATGAACTTCATATCCTATGGCCATCATGATACTATCAAGGTAGCACATTTCATCCATCTAGTTTGTAGGCAATCTGTAAGATGATGCACCCATATTTGCTGAGAAATTTGTCAAGGAGGTAGTTCGCCTCCATGGAATCCCTGCGGTCATTATCTCAAACAGACAAACTATTTACATCAAGGTTTTAGCAAATCTTGACTGCTGCATTTGGTACTTGGCAAAACTCGAGTTCCTCTTATCATCCTAAAATGGATGGCCAAACAGAAAGATTGAATCAAGTAGTTGAGGACATGCTAAGAATGTATGTTATAGACCAGCAAACTAAGTGGGAGGATTAACTCCAATTAGTTGAGTTTGCTTATAACAATGCATATCATGGCTCTATCAAAATGGTTCCATTTGAAGCCTTGTATGGATGCAAATGTCTAACTCCCCTTGGCTAGGAAGGCTTGGAAGATAGAGTTACTACATGACCTAAAAAACTTTGAGTATGATACTCAAATGGCATTCATAAGGTTAGAAGTTGTTTTGGATAAACAAAAGAGCTATGCATACTAAAAAGAACACCTACTGAGTTTGAGAAATAGAACAAGTTTTTTCTTAGTGTAAGACCCCCAAAGAGTTCTATTAAGTTTGGAAAAGCCTCTAAACTGGCTCCTCAATTTATCAGTCCTTTCATCATTGTTGAAAAAATCAATCCCATAGCCTACCATCTCAATTTTCCTCCTCTCTCTAGAATACATAATGTATTTCATATTGCATTATTGAGAAAGTATGTATATGATCCATCTCGCATATTGGATTAAAGCAAGTGCAGGTAACGAATGACAACACCATTCAATTGGATCTAGTGACAATATCTAGCCCATCGTAATATTAAGCTACGGAGCCATGATATACAATAGGTGTTGGTCCAATGGGACCAACTTAGTGAGTGAAGTGCCATGTGGGAAGATGAGAATCTTTTATGTGAGCACTATCATCACTTGTTTGATTATGCACCAAGACGACGGCTCCTTTAAGAGAATGAGGATGTAACATTCTGATTTTCGCCAACTAAATAAGTGTTTGATTTGACACATTCAACAATAAAAAAGAAATTGTTTTGATTGGATCTATTTTAAGTTTCAACATCATAATTACTTTAGCATTCAGTTGATTACTAGTACGAATTGAACTACATTCATTGCAATTATTTAGTTGTAGTTGATTACTTATCACCCTTTCCATATTGGTACTGTTGATGCCCTATACATGTTTTCAAGTACCATCCAATGTGGATGAGCTAGGCCTGGTAGCAATGGAGCCCCACACATAAAATTGCACCACTATGCAAGCAAATGTCAACCATGAGAAAGAGAGAAATGTTTATGATCCCACTACTTTGTTGTCTATCATTTTGTACTGTGCTAGACTAGTAATGTGTTGTACTCGTTGTTTACACTTGTTTGTTGTTGCCCTATACTAGGGTGGTCATCTTGATCGGTAAGCTCGGAATATTTGATGATAGCGCCATGTAAGTATGGCAAGAAGAGTTTATCGGGTGCATTATACCTTTAGATTATAGAGACATTTTAACACATGGTTTAATTATGACACATGTAGGTTGACCCGCACGTGGTCACATCATAGGTTGGCCTTGCAAATTGTAATAAAAATCATTATGAACTTGAACCATGGCATGGTCACATGAATTGCAAACTTTAACAAAGGCACTCTTGAGTGCCAAATCTCTAAAAAGGTGTGATTATTTAAATTGACTACAAACTTAACTTTTGGCATTTTTGCAAATTAGAAAAAACAAGAAATGTGAAGGTAAGAGAGAAAAGGAAAATAAGAATGAAAATGGGGCATTCTGCCCACACAGCCAAAATAGAGAATTTTGGCCCTTCGGACATGCTATTTTTCTATCAATACATGCTATTTTGGTCACCCACGACCTCTGCGAAGCTATGGGAAGTTATTGTAGAGTTGTGGCATGGGAATTTATAGAAATTTGGAAAAAAATCGAAGGACAGCAGAGAAAAGGAAGAGAAAAAGAAAGGAAAAGGCAAAGAATGGCTAGGGCCAAGGATTTAGTAACATTTTGAAAACATAAACAGCTTACAGAGTGTGAATTGAGTTGGTTTTTGTTATTTCATTCCAGTTCAAACAAATTGATGAGTGATCGTTTAAGATATAATGTTTTTGCTTTGCCACCAAGTTTTTGGGGCGGGCATGGAAAGGCCTATGGTGGAGAGCATGAGGTGAGGGTTTTTCCTGGATACTGATTGTCCATGCACACCCCTTTTACCATCTTCCTTCCCCCTCAAGCCTCCCTCTGCCAATCTCATCTCAATTGTCTGCCTTTCTTATTTCTCCTTGCATGCTTTTGTTGGTGTTTATCTCTAAACCTGCTGTAATTTCATTTATTGGCTGAGTTTCGGTGTATGAAACCCTAGTGGATGTTTTGTCATCACTCAAGAGTTTATTGGGTTGATGGTTGCTGAGTTTTGCATGGTTTGTGGTTTTAAACCTAGTTTGCATAATACCCTAAATGCCTTGCAATAGATCATTGGCATATAGCCCATAGATGGCTGCAAAAAATTGTGGATGCTTGATCCTGGACCATTTAGAGCTCTTTTGTGTGATGTTGTACTCAATCTTAGATACCCCATTTGTTCAATGTTGTAACCAATTAATGGTATGAATGTATTTTGGAATCTCTCTCTCTTTCTCTCCATACTTGCATGTGCTTAGATAGATGTGTTTGTCTGCTTGGGGGACTGTTATACTGCTGCACAGATGGTTGGGGTGGTAAGGGCCACCTATGGAGGGCTCAAGTTTTCCCTTCCAATCCACAAACAACGCATCAAATGATTGGGGCCTGATGTGGGAGAACCCCAAGCTGGATTACTGTGGAACTATTGTACTCCGTGTTTCATGATCATGCCAAAAGTTACTGATCTTCATTTGATATACCTATGCCAATGAACCATGTTGCTCATTCTTATTTGTTAGACATTTTGACCTCTTTTACTCTGCTAAGAGGAAAACATCGTATTGTATGAGTTCTGTCTATGTGGTATACCAGTGATCCTTGTTGAGGTTGCAACTTCCATTGAACATCGTGGTGATGTAGCTCTACCACCTCGGAGAGCACTGTGTGAACAGTATAACTCTGTTGACGTCATAAGAGTCCCTGCTGATTATAATCATTCTGCTTATTGTTCTGTATCAGGAATAAGAGAGTTATCTTGTTATATGTATAAATGGTATTTTGATCATCTCTATTGCATAAGTGATTTAGAGAATGTAGGTTCGTGGGTTTTTGCCTGCGAATGAGGGTCTGGTTCACACCAGGTTCTGGTGCGGGTTCGAAATGCGCTACCTGATGCACAGGGTTTGTCCTAGGGCACCCTGATTTGCTAGGTTCTTCTGCCAGAAGAGCCCAACCGAACCCGGGTGCCCCAGGACGAACCCTGGGCGAACCCAGGCAGAATCCAGTCAATAACAAGATTTTTTCAATTTTTTATCATGACAAGTTCCTTCACTGTTCAGCCTGCAAAAAAGAGCAGCAGTTTAAGATCAGTGGAAGGGCAAGCTGTAAGGTGCTCCGTGAATGCCCCAATCTTATCAACAGTGAGGGATGCTCTGTGAAAAACCCATGAACCCTTCGGCAACCCTTCTCTACCTTCTAAAAATGCTTTGGCCCAAGACATTCCATATTGGCGCCCAACGGAGATTCACACAGGCAAGAGTGTTTTGAATATGTGGGAATGACTCACTGTTCTGGAACAGCAAATTAAGAGATGTGAAGGGGCATGTAAAGCATTTTGTAAATTTGCTTCTACCCTTAGGATTAATTCTTTTGGCCCATCCCTGCCTTTAGTCAACAACAAGGTTCCCATCAGAGCTGAGGCTAAAGCCCCTACCTCCAAGAAATGCAGCTCTCCAGATGCAAACGCAAATGTGTCCTTGTTAAAATATAGACCATTATGAAAGAGATTTTTTTTTTTAAATTGTTTTTTTATTTGGGTTTTTCTGCTAAAATATAGAACATTATAGATTTGGGTTTTTCCATTAAAATATTGTTTTTGGAATTAAGTCTATTAATGTATTGAACCATTTCGTGTGATTCTATATTTGGGTTTTTAACTTTTTCCGTTATAGTGTTGAGTTATCTCATATATGAGCTTGGGCATTAATTAAATGAGTAATTGTGGTGGTGGTTGTAGTTATTATAAATTGAATTGGAAAGGATAATATTTGATAATCTCATTTTATTTCCAATGCGGTTAATGACAATGTCACTAATTTCCAATTTATTAGGCTAGAATTTCTATATTTTTTAATTTTGTATATATTTTTATATGGACGAACCCAAGGAAAAAAAAATCACTGTTCCAGATAACCCAATTCTTCGAACCCGAACCCAAAACAAACCGGTAACTTAGATGGTAACATTGCTAGATAGAATAAGACGTGATCAGAAATTTGTATTCTTGCTTCTCAATCATAAAGACAGTCAAGTTGCTTTCCAGTTTAGAAATGCTGTAGATAAATGTCCATATTGCTTAAATGTTGATGATAGTTCCCACCAAGGATGGTATCTACTCTGAGATCAGTATAGCTTTACTACTAACGGATCAAGTGCTTGTTTTAGCTTTTATCTCTTGAAACTAGTCTTTTCTATACAGTTAGCATATGTAACAAACAATAAAGTTTGTGGTGATATAGTGGTTTAAAGAAGAACTAAGATAGATGATTTTTTACACATTGAAATGCATGGAATACCAGCTGGAAAAGAACACTTCTGTCATTTCATTTTTTTGTCTAAATTTCTAGTAAGATGGATGTACGGTGTTGGAATTTATAAAAGTGATACGATCTGCTGGCAAGTTAAATTGCCTCTCTGCTTCAATCCAGAACCCTTGACCTTGTAATGTGTGCCTACAGGACTTTAGGGTCATTATAGCCTTCCCTTTGTCGATTGGAAACCCTAGCATGAACAGTAGTCTGTGGGTGGTCTGGTCTTACAGTTATGCACGCTTTTGGTTATATTAGTAGAACGAACATTTGGCTCACAACAATGAAGTACGGTTTCTTTTCTGGACTGACGTACACCTCACTTTCTGACTGTTAGGTGTTATCACTCTCGACTTGGTTCAAGTGGTTACTTGAGTATATACTAACCTGGGAGTAAGGGAATCTAAATGGAACCCAGTGATTGTATCAAAAACTCTGACCTCTCCTAGGAAACTCTGCTAGTATTGTAGTTCTTAGGAATCTACGTGAACCCCTGATGCCAAAATGAATTCTGCTCTTTTCTCACTAACTCAGAATTATAACCTGGATGGAGTATTACTTCTTACACCACGATCCCATACGGTGACTCTCATCAAAGGTTCATACATCTTCATTCAAATCTGCTAACCCAGAATAAGGGTTTACTAGGTAGTGTCATTGGATTGTTGGGTCCTACAAACCCTAAGACCCGCAACCAAGGTTTCCAATTCTAAAAACTTGCACCTATTGTGAGGGCTCCAGAGGGTCATATGAATCAATGCAATCAAATCTACGTACCCAATTCCTAAGAAGAAGTTGTAAATAAAAAAAACGTGGATATAAGTTATGAAAAATCCACCTGATCGGAAGATTCATTGTGAGGAACGCAGTAGGAATTGCGAATGTCGACGGTGCCATCGGCAGAGACGGAGCCCAAAAGAGTGCCAATAACACGCTCTGCCTGGTCGTTGCGGCGAACATAGGAGTCGCATATGTTGTACAGCACAACAGGATGGAGCTTCGCACTCAAGCCCGTTGAGGACGACGGAATCTGCAAAACTGTTAGGCCAGTTGCCATTTCTTCTGCTCTTCAAATACTGTAATTGAAGCCTTGCGCACACAACAATTTTAAAAGAAACCAGTTTTAGGGTTTCGAAGTTTATATACCCAGATATACTCCTCAAATGATTATAATGAAATCCTTAAACAAAGGCGGAACAGCTGCTGCGTCTACTTCTTTTTTCTTTTTCTTTTTTTTCTTTCTTTTTTTTTTTTTTCGCTATTTTGCAACTTTCAATGAAAACAAGACTTAGTGGTTAGTCTTTTCCTATTTTTGGTTAGTTGCAATACAAATTATAATCGAAAAGAAGTAGCGATAAGATTCACATAGTGAGTTTCATAATAACTATATTTATATTTATATATAAAATTAGAAACAATTACTAAAAAAATTGAAGATATTTTTGCAATTTTTTTTTAAAAAATACATTATAAGAAATGTTTAAATTTTGAAATCACTATGTGATGAAATAGCGTTCGGTAAAAATGAAGGGAATACATCAGAGCTACCTAATGAAGGCCCTATGGCAAAAAGTCAAGCTCTGGATAAGGATAAGATGTGGTTCCATCCTTAATCTTTCTTATCTGATTTTTTTACGGTTTTGATAGTTTGAGTGGGTCCCCCTTACTTTTTTTTGTCTTGTTTTGTTTTTTCTTATTTCTTCAGGGGAATGTTTCTTCAGGGGAATGGGTCTGTGCTAGGACCTTGGTGGGTTTAGTCTTGATCTTTTTTTATTTCCTAGCGTTTAGTTCCTTTCGTTTTTTATTACATGGGGAACCCGAACCTCCTTATATATTTGGGTTGGATTTTACACTAATCAAATATAAAATTGCTTTAATCCGAATAATTTTTTAAAAAATATAAATTTAACTTTTAATTGAATCGCTTTTATAAAACCCAAAGTGTTTTTTAATGGAACTATGATTCACTTTGAAACATAAAAGAGAGGCCAAAATCTTCTTTATAATTAATACGAACAGACACAAAAAACCTTATTAATATCACCAATAATTTCCAAAAACCTTATAAATATTTAATATCTTATTTATATTAAATAAAATATTTTATTTTAATTTTGTAAACTATCAATTAATTAAATAAATATTTTATTCATAAAAATAATACACAATTTAATAACAAATTATAATTTAAAGATTAGTCTATAATTTCATAATTTATCTTAAAATCACTTATATATATTTTTAAAATAATAATTTCAATTTGTATATATATAAAATAAACCTACAAAATTAAAGAAAGAAATTAAACCTCTTAAAAATTGAATTTATTAAATAATAAGTTTACGTTATATTTTAAGAAATAAGATTAGGTGACAGAGGAGACTAATTTGGAGACTGTATATATAAAGAAATTTGATTCTGATTTTATAAACTATCAATCAATTAAATTTTGTTTATTAAATAATAAGTTTACATTATAAATAAGACTCTTTTGAATTTGGAATATATTTATATCTATAAAAATTTGATTCAAATTTAATACCCTGTCAATCAATTAAATTAATTGTTCGCTTTCGTAAAGAATACACACCAACGACTATCATATCATAGTTTTTCGTTAGTCGTCCATATACAAGATTTGACTTTAATTATAAAAAATAATAGACAATATCTGTGGACCAAATGACCCTACAAATTCAAAGAAAATAATAAAAATCATCTCGCTGACAATATGGAAGATAGTGGTGCGTAGGAAAGCGGCAAATCATTAGATTTTGTTGACAGTAGCAATGGTTGATCCGAAGTAATGGACAACACAAAAGGGAAACCTTCCGGGCCCCTCCAATGCCTTTACTACTGTTAGACATCATTGGTCGGCCATATCGTTGTTGGAGTTTGTCGAGTGGAGGTTAACTACCACTTGGGAAAGTGGAAAATGTCTTTTTAGCAGACACATTATAACAACATGGCCCCTCTTTCTTATCCATCTGTCCGATTTTTAAAAATATTCTGATTATTTCTCACAATTATGCGGTCCACCGCTTAATATGGTGTCGCTTTCAACTCTAGTGGGCATAAAGATAGTAATATTTTTATTTTGTATTTTAAATAATTATCTTTTGTTTTGGAATATGATGTACACATGTCCTTAAATGACATTTATTTATAAATGTATGGACATATGTTTGTTTTAAATTTTTTGTTTTCAAAATTTTAAAAAATCGTATTAGGAGAACATGTAAAAATTACCATGTAATCAATAAAATGAAAGATAATTATTTTTGATAACTTTTTTTAATATTAACAAATCCTATAAATTGAATAACAACTTTAGAAGTTAAAAAAATCTTATATTTTATTGGTTAGTTGATTAGGAATTATTGTTTCAATCGATTCCTATAGTTCCCTACACCGCAAGGACTAAAAATTCCACGACTAATGTGCGAGTTGAACCAATGATGCAATGTATATTTTATTTTAGTGATTTTTTTTGGTGTGTTCTTTTCATCTGTGGAGTGTATTCCCCTTTTAAGTGTATGATGTGGGCATCCTCTAGTCAATGAGAATTAAACCTATCAACTCTTCCTCTAGGAATGACCATCAATCGACCAACTTTCTCTCAACCAATGACTCCTCTATGACAAGAAATGCCCTCTTATGCATTCATGTGGTATGCATTTTACATAAGCTTCGGTACTCACTTCAATGGTAAAGAAAGCAATAAGATAAACTCCATAACTTGAATGTATTTCCCCACATCAACCTCATTGCATTGTTGTCATAATCAAATACAAAATATAAGCCAATGCATAGACAAAAGCCTTGCATGGTGATTCAAATCCTAAGGGTTTGCCCTTCGTTCTCTAGTGATGGGATTACAAATGTAATAGACGTTCAAGGAGTTGAATCTATGCATTTATGTTATACCTACTTTTTGTTAGGACCCGAAAGCACCATTGATTACCAAGCAACTAAACATGCGGAATTAAACCAGAATCACAAGTAACTAGAATTCAAAAATAACACAGAATATGAGAGACAATACCCAATTGTATTAATACTCTTCCAGAAAAAAATTACAAATGAAGAGATGCCACACTCTTCCCACCTTACAGGCTTTCCACACCAAGTGTTCAGTAATGTCAGGAAATAAACCAGAAGCACACAATTTGATTACCAAATACCAAGCAACTTAATATGCGGAAATTAACCAGATTCACCAAGTAACTAGAATTCAGAATAACACAGCATATGAGAGACAATACACCAATTGTATTAATACTTTATACAGAAAAGAATACAATAAAGAAGATGCCACTTCTTCTCCACCACCTCTTCAGAGGCTCGCTACACCTCAAGTGAACAGTAATTCTTCTCCCCAAAGCTCTCCCTCTCACAAGTCCCAACACCAACTCAAATACAGAGTTGGTGTTCATCTCCCGTGCTCCACGCACAACACAAGTGCTCCACGCACTCCACAAGCACTCCACGTGCTCCACAAGTACTCAAGGTAATTCAAGTAGATCTCCCATGAACCTGCAATAACCTGCACTTCAACAGACCATACTTATGGAAGGAACTCCCTTGCCTTCCTCTTAGCTCTATCCGAGTACACACCTGTACTCCAAGTAGATCCTGCCTGATACTGCTCCCTGTTGTGTTGCTGTCTATATGATCTTGCACACCTGCAAATCAAACAACGGTTCTGCTCACCTGTGAACCTTGACCTTGCACACACATACACCTGCAGATCAACGATCTTACTTACCATGTAGATCTCCTATATAGGCCATGCAACTGTGACCAAGATCCTACACTCCTGAAGAATCCAGCTGACTCTCCAAAACCAGCACCTACACCTGGTACTGTGGAACTAGGAGGAACACCCTTGCTCACCTCACACACAGAAGGAACAAACTTTGCTCAACTCAAACTAGAACACTTTTCCAATACAACCATGAGTCTATTATATAGATCTCATCAAACAATAATTAGACATCTAATTACAATAATTAGATCCGCAGCTATGAGTCTAAAATTAGCACTCATCATGCAAACACTTGGTTCGTCAACCAACTGCCCGTAATTAACTCGCAGTCGAACCACACAGGCGACCGACGTCGATCCCTGTCTGCCTGGAGGTGACCGATGTCGGTCGATATATGACCGACGTCGGTTGCTTCTCTCTGCTATCCTGCCGACGTCAGCTGATCAGACCGACCCCAGCTTCTCTGCAACTCAGCAACCTTCAGCAACCTTCTCTCCTGTTTGCATCAGTGAAGCTTTTAGCTCCACAACCTAACAATCTCCCACTTGGAGATAAACAGCTGCATTGTACCTGTACCTATACTCCGTCTAATCTGTTTCCTGGTTTGTATCCCTCTTCAAGCTCCCACCTGAAGACAACCCACCACACATCCCGTGGTGTACCACCTGTCATCCGAGTACCCTGCCACATCCGAACCTACAACACCTGTAGTGAAGTCCTGACCCTGCATAGCAACACCTGCTGCCGATCCCTCTCAAAAAACCTGAGAACCCACTTCCCCGAATTGGCTCCTAACTCTGACAGCTCCCACTGCATGGGAATACTCAGGTCTATACCAGACCTCATGTGATTTCGGACACTGTACCTGTCCAGCCCTTAGTGTGCTCCGGTTCTGCATCCCTAACCTCGCCAACACCTGATTCACATCAGCTCCCACTCGAGACAATATCAACCTGTGATCTCCATGCCTCCCATGTCAAAGAATTTCGCTGCTCCAAACTCCTCATGACATGCCACTGAACTAATCTTACCCTTAGCTCAGCAAAACCCTGTATGTACTAACCCTGCTAGCAAATATACCA
Source organism: Torreya grandis (assembly GCA_037957365.1). Lineage (NCBI taxonomy): Eukaryota > Viridiplantae > Streptophyta > Pinopsida > Cupressales > Taxaceae > Torreya > Torreya grandis. The sequence continues at coordinate 2,486,678 of JARHVA010002406.1, forward strand.
TCCACATACAGCAACAGAATGATGTCGCGACTCATCATCCACCTGGTAAGACAAACCACAGTAGTTACCCTGACATTGGCTGAAGCCATGCTTCGTCCTCCACCTGTCAAAACCTGTACCACTGTCCTGCAGCTTCCTCAAGACCATATGCCTGGTCTTCCGTCTCACATATTCGTTCTCTCTATTCTTCTACTAAGGAATCCATTCGTCTCTGTGCTTTCATCCAGCTGGCAAACCTACCAAAACTCCCGTTTGGTTCTGCATCATATCCCTGCCTAGCTCCCACCTGTTTCCTGGATCCTTCCTGCTCTACAATCAGCAACAAGTATGAAGAAGAGGAACACGAATTTGAGGGCCTACTTACACCTTCAGTCCTCCGTATGGGAGTTTGAGACTCCTTGACAACATGCTGTCCACCCAAAATTCGTTATAGTGACCGACCTCGGCCACCCCACAGTCTGCATCCGACCGATGTCGGTTCCCATGCGCCTGTACCTGACTACCAACCTGCAACCGCTAGTGTCCCTGCTGTCGATGTCGGTCCTCCTGACCGACATCGGTCTTACTTACTGCCGACGTCGGTCCCATGACTGACGTCGATCTTACCCTGCCCGACATCGCCGGCTTCGGTCTGCACATGACCGACATCGGCACCTGTCTGTTCGACGCCGGTTCCTCCTAACCGACGCCGGTACCTGTGTTCGCCTGTGAGTGATGACTTTTTACCCGCGAGCTCGTTTGAATCAAAACCCATGTCCAAACTGCTCTGCTCAGAAGTATCCAGCACCATCCACTGGGTTCTGTCCGCCATCTCCTCCAAGAACACCAAGGCTTTCCAGTTCTTAAGCCTGTCAAATATATCTGTCTTCCGCTTAAGAACATGCATCTCCTTCCTGCTCATGTGACCAAGCCTACGAAGCCACGTCTCCGCAATAGAAGAAGAATCAGTAATATAAACAAGTAGATAAAGTATACCTATTTTCTTACCACCAGCTAATTCAAGTGCTACTGCTATGAGAGTTCTTGTGCATCTCTCATCACCCAATCTTTCTGAAGAAATTAGCCATATCTCCAGACCTGGGACCTGCATGACCTTCATCAACACCTGTGTGTTGGCCGCCTGCAATTTCAGCTTCACTTCCCCTTTGCCAATCCTTTGGCAAGGCTCACCAGCTCCTCTACCTGGGGCTGCATGGAAAGAGGCAACCGAATCTTTTATCCAAGATTCAACTTTATCCAAGAAACCTCCCAGAGCATCCTGTGCAACAACACCTGCTACATCTGCTTCTTCAGTTTCTTCATGCTGATCTGCTACCAACCAACAATATTCTTTTACCTGCTCTTTCTTTCCATAGGACCGTGAGTGACCATATGTGCTTTTCAACTCCTCCATTCTTAGCTTACTTTGATCTGCCATTGCTCTACTCCCACTCGATCAGAAATCCCTGAGAGTGCCCTGTAACCAAACACAACCCTGCTTCCTGCAACCTTAGCTCTGATACCACTTGTTGGTATCAAGCTCAAGAACCTACAACCAAGGCTCTGATACCACTTGTCAGAAAATAAATCGGAAGCACACAATTTGATTACCAAATACCAAGCAACTTAATATGCAGAAATTAACCAGATTCACCAAGTAACTGGAATTCAGAATAACACAGTATATGAGAGACAATACACCAATTGTATTAATACTTTATACAGAAAAGAATACAATAAAGAAGATGCCACTTCTTCTCCACCACCTCTTCAGAGGCTCGCTACACCTCAAGTGAACAGTAATTCTTCTTCCCAAAGCTCTCCCTCTCACAGGTCCCAACACCCAACTCAAATACAGAGTTGGTGTTCACCTCCCGTGCTCCACGCACAACACAAGTGCTCCACGCACTCCACAAGCACTCCACGTGCTCCACAGGTACTCAAGGTACTTCAAGTAGATCTCCCATGAACCTATAATAACCTACACTTCAACAGACCATACTTATGGAAGGAACTCCCTTGCCTTCCTCTTAGCTCTATCCGAGTACACACCTGTACTCCAAGTAGATCCTGCCTGATACTGCTCCCTGTTGTGTTGCTGTTTATATGATCTTGCACACCTACAAATCAAACAACAGTTCTGCTCACCTGTGAACCTTGACCTTGCACACACATACACCTACAGATCAACGATCTTACTTACCATGTAGATCTCCTATATAGGCCATGCAACTGTGACCAAGATCTTACACTCCTGAAGAATCCAGCTGACTCTCCAAAACCAACACCTACACCTGGTACTGTGGAACTAGGAGGAACACCCTTGCTCACCTCACACACAGAAGGAACAAACTTTGCTCAACTCAAACTAGAACACTTTTCCAATACAACCATGAGTCTATTATATAGATCTCATCAAACAATAATTAGACATCTAATTACAATAATTAGATCCGCAGCTATGAGTCTAAAATTAGCACTCATCATGCAAACACTTGGTTCGTCAACCAACTGCCCGTAATTAACTCGTAGTCGAACCACACAGGCGACCGACGTCGGTCCCTGTCTGCCTGGAGGTGACCGACGTCGGCCGATATATGACCGACGTCGGTTGCTTCTCTCTGCTATCCTGTCGACGTCGGCTGATCAGACCGACCCCAGCTTCTCTGCAACTCAGCAACCTTCAGCAACCTCCTCTCCTGTTTGCATCAGTGAAGCTTTTAGCTCCACAACCTAACAAGTAATTCACCTTCAAGAGCTCACTCTCTCAATTACGGTCCCAACACACAACCAAACACAGAGTTGGTGTTCACCTCCAACCAGTTAGTATCATTACTGCCAGTACACCGAGTATACAAACATACTCAATCGAGTACACAACGCACTCCAAGTAGATCTCCCATGAACTTGCAACAACCTGCAACTCAAATGATCTTACTTTGGAAGGATCTACCTTGCCTTCCTCTTTGCTCTCCAACTGAGTACACACCGTACTCCAAGTAGATCCCACCTGATCTTGCTCTCTGTTGTGTTGCTGTCACTTTGATTCTGCTGCCACCTGCAGATCAACCTGGTTCTGCACACCTGCAAACCTTAGACCTCGCATACACCTGCAGATCAATGATCTTACTTACCATGCAAAACTCCAAACGTGGCCTTGCACACCTACTGACCAAGATCCTACATACATGAAGAATCCTTCTGATTCTCCAAACCAACACCCATACTTGACATTATGGCACTAAGAGGAACACACCTTGCTCTCTTCACTCTGAAGGAGCTAATATTTGTTCTCTTACTCTCTAGCACAATTTACAATACAGTCCATGAGTCTTTGAAATAGATCTCATGCAAACAATAATTAGACACCTAATTACAATAATTAGATCCGTAGCTCAAGACTAAAATTAGTCTTCTTCATGCAAACAACTGGTTCATTAACGAACTGTTCGTGAAACTCGCAGTTCAGAACTGCACAGGCGATCGACGTCCGTCCCTGTCTGCCTGAGGGTGACCGACGTCAGCCGATCCATGACCGTCATCGGCAGCTTTCTGTCTCCACCTGATCGACGTCGGTTGGCCTGACCGACACCAGTGAATGTGACACTCAACACCCTCCTCCAATGTCTGCATCAGTGAAGCTTTTAGCTCCATAACCTAACAATCTCCCACTTGGAGATAAACAGTTGTACTGTACTTGTACCTGTACACCGTCTAATCTATTTCCTGGCTTGTATCCCTCTTCAAGATCAATCCTGAAGACCACCCACCACACAACCTGTAGTGCACCTCCTATCATCCAAGTAACCTGCCACATCCAAACCTACAAACCCATGTAGTGAAGTCCTGACCCTGCATAGCATGTATACCTGCTGTTGGTCCCTCTCAAATACCTGAGAACCCACTTCCTCAAATTAGCTCCTAACTCTCTGACAGCTCCCACTGCTGGGGAAAACTCAGGTCTATACCAGACCTCATGTGATTTTGGACACTGAACTGTCCAGCCCTTGGTGTGCTCCAGTTCTACATCCTACGTATTGAACCTCGCTAACACCTGATTCACATCAGCTCCCATTGGAGACAAAATCAACCTGTGATCTTTTATGTCTCTCATGCCAAAGAATTTCGCTGCTCCAAATTCTTCATGACATGCCACTGAACTAACCTTACCTTGTATGTCTGAACCTGCACCAAGCATACCATCCACATACAGTAACAGGATAATGTTGCGACCATCATCCACCTGGTAAGACAAACACAATGGTTATACTGACATTGACTAAAGCCCTGCTTTCTCATCCACCTAGTACCACCTGTCAGCCCTGTACCACTATCCTGCAGCTTGCTCAAAACCATATGAACTAGCCTTCCATCTCACGTGTCCATTCTCTCTATTCTTTAACTAAGGTATTCATTCGTCTTTCAGTGCTTTCTTTCGGCTAGCAACCCTACCAAATCTCTCATTTGGTTTTGCATCTTATTCATGCCATGCTCTCACTGTTTCCTAGATCCTTCCTGCTCTATAGTGAGCAACGAGTATAAAGAAGAGGAACAACGAATTTGAGGCTTACTTACCCTTTCAGTCCTTTATATGGGCGGTTGAAACTCCTTGACAACTTGTTGTCTGCCCAAAATCTGTTACAGTGACTGACCTCGGTCACCACACAATCTGCATTCGATCGACGTCGGTTCCATGCGACTATCCTTTCTACTGACGCCAGTTTTTTGACCAACATCAGTCTTACCTGGTCGCCGACATCGATTTCATGACCGACGTCGGTCTTACCTGGTCGCCGACATCAGTTTCATGATCGACGCCGGCAGACACCCTGCTCGACACCACTGGCTCTGGTTTGCACATGACCGACATCGACACCTGTCTGTTCGATGCTGGTTCCCCTTGACTGACATCGATAATTATGTTTGCCTGTGAGTGATGACTTTTTACCCGCGAGCTCTCCATGGATCAAAACTCTGTCTAAACTGCCCTGCTCAAAGATGTCTAGCCTTCTCCACTGATCTCTGTCTGTCACCTCCTCCAAAAACACCAAGGCTTTCCAGTTCTTAAGTCTGTCAAACACATCTAACTTTCTCTTAAGAACATGCATCTCCTTCTTGCTCATGTGACCAAGCCTACAAAGCCACATCTTCACAACAGAAGAAGAATCAATAATATAAGTAGATAGATAAAGGATACCTACTTTGTTACCACCAGCTAATTCAAGTGCATCCGTTGTGAGAGTTCTTGTGCATCTCTCATCACCCAACTTTTCTGAAGCAATTAGCCACATCTTTAGAACTAAGACCTGCATGACATTCTTCAACACCCATGTGTTGGCCGCCTGCAATTTTAGCAACACTTCCCCTTTGTCAATACTTTGACAAGGCACACTAGCCCCTCTATATGGGGCTGCATGGAAAGAGGCAACATAATCTATAAGACAAGATTCTACTTTATCCAAGGAACATTCCAGAGCATCATGTGCAACAACACTTGCAACATCTGCTTCTTCAGTTCTTTCATGCTGATCTTCTACCAACTAACAATTTCTCTTTGCCTACTCTTTCTTTTCATAACACCGTAATTGACCATTCGTGCTTTTCAATTCCTCCATTCTTAGCTTACTTTCTTCTGCCATTGCTATACTCTCACTCAATCAGAAACCCTTAAGAGTGCCCTGTAATCAAACACAAACCTGCTCTCTGCAACCTTAGCTCTGATACCAACTGTTAGGACTCGGAAGCACCATTGATTACCAAGCAACTAAACATGTGAAATTAAACCAGAATCACAAGTAACTAGAATTCAAAAATAACATAGAATATGAGAGACAATACCCAATTGTATTAATACTCTTTCAGAAAAAATTACAAATGAAGAGACGCCACACTCTTCCCACCTTACAGGCTTCCCACACCAAGTGTTCAGTAATTCACCTTCAAGAGCACACTCTCTCAATTACGGTCCCAACACATAACTCAAACACAGAGTTGGTGTTCACCTCCAACCAATCAGTATCACTATTGCCAGTACACCGAGTATACAAACATACTCAACTGAGTACACAACACACTCCAAGTAGATCTCTCATGAACTTGCAACAACCTGCAACTCAAATGATCTTACTTTGGAAGGATCTATCTTGCCTTCCTCTTTGCTCTCCAACTGAGTACACACCGTACTCCAAGTATATCTTACCTGATCTTGCTCCCTATTGTGTTGTTGTCACCTTGATTCTGCTACCACCTGCAGATCAACCTGGTTCTGCATACCTGCAAACCTTAGACCTCGCACACACATACACCTGCAGATCAATGATCTTACTTACCATGCAGATCTTCAAACGTGGCCTTGCACACCTGCTAACCAAGATCCTACATACTTGAAGAATCCTTCTGATTCCCCAAACCAACACCCATACTTGGCACTGTGGCACTAGGAGGAACACACCTTGCTCTCTTCACTCTAAAGGAGCTAATATTTGTTCTCTTACTCTCTAGCACAATGTACAATACAGCCCATGAGTTTCTTAAATAGATCTCATGCAAATAATAATTAGACACCTAATTACAATATCAGATCCGCAGCTCAAGACTAAAATTAGCCTTCTTCATGCAAACAACCAGTTCGTTAACAAACTATCTGTGGAACTCGCAGTTCGGAACCGCACAGGCGACTGACGTCGGTCCCTGTCTGCCTGGGGGTGACTGACGTCGGCCGATCCATGACCGTCATCGGTAGCTTCCTGTCTCCACTTGATCGACGTCGGTTGGCCTGGCTGACGCCGATGATTGTGACATTCAGCACCCTCCTCCAATGTCTGCATCAGTGAAGCTTTTAGCTCCACAACCTAACACTTTTCAAGTTGACTTTCTTAGCATCAAGAGATGCAAACTACCTCAAATTGATGCCATTAAACTCAAACTCAGCTTTCACCATCAGATTACTATCATTCCCATTAGTATTAAAGAATTAAATAATCCCAACCAATGGTTATGGCTCTTTGCATGTGTGTTTATGTTGCAAACGAGTCCACCTCCATGCCGCCAAACCCCATGCTCAACGATACCATAGATTTGTCTAGCTTTAAAGGTCAGTATGCTCAAATGTATCCACTTGTCATTGCACTTTATGAGTCATCGATATGCTCAACAATGTTTGATAGTAGAGTTTGTCAGGCATGGGAGGCCACAAAATGTACGTGAGTGGGATAAGTTGTTTTACATATGTGGATCATGATGGATCCTCCCCGGGAAAGAAGGGAATATACTCTCCAATTTTAAGGTAAGATACCCACTATAGGAAAAAGGAAGGTGAACCATACATCTTTGTACCAAGAATCATAATGGCACTACATAAATAGGTTTATGCCCAAATGTCATGCCATAAACATTTGTTGAGTTGTTTGCACAACAACTCTTTAGTTGTTTACCCTGACACATATTGCAGTCTAAGGAAAGGAAAGTAAATTACAAACATGATGCACTAAATTTTTTATTTCTCTTTTGTTATTATTGCAGCTAACCCATCATGAAGCCACAACTTCATTATTTGCTCATAAAATTTCACCCATGCTATTTTCTCCCATGGAAGATAGTTTTATGCTCATATTTACAAGTTTTTAAGGCTAAAAGGTTCAAATTTTGGCTTTGGAAGTGGTTTTTATTGTATCTAAAACCACCATAGCTTTAAACAATTTATGAAATTTATCTGGGTTGTTTTGGAGAGACTGCTTATTTATGACATTTTGGTTTTTTCCCTGGGGACTTTGGCTATTTTTTTAATGGAAGATTGGTGTTATTATTGAGGATTTAGTGGCTTGTTGGATGATTCGATCATTTAAGTTTTTGCCATGAGGCTTGTAATCATCTTCTTCATTTGTATCTCAAATGCCCTTAAATGATTTTACAATTTAAATCAAACATTCACACATACCAAGAAATCAACCACAATGACCTAGTGACAAGGAGATTCCCATCAAATTTAGGCTAGTTTCATGTTGACACATGGCTAAATCCTATTGGTTTAGGGACCCAGGGTTTAACAGTTTGTTGATAGGCAATCTCCTATCAAATTTAGGCTAGGTGACCCTGCAGACATCATTGGGTCCACATGGTGGTCCCTCATTCATCGGGTATGACGATCTTAGATAGATAAATTGGGATCACTCCAAGTCTTGGGTTCTTGAGATGGCACCATATGGCATCATCTAAGGCCTTTGGGGCTTAGAGGCATGTTGGATTTAGACTTTTGATGTAACTGGTCTGAGCCATCGATTTGAATATCAGATGATTGATAGGCCATCAAGGGGAACATGAATTGTAACGAGTCTCTACTTTTTAGATTAGTGACATGTGTCACAATATTAAGGAATCGAATGCCAAAAAGACTTAGCCAAAAGGAAAAGCCCAAACTATTGATCAAAATATCAACCAATTGGGGTGAGGGAGAACTTGGAATCAGAAAGTTTTATATGAATTAGCAAAAGGAAAAATCCCTGACCAAGCGTAAAAAGAAAAGAGGAAAAAGTTTTGAATAAACCAACATGCGAGAATAAAGATAAAACAATTTTTTTCATAACATTTGCATTTATAAAGTTTTTAAAACAGGTGGTAAGTGTTTTATTTTTATTTATGAAGTATATTCCCCTTTTACATATACGATGTGGGTATCCCCTACTACTTGAGAATTAAACCTACCAACTCTCCCTATCAACTGGGTCCAATTACCAATTTCACGATTTAAATATATAAGATTTAAATTTATCAAATCAAACTTAAAATAGATAATTACCTAAGCTTTAGATTTTTAATACCATATTTCTAGATCATTCATTATGCCCTTCCATTTTATTAAAAGTATCTACAATTTAGTAAATAAATAGATTAAATTTAAATTTATGAAATTAAACTAAAAATAAACAATTTCTTAAATTTTAGATCTTTAATACCTCATTTTTTGGACAATATATAATATTATACAAAAAAATGTTGTTTTTATTTAAAGAATAATAAATCAAATTATGTTTACTATATTATAATATTGTAATTGTGTCGATCATTCTATTTTACCCATTTTTACTTCAATAAAAATATGCAATCAATGACATTACAATGAATAATATTTAAGTGCAAGATAAAATCATACCCAGATTTCAAAGATCTATGTAATGTATATCCATACCTCACACACACCCCACCTAAGTAACATTTATCCTATGAATATCTCTAAATATTTATTTTAACTTCATACACCTCCAAGTATATGTATGAAGTCTTCATTTTCCATTTTTTTAATTATTTGTGATAATATTTATTCTAACCCAATCAAATACCATTTTGCCACACATTGGACTCTTAGAGGACTATAAAAACAAAGATACTATCATCTGGCAAATTTTCTAAGGCCACTCAATAATTATAAACTGCATTAAGTATGACATGCATCCTGCCAATCCATACTACATAGATGCCTCATATCGATCAACACCCTGCAAAATAAAAAAGGTCGCCACATTTACCGATCTACATTGAGTTATTTTTTTGGGATAATCGACGAACAACTCTTTTTTTAGCAAAACCCTTAGCAATGAAAATTTATCTATTTTGTCCTCTTATACATGTAGAGTTAAGAAAATGGTAGCAGAGGTACTAAGGAGAATAAGTATGAACACGAGGTGGAGGATGAAATTCTCCTACACTCTTATCCCTCATCTGCAAGTTCATTTCCAAGATGAAATTCTCTAAAGGTTACCAAACTTATTCACACATGCTTCTATTTGATTTTTGGAGTACGACAGAGGTTCAAACCTATTATTTTTTATCAATTGTGTAATGCGGTAGGTCACCTACTCCGGTTCTCTACTACCAAGCACTATATAAATGAAAGAACATATCAATGCTACACAACAACTTCCATGAATGTATGCTTACTCAAACCCCTTTCCTCTTGATATGTTAATAGATATTTCTTATTTGTATGTCAAATGCCTACTGACAACGTTGTTGATGAGGAATGGATTTCACTTTAATAATAACTTCTCATGAACAACTTCAAGATAATTACGACTGGGGTGTCAACATCCACATCGCCAATGGGCCTTACATAACTATCCAATACATTACCAACATTATCATTCATGGAATCCACATCCATGACTGTAATCTCATCAATAATGCCATGGTGAGAGACTCCCCCATGCACTATGGGAGGGGAACTACTTCTAATGGTGATGGGGTCTCCATTTTTGGTAGAAGCCACATTTGGGTGGATCGTTGCTCACCGTCTAAATGCATTGATGACCTAATCAATGCCATAATGGGATCTACTGTTATTACCATTTCCAATAACCATTTCACCCATCATAATGAGGTTCGATCCCCAACCCCTTCAAATAATCTTGTCTTTTTTGAAATAATTGTGTATATTATTTATGACCAATGTTTTAGATCAAATCTAGTTATCCATCATTATGATCTGAAATAATAGTCATAAAAAATATTCATAGTTGTTTTTGAAAACAAATATTCTTAAAAACCTTAAATCTTCAATGTTCTCAATTACTTGCTTCTGTGACTTGTTTATGCTAACATCTATGGATATAGGCAAATAAAAAATGAAGGTGATGTTGTTAGGGCATAGTGACAGCTACACACTAAATTTGTACATGTAGGTGACCATTATATATAACCATTTTGGCATAGGTCTTGTGCAGCGAATGCCAAGGTAAGAAGACGCATAAATGCCATTATTTTGTCACTTTATAGGTTATGCGCAACACAGGAGTTATTTTTCTAAACATTTGTTGTTTGTGTGTATGCCCTTGTTTTTTTGAATGCCTACTTCAATGCAACAATACAATTATATATGCAATTTCATTTTCTATATTCTTTCAATTTAGGATTGGAAAAAACATGGTAAGCTACCCTTCGAGATCTACCATTTCTACATGATGAGTTGTATTGAGCTCGAAATATGGGTAGCCATTACCTATACTTGATCAACTGTATGTACTTACAACTAGATGTCAATCAAAATGCATCACATGATAGGAAAATTACACTACACTACTATGGAAATTTTGTTGATGTCAATTGTTGGTGTTCAAACAGTAGAGTGTACTAGCATGGACAAATTACTAGTTATCTTGGCATCAACATCGATAATTGAAGCCTATAAACACATGTCAACATATGACAGGAGGGGACAAAATTAGTTTTTGGGTTATATGTGAGATGAATATTCAGGGTTTCACCCCAATAGAGATGCCTCATGAAAATTTGTGGGTAGGGCATGTCATCGAGTGCTTTCTAGCTACAAGTCAGTGGTTCGAAACTTGTGTCCTTGAGAGTGTTGTGAAAAGTCTGAGGTCTTGATTTATTACAACTAGGCGTAAGCATGGGATACTCCTTTTACACTCAACATTTAAACACTCATTTATACCAGCATTAATCCACTCAAGGCTTATACACTCACCTAAAGTGTAATTGATAAGGAATCGGGGCCTGCATTGGGTTAGTTGTGCCATGGAGTGGAGCTTCACTAAGAGGACTTAAGCAATTCAATAAAAACTTAAGGCAATTCAATAAAAACTTGAGGCAGATCCATAGGTGTATGCCTTTCTCAGATTAAGCCTAGGGTCCTATAGGCACTTAAAGGGTCATAAGACTACTTTAGTTCAATTTACTAATCATACTAAACATATGCAATCTAAACAAGGATTGGGTTATTGGCATGGGATATATACTCATCTTTCATGCAAAATGGTGATGACATCATGAAAAGTGTAGAGATTCTAATAAAGAGTCAAAACTAGCAAAACGTAAGAATACCAATTCACATAATTCAATCAAGAGTATTACATCATAAATCTTTGCATCACATTAATAATAACATAGGATATGAAAACCAAACACATAACACTTTTTAATATAACACCATTTGTCATTGTTCAAAGTTCATAACAAGAGTTTGTATTCAAATCATAATGTTAACAACCCAAAGGCTCACAGACGAGCTTGGGCACATATAATTGGAGCCAAAGTGGCCTCCATATTGTTTCTAAGCCTTAATGGTTACCAAAGCAATGTTTACAGAGTAAGGCTTCAAAGTCATTCTACCAGAGCTTCATTATAGTCTCTTAGGTGAGATTCAAGTATCCTAACCAACTAGATGAATCTTTGGGGTTTCACCCCAATAGAGACACCTCTAGTGTAATTAAAAATGAAAATTTGTGGGGATGGCTACTAGTATGCTTGGCATGTCGCTGAGTGCTTTCCAATTATAACTCAGTGGTTCAAAACTTGTGTCCTTAGGGGTCTCACTCATTCTGGTTGGAATTTACCAAGATGAGAATAGGTTATACTGGATACGAACCTAAGTCAGAAACCTAGACATGGCAAGAGCCAAGCAAGATGAAGTTTGAAGGTGGTTGGTTAGTTACCAGAGTAGAACTCTAAACCTAGGTGGAGATAACATGTTGTAATTGATTCCCATTGTAACAAAAAAAATGGAAAATTTGTAGCAGAGATTAGAGAGGAACTTTGCAGAAGTAAGGAGTTGTATGAAGCGCTAGATGTCTATAGACTTTTAGGGTTTCTTCCCCACCTATCACACTATCGATCTATAGTATATTTAGGCATGATTTATTCTATTTTAATTACGTATTTATTACACTAAATTAGGTTGTCACTCTACCCTTAGGGTGTTTTTACAAACCCTTTATTAAATGGCCACCGCCACCATTTCTACCTCAGTTGATGTAGGGATAACTGGTGGGAATTTGAGAAATAATGGCATCAAAACAAACCCACAATTTTGTTATGAAAGTTTACCATGAAGTAATGGCTTTGACCCAAACTCTCTTTTACCTGATGTTGTGCTTAATTTCCTTGAGTTTGATAGACCCTATAAATATTTTCAAAATTTCACTCTAGTTGCTTACTTTGTGGGTTGAGTCCTTCTTGAGAGTCGTTTAAAGTAATGGGTCCATAACCATTGGCAAGGCCATGGTGTGAAACTAGAAGGAGTCCAAAACATTACCAAGCATTTTTTTCTATTTATTTTCACTATCTTTGAACACTGCAAATCTATTATTAATCATGGCCCTTGGTTTATTCACAACACATTGGTTGTGTTTTCTCATTAGACTCAAGACTTTTAGGTTTTTGAGCAAGCCAAACTTAAAATCTCAGTGTAGATATAATTCCTTGGCTTACCTCTACCCATGTGGAATTTTGTCGACCAACTCATTAAACCCTTAGTACATTTCATCAACTATGAACATGCAGAGTTTTATATAGCTCATCCTTAGAAAAGGATTTGTGTGGAGATTGACCTAGCCAAAAATCTCAAAGAATCTATTGAGATTCAAGTTAGAAATAACCAATTCACACAGCGTGTGCTTTATATTAACCTATCAAACACTTATTTTAGTGGCCAATCCTTGAGCCATATGATTCAAGAATGCCCTGTAATGGTCCCCACTTCCCATATTCATCAGGGCAAAACTGGGTTTGAGTCCAAACCCAAAATGGGAATTTTGACGACTAGACCATAATTACTAATAAAAAAATTTAGGACTGGGTAATGTTAAATCCTAACCCACTATGTATTGAACCATAGATGGTCCTAGCTATTCGATATTTATTGGCAAAATGTTTGCTCTTGCTCAAGTTAAGGCATTGCCTCCTATTTCCCACTCCTCAAGTAGTTGTTAATTTTGTTTCTTCTTTGTCCTCTACTAGCCCAACTCCTTCTTCACAACCCCTATCAGAGGTGAAAATCTTAGATTCTAAGCTCAATCTCATTACTCTCAACTATAAATCTATTTTACAGTGCTCATGTTGCCCCTTGCCCACTATGAATGATGGGTATGTGCCAAATAAATTGTATCCTTTTAAACTAGGAGGGTTCATGTTGAGGGATGCAACTTTCAATTAGTTTGTAACCCTCTCAAGCCTTGCAAAGGAAAATGGTATAAATCTTGATGTTTTCCAATGTTAGTTTATTCATGGAATGTTTGAGGCCTTATTGATTCGGTGTGTAAGTATATAGTCAGGAGCAGTTGTAAAAAAAAAATTAATATGATTTTTTTTGCATTCAAAAAGTTAAGATTTATGACTTCCTCCTTCAGTCCACCACTCACATTATTTCGCCTGAGGATTTATGTCAAGGCACCTATCTTGAGCCTGGTCATGGTGGTGTTATGACTCTTTTGGTGCATGAACTTTCTCAAAATATTATTTTTTAAGGTTCAAATCCCACTCATCAAGTCATTTGGACATTGTTTGATTTTGATAACCACGTTATTGGTCTTGTTAATCTATATGCATCAAATGATGCAGTGGAATGCACTTTGATTTGGATATGGTTATTTGATTCACTTACAAATGCCCATTAGATCTTATGTGGTGACTTCAACATGGTTGAGTCCCATGAAGACAAAGAAGGTCATTTTCTCATGTGTTGGTGTGTTGAATAATGGGAGGCATGGTTCTATATGCATAACAAACTTGAGGTGTTTGATCTTAACCACCATCAGAGGGGAGAATCAAATTCCCATTGGTTCACCTAGTCTAATTTTTCAACAGGGAGAAGATAAGTGCTTAAGTATTTTAATCAAGGTCTGTATGTTGAACATGACCTTTTTTCTTTGCACCTGTGTATAGTCAATAGATAGGTTTGCTCTCAGACACCCTTTTATCAGACCATCATCCTATTTGATTCAATTTTGAATGGACTACTCCTCAAGTTAAATCCCATAAATCACTAATTTATCTTAGTCTGCTCATCTTAGACATGAGTGAATTGTTAGAAAAATTATTTAAATTTGGAACATGGTTGCTAGACCCTCTAGGGATACTAGTTGGATTTCTTGGTGTGCTGATGCCATTGCTCACACCACCAATTTTCTTCAAATATATGGTAAGTTGTTACCTTTCGATAATGTCTACACCATGCCACAAACTGTGAGTACCTTCAATATCATAAGAACTTGATGTTGGGGGATCAAACCAACAATAGATTACACTTGTGAAAGCAATAAACGTGGAAATAAATCAGATACATAAGTAACTGAAATGATAAATAGCACAGAACAAGATATACAAGAAAACACCCTGAAAACTTGTATTGAAACTCTTTACAATAGGAATACAATGAAGAAACTTCGTTCTTCCACACCTCTCTCAGATGCACACAAGATCTCTCACTAGATCTCTATTCCTCAAGAGCTCTCTCTCAAGTACACTCAAATCCAACAACCTGGATTGATGCAACTCTGTACTGTCCTTCAAACATTCACAATGTTCTACTCTTACAGTTCTACACTTCAACACTCTACAAATCTAAGCTAAGAAGATCTTTCCTACATATAGAAATAGGAAACTTGAGCATGCTCTTACAACAAACAGTTAAGCCTCTTGAACAAGGGCTCTAAAAATAATATTGCTAATAATAGAGACGCAAGCTTGAGTCCACAGCTCAAACTTATCATGCAAACACTCGTTGCTGTCCACGAAAATAGCTTTCTGGACACACAGGTAACCGACGTCGGTTCCTGCCTGTTCGCCTGTGACCGTCGTCGGCCGACCCTATTGCCGACGTCGGCGCCTCTGCAACTGCTACTGACCGACGTCGATCACTTCTGACCGACGCCGGCATCTGTGTAGACCCGAACCTGTTTTAGTATGCTCCTTGGTGAAGCTTTTAGCTCCACACCCTAACAATCTCCCACTTGGAGATAAACCAGTTGCACCAACCTGTACAGCAGCATCTTCTAGCTCCTCCATCTTCAACTCAATCATGAAGACCAATAGAAGTTGAATGAAGATTCAACTTCTCCTTCGTAACTGGCTTTGTTAGCATATCAGCAAGATTCTTGTCTGTATGAATTTTCTCCAGCTTCAACTCACCATCTTCCAATACTTGCCGTATGAAGTGGTACCTTAGCTGTATGTGCTTGGTTCTTGAATGAAAGGCTGAATTCTTGGCCAAATGGATTGCACTCTGACTGTCACTATACAATCTGCAACTCCCATGCTCCCTTCCAAGCTCTTCCATGAACCGTGTCATCCATATCATCTCCTTGCTAGCTTCTGTAGCTGCAATATACTCTGCTTCTGTAGTTGACAAGGCTACAACCTTCTGCAACTTAGATATCCAACTAACCGCTGTTCCACCTACAGTAAAAACATAACCTGTGGTGCTCCTCCTGCCATCCAAATCCCCTGCCATATCTGAATCTACATAACCATGTAGAGAAGTATCTGAACCTCCATAGCACAAATGCCTATTGCTGGTTCCTCTCAGATATCTAAGGATCCATTGAACCGCTTTCCAATGTTCCTTACCTGGATTGGCCATATACTTACTTACTACTCCCACTGCTTGGGCAATATCTGGTCTAGTACACACCATTACATACATCAAACTCCCTACTGCGGAAGAATATGGAACCTTACTCATGTACTCTACCTCATCATGTGAATTGGGACATTGTTCTTTACTTAACTTAAAATGTCCAGCCATAGGTGTACTTACCGGTTTTGCATCCTGCATATTAAACCTCTCCAACACCTTGTTCACATAATCTTCTTGAGACAATATCAACCTGTGATTTTTCCTGTCTCTCCTAATGCTCATGCCAAGGATTTTCTTAGCTGCTCCCAAATCCTTCATAGCAAACGTTTGAGCTAACTTCTCCTTAAGCTCAGAGATGTCCTGCATGTGAGACCCTGCAACCAGCATGTCATCTACATACAACAATAGAATAATATATCTACCATTATCAAATCTCTTGAAATACACACAATGGTCTGATTGACACCTACTGTAGCCATGCTCAGTCATAAACCTGTCAAATTTCAAGTACCATTGCCTTGGAGCTTGCTTGAGGCCATACAAGCTTTTCTTCAACCTGCACACAAACTTCTCCTTACCCTTGACCTCAAATCCTTCTGGCTGTTCCATGTAAATTTCCTCATCCAAATCTCCATGAAGAAACACTGTCTTAACATCTAGCTGCTCGAGATGCAAATCCTCAAAAGCAACCAAAGACAATACAACCCTTATTGAAGTCATCTTAACAACAGGAGAAAAAATCTCACCAAAGTCAATACCTGGCTTTTGTGCAAATCCTTTTACCACTAATCTGGCCTTATATCGCATCTGTCCATCCTCACTTTCCTTCAACCTGTAGGTCCATCTTTTCTTCAGTGTTCTCTTACCAGCTGGCAACTCAACCAAATCCCATGTTTGGTTCTCTCTTAAGGACTCCATCTCCTCAACCATGCCACGCTCCCACTTACTCCTGGACTCCACCTGTATTGCTTCTTCAAAACTCTCTAGTTCTCCACCATCAGTTAGAAATAAATAATATAAGGAAGGAGAATATCTAATTGGAGGCTTACTTACCCTTTCAGACCTCCTGGTGGGTGTCTTGGACTCGTTCTCAACAATCTGTCCACCCAAATTTTCTGACAGTGACCGACCTCGGCCACCTGTAGACCTGTAACTAGCCGACGTCAGTTCTTCCTGACCGACCTCGGTGCTTGGTCTACCGACATCGGCTTCTGTACTGCCGACGCCGGTTCCTAACCTGCCGACGTCAGTCTCTGTGTTTTCCTGCAAGTGATTATTTCTTTTTCCCGCGAGCTCATTTTGGACCATAACTTCGTCCAATTCACTGTTGCTCTGCCCAGATTGATCCAGCTTCCTTATCTGATCACCGTACATCACTCTTTCATTGAAAACAACATCACGACTCCTGATTACCTTGTTAGTTCCTAGATTCCAAAATCTGAAACCAAAATCATCTGAGCCATAGCCTATAAACGTGCACCTCATAGACTTAGGATCAAGCTTCTTTCTATTTTCCTTATCTATGTGCACAAAGGCTTCACTACCAAAAACTTTGAGATATGAGAGATCTACCTTTTTACCTGTCCATGCCTCTTCTAGAATTCCACCATCCAGAGCTGTAGAGGGTCCTCTGTTAATCAGGTACACTGCGGTGTCAACTGCTTCTGCCCAAAACTCTTAGGGCAACCCTGCATGCAATCTCATACATCTTGCACGCTCCATGATAGTTCTGTTCATCCTTTCAGCAATACCATTCTGCTGAGGTGTCCTTGGAACCGTCCTTTGCCTACGGATTCCATGTGTATAACAATACAATTTGAACTTAAGACTGCAGAACTCACTGCCATTATCAGATCTCAGGTACTTTAATTTTCTACCTGTTTCATTCTCAACCATAGCCTTCCAAAACTTAAAAGTCTCAAAAACATCAAATTTATTTTTAATACAGTAGATCCATACCTTTCTTGTGGCGTCATCTATGAATGTAACATAGTACCGTGATCCACCAATAAAGGCTACCTGAGCCGGTCCCCACACGTCTGTGTGAACAAGCTACAACTTCTGCCTTTTCTTAGTAAACCCGGTCTTGAGAAAACTAACCCTTTTCTGTTTTCCAAATACACAATGCTCACAAAATTCTAGATCCATACTTTTCAAATCTGAAAGCATACCTTTAGACTTAAGAATTGACATCCCCTTCTCACTCATGTGGCCAAGCCTTGAGTGCCACAATTTACAATCCACACCTGAAGTAGATAAAATTGAAGGAGATTTGTTAGTAACACAATTACACAGATAGAGAGTACCTTCTCTCTTACCTCTGGCCATAACTAGTGCACCCTTGGTCACCTTCCAAGAATCTACTGCGAGAGTTACTGTACAACCCTCATCACCTAGCTTACCTGCAGAAATCAAATTTCTCTTCAAACTAGGAACATGCATCACATCTCTCAACACCCATGTGTTGCCATTCTGCATCTTCAGCTACACTTTACCTTTCCCAGTAATCTTACAAGGCTCATCATCCCCTAAGTACACTATTCCAAAATCTCCATGGATATAGTCACTGAAATACTCTCTGTTAGGGGTAGCATGGAAAGATGCACCAGAATCTAATACCCAAGATTCTATGTTATTATGCAAAGAGAAAATTAAAGCATCTTGTGCAATACCTGCAACCTTGGCTTCTTCCTTTCCTTCGTGCTGGTTGTCCTCCTTAGGCTTTGACCAACAATCTCTGCTTATGTGCCCCATCTTTCCACAATTCCAGCATTGTGGCTTCCTGCCATTCCTGGATTTGGATCTTCCTCTCACCTTAGACTTAGATCTTGATCTCCTCTTGCTCTTTTCTTTTTGCCTTCCCCTGCTCTCAAAATTTAAAGCGTTCCCAGATGTCTCTTCTGTGCTTTTCCTATGTATTTCCTCATTCAAGATAACACTAACAACATCCTCTACTTTCAAAATATTTGATGCAGATGCAGTATTAGAAACTGCCATTACTAAGCCATGCCAGCTTTCAGGCAAAGAACATAATATCAAAAGAGCTTTTATTTCATCTTCAAATACAATATTGACAGAACTTAACTGATTAACAATTCCATTGAAATCATTCAGATGAGTAGAAACAGATCCACCTTCATTCATATGCAAATTAAATAACTGCTTCATAAGATATACCTTATTTGAAGCTGAGGGTTTTTCATACATATTTGCTAACGTAGTCATCAACTCTACCATTGTTTTTGCCTGTGACAAATTAGATATCACAGTGGAGGCCAGACTCAGTCTTATAGACCCAAGAGCCTTTCTGTCAAGAACTTCCCATTCTTCATCCTCCATGTCCTTGGGCTTCTTTGCTATCCCACCTAACGACAAGTAGAGATCTTTCTGATACAGATAGTCCTCTATCTGCATTCTCCAATGTTGGTAGTTCTTGCCATTAAACTTTTCCATTCTCAACTTACTTTCTTCTGCCATTGCTTCTCCCACTCAAACAGAAATCCCTGCAGAAACCCCTGTGAGCAACTTGTAATCTGTAACCTGTAACCTGTAACCAAGGCTCTGATACCACTTGTTGGGGGATCAAACCAACAATAGATTACACTTGTGAAAGCAATAAACGTGGAAATAAATCAGATAGATAAGTAACTGAAATGATAAATAGCACAGAACAAGATATACAAGAAAACACCCTGAAAACTTGTATTGAAACTCTTTACAATAGGAATACAATGAAGAAACCTCGTTCTTCCACACCTCTCTTAGATGCACACAAGATCTCTCACTAGATCTCTATTCCTCAAGAGCTCTCTCTCAAGTACACTCAAATCCAACAACCTGGATTGATGCAACTCTGTACTGTCCTTCAAACATTCACAATGTTCTACTCTTACAGTTCTACACTTCAACACTCTACAAATCTAAGCTAAGAAGATCTTTCCTACATATAGAAATAGGAAACTTGAGCATGCTCTTACAACAAACAGTTAAGCCTCTTGAACAAGGGCTCTAAAAACAATATTGCTAATAATAGAGACGCAAGCTTGAGTCCACAGCTCAAACTTATCATGCAAACACTCGCTGCTGTCCACGGAAATAGCTTTCTGGACACACAGGTAACCGACGTCGGTTCCTGCCTGTTCACCTGTGACCGTCGTCGGCCGACCCTATTGCTGACGTCGGTGCCTCTGCAACTGCTACTGACCGACGTCGATCGCTTCTGACCGACGCCAGCATCTGTGTAGACCCGAACCTGTTTTAGTATGCTCCTTGGTGAAGCTTTTAGCTCCACACCCTAACAGTTGAGGCTTTACCTTTTAATACTCACCTTCATGCTCAAGCAATCCTTTAGAGAAATAAACTCTAAATTGAAGAGGCATACAAAGCCAGAAGAGTACAACTTAGAACTAGATGCATTGGATAAAACTTGGAGATAAAGTGATTGAAGAATTCTTCTCTCCTTCGATTCAGACAAACATTTGACAAAATTAAAGCCATTAAAGATGCTTCATCCAGATTTAACAAAATGTCTAATATCTTGAAAGCTTTTGTAAATCATTATCATGGTGTCTTTTCAGCCCAACCTTCCACTCTTGCATATGAAGCCATGCTCTCTCAATGCCTTGATATTGTCATATGCAAGCTCTCTAAAACACAACATGTTACTCGTTATAGACCTCTCATCTTGAATGATCTTAAGGAAGCTATTATACAGATGGAAAATGATAAAGCCCCAGGAGTTTATGGGTTTCCTTGTGAGTTGTATCAAACCCTATGGGATATTATGGGCCTTGATCTTCACAAAGTCTATTTTGTCCAACTCTTTGGGCTCTCTCACAAATCAAGGTAACATCATGTTAATTCTTAAAGTTGGGGATCTTGAAGTTATTACCAACTAGAGGCCTATCACCCTTCTTAATGTATCTTATAAAATTATTGTTAAAGATCTTTCCCTCAAAATTAAACTCCTTCTCCCCTTAATTGTTAGGAGTAAGCAAACATAGTTTATTCAATACAGATACATTCTAAACAATGTCATTGTTATTTGAGAAGGTATAGAATGGGTGAGGACTTCCATCTATAAGACTTATTTATCAAGATTGATTTTGAGAAAGCATATGATTGAATTGAATGGCCTTTCATTATAACAATACTTTAGGCTCTTGGGGCCTCAGGTTTGTGCAAACTATCAATATGTTATTTTAAGATGATAGTGCATTTATTACTAAATGATACTCAATATCGGTGCTTTGAGCTTTATCACTTTATCAGGTAGGGTTGTCCTTTAGATCCCTCTCTTTATGTGTTGATTATTGAGGGATTTAGTTATCTTTTGTCTAACTATGATTCTAGGGGTTTGGTTAAGGGTATCTCCCTTCCCAATTCAAACCATCAACTTATTAATAGACATTTTACAAATGACTCGTTTCTCACCCTTTAGGAGGAAGAGGATTCTATTAAAAATGATATGGAATGCCTTGACACTTTCTACCTTGCTTCTACGTCTTCCATCTAATGGCGAAAGACCTAATGCTATCGTCAGTCCCTTTTGTAGACACCTAAATTTCACCATTTAGTGTCAAAAATCACTTTGACACATTAACCCATCACCATCCGCAATTCAAATTTATATTAACATACTTTCCCTCCAAATTTTGATGAATTAATTAATTCATAATGAATTAATTAAATCATGCACACCTATTTTCCTCTAAAACTAATTGAAATATGGATTATCCAGCTCATTCATACATCGTCCAATTTGTCTCAACCAAATATTGACTCATCCAACCACCTTCCTCAACTTCTTCAACCACCTTATGAGTCAACTTCGAACATTTTAACTAACTTGTGAATTACCCCTTGACTTTTCAATTACCTCGACCCATTCATGTTGAGTCACTCTACTACAAACTAACTCTCTTCCTTATTCTCAAACACACAAAAATTAGTAATCATCCATTACGATAAGGACTAAAATCCAACTATTGATTATTATTATGATTCAATGAATTTGGATTATTCGTAACCATTAATCTCACCACACCCAAGCCTATAAATTGATGTGCAATTCTCCACTCAAGTCATCCACCTTCAAGATAACAAAGTGATATCTAATTATCAAGTGAATCAAAGAGAATCAAAGCAATAAAAATCATCTTACATCTCAAAACACTGCCCAATTATCTTTGCTTTGGAAAGGAGTTGAACATCCACACTAGCACCCAAGAGCAAATCCACCATTGACCACATAATGGAGAAGGTGACAAAATTGCATTTCATGTTGTAAGTTTTTCTTTTAGATTTTATCTTATTGTTGCTACTCTTTCTTTAAGTTAAGTTAAGTTTAGATTATAATTCCTTTGTATGTGATTTTTTAGCTAGTCTTGCATTCTAGATTTTATGCTTACATATTTTGGCACGTCCGGTAGGACCTTATCCCCCATCTTTTACATTGTAGTTTCAATTATTTTTTATTAATATTCTTGAACATATACATTTAATACTTGTCTTGAAGTTCTTTATTTGTTGTTTCAGATTAATTTTTGAGTTTTTGAGCTTGTTGTTTGTAAACCTACAAAACATTGAATTCATTTTGCATAACAACTAATTCATTACAATAAACAATGAATTCATTCATGTGTTGTTTTTGCTCAGTTTTTTTGTAATTTTTCATTTTTATAACAATTTTTATGTATGTTTGTCTTGTTTAAACCCTTTATGTTTCCATCTTGTTTTCTATTTTATTTCATGTCTTTTATTTAACTATCTTTTAAAAAATGGTGAAATCATCATGAAATTCAATGAATTTATCTAGACAACAATGAAATCGTTATGAGCTTCAATGAATTTGTTAGGAATAACAGTGGATTCATCATAAAGTTCAGTAAAAATATCAGAAACTTCAACAAAATCATTCAAAATAATGAAATAATTATGTAAGTATTTATTTTCAATTTTCTATTTTCTAGTTGTTTGAGTTTTCTAATTGCTAACGAATTCGTTATTTTCTCTGACTGTGCAATAGTGAGATCATTACAAAATGTTAGTTTTTTTTTTTTTTTAAATTATTTTTAACTAACTTTTGTAGGTTGTCTTGATATTTTAACCATAAAATCTTTTAATAGTTTTATTGCAGGCTACTAGTCAAAGACAAACTAAAGAAAACTAGCCAAAATCAAACTTTAACTTAGTTTTTAGTTCTCTTGTTTTATTTAAAGCTTTCTAATAGTTTTTATTTCAACATTGTCACTTTTAGTAGTAATTAGCTAACAATTTATTTTTTGGAGGTAATTAATCTTTCCATTTTAAGCATTATGTTTGTGTGGCACTTATTGTGTATACTCTTTTCTATGGTATTACATTAGTGACGATACTCAAAAAATCAGAAAAGACATTTACAAAAAAGTTGTTGCCCAAGATCCAATTATGTGTATGTTCTTATTTTGACATCATATTGGTGACAATACCTAAGAATCATAGGCAAGTGTAAGTCTTCTTTATTTTTATTTTTATTTTTATTAGGGGATATATCGATCGTGGATTTCACCAGCACATGGTAGGCTAACACCATGTACTAGTGAGGTATAAAAATTGAGTTAGATCTATCATTCTTGACTAAGCGATGTGTTTTAAGTACACCATGAAGTGAGGGAGTTTCATCTTATAATACTCAAGCCTTAAACAACATGACTTGAAGTTTAATTTTTCCAACATCAACATACTGAAAATATTACAACTGTGTTGGGCACATTACGACTATACCCGTTTGTGTGCATTCATTAAATTGTTTTATTCCATGGTTTTGGACCCTAACATACTGAAAAATATTACATGACTCCCCTAAATAATCTTGTTCAAACTTTAAGCTTAAGAAAGCCATTTCTATTATCTAATTTGTAGTGCATCAGTTAGCGGTTAGAGCCAATAAGCTACTTTCCACACACCCTTAAAACTAGGCTTAATGGGTCATGGGAATGACATGATCCTCCATGGTTAGTGCCTTGAAATATTAGGTTGTATATAATGCAACAAACGAGCAAGTGACATGGAAATCCTATGAGTTATTTAAGTCCCTTAACCTAGTTTTTATCCTTTTTGTGCAATGCATGTGTGTTTACATTAGGACTTGTTTCTTTGATCCCTTGTGAAAATCATGTGTTGAGATTTGATTGAAACCATAAATCTTTGAGTGTAAAAACCAAGAAATAAAGTCATAATATAAAGCTTAAATATCATAAATCTTAGTCGTAAAGTCAATATTCAAAGTAGCTTGTTGTCAATCACATTTCTTTCTAGCCATTTGATCTTTCACCTTTGAATTTTAGAGTCAAGCCTTTTTTAAACAATGTATCCCATTAAAAGACAAATGGACTTCTTGAAAAATCCTAGGTTGAGAGAGGAGCCTTTTGGTAATTCCCTTTTTTACTTTGGAAATCAAAAAAACCATATTGACATCAAGGATAATGTTGAAGATGAGGAATGTAGCCCTAGAACCATTTTCTCCCGTTCTCAAATCATAAAGTATATTTTAGCCAACAATAATGAGGTCTTAATACAAGCCTTGATTTTAGGGACTTAACTTCCTCTTAATTTTGAAGCCCAAACCATTCCACATCAACATCAACCTACCACTAGTAATTTAGTTATCCAAACTTAACCAAGTCTCCCATCCACTTTTTATAACTTTGATCTAAACATCCCTCGTTACACTAGTAAAGGGAATCCGATTGTAGTAACCCTACCATCTAGCATTACTCAAGACACAATTAATCCAAATCACCCAACCTACCAACAACATTATTGTGTCTAATGGTCAACCTAGTCAAGAGAATCAAAAACATAAGTTCACTCCTTTAGGAGAACCATATGACGTTATCTTTCAAAATTTGGTCATTATAAACATGATCATGTTCCCTAACACCAAATACTTTGATGAAAACGTTCTAAAACATGAGTGGTATAGAGATAATGAATATTGTGAATACCACATAATTTGAGTTTATTTCATAAACCATTATACGAGACTAAATCATTATATCCAATATTTAATTGACAAAGGGAACTTTGCAATAGAGCCAAGTGTATCCACATCTTAAAATGATAGCTTGGGGGTATGCCAACATGTATTTCCTAAGCATAATCAAGATATTCCACTTCCAAGTCAAGGTCATAACCTTCCACTAATTTTCAACCAATCCATGATAGATCAACCCACCTTTGGTCACTAGGGCCTACCTTCCATTTTGATTAGCCTATCTTTGGCCACCATGGCCTACCTTACATTTTTAATGAGCCCATGTTCAACCATTTATCCATCTTTGATAAGCCCTTAATCCAAGATACACTCGTTGAAAAACCTATATTCGATCAAGACCCCATTTTTGACCAAGATCCCATCTTGGACCAATCATACTCCAACCAACACATCCTATCGCCCATTATAACAATCAAAAATGTTTTTTAATAATGGGGGATAAGTTTAAGGGGGTATAATAACCTAATCACATATATGAATAAAAAAATTCTACAACATGCCATTTAATTTTTCTAGATATACAATATGTTGAATCTAGAAATTCGCTAAATATAGAAGTGTAATGCCAAATAGTAATTTGATTGCTTAAACATGAAGAAGAGATAATACTTGGCTTATATTAAAATGCATAAGTGGATCTAATAAGTACAGGTGTGGAAATAGGTAAGTTTAAGATCAAAATCCAGTTGTCAAATTTTGTATATATTATTTCTAGAGGCCTGAACAATTACATCGATACCAATAATTTTATCTAGTATGAAATACTCATTGTATACAAAGCATCAACTTGGATGTTTCTTGGTTTTCTATCACCTTTATGTTGATGTATTTTATTCATGCACATAGGCTCTATATGATTGTATGTGGATAAAACCTTATCTCTTTCAACTTAGGTCTTTTTACTTTTCCAAAAATGGGTTAGTGGGTGTATGGTGTTGAACTAGCCTCAGTGACCCCTCTATCAATGAGCATTGCCTACATAGATAATACTCTAAAGAGGGTCTCAGGAATATGTATTTCTCATCGAGGTGTTGGCCTATGTGTGCATGAGGGTGAAAATATACTATACGTAAAGGCATGCGATAATTTATCTTGTAACTTGGCAAATATTACTCATGGGTTTTTCTTTGAATGCTTCAAACCTATAATATGACTATATAAAGACATGTGATGATTTATCTTGTAATTTGGAAAATATTATTCATGGGTTTTTCTTTGAATGCTTCAAACCTTTAATATGAATACTCCTATGACTGATATAGGAACAAGGAAGAATAGGTAGTAAAACTTAGTTGTGAAATTGATTGAATGAGCTTGAATAGGTACTTACTTTGTATTTTCTAGATGGGTAATGGATAGGATTAGATTTGTATTTATAGGTCACATCTTTTGAAATATCTCGTAGAATGGTTAGATACAAAAAAATAGGTTGACCAATAGGATTCAAAATATTTTAAGATTATATTACTTGTGAGGAATGCACATTATATAACAATTTAGACACTTACATTGATGCAAGTGTCCCTCCATTAATGGAAGTGTCTAATAGGATAGAAGATTATTGAAGGTTTGTAACTGATAATGAAAGATATCTAGAGAGATTTGGGTCATCAAGAAGGATAGGGTCAGACCATAAGATAAGTAGTTAAGCATAGTGAGATGGCAAGTGTGAGCCTTTTGGTAGAAAGAAGGTATAAAACTAAAGAGTAGAACCTAATAGGTATTTGTCAAGTGTACAAGACTGAGATGATACATAAATCATATTTTAGTATCTACATTTTCCCCCCCATTTAATCTATTAATGCATAAGGATGAAATTACTAGGTTAAAGAAAATAAATTTGTACCTTGAGACCACTTTGAATGTTTTACTGGTGTATGACTTATAATCAATACCGTATTGTAGTATAAATCAATGCATATAATCTAAAATTTGATATAATTGAAATTATTGAAGTGAAAAAGGGTAAGGAGGTAGTACACATGTGTGTCAATGCAACTATTTTATGTACTTTAAGAATTTTACAGGATAATACCCTAGTGAATAGAGTTATTTGAAAAGAATGACAATATTCAGATCTACACTAAAATACAGTCAATAATACATATTTGTCTAATCTAACATGTGCAATAAATATAGTAAGTATAAAGTGACTAAGGGAAAGAGAGTGTATCTTATTTAATGATCTATTTTGAATAGTAAAAGTGGTCAGGAGTCATCACAGGGTTATGTTAGAGACCTGGATTTCATTTATTTTGTGTTTTGACTATTTTTGACCTTCTAACAATTACATCGATCTAGGATAGTAACATTAATGTTTATGTCTGTATCTGATGTTAGTGTCCAGTGAGAGATATACACATGAGTGACCTCAAAATTAAACTAGACTTGTGTTAACCCCTATGTAATTATTTTGTGTCTCAACATATGTTTATTTGTGTGCTATATCTAGATAATAAGCTGACCCTAGTTATTTTGCATTATATCTATTTTAACCTGGTAAAAAGGGGTTAGTAACATGATTTGAGCTAGCCTTAACAACCCTGTTACTACCAATAACTACCTATATAACCAATAATCCTAATAGGGCCTCAAACTCACATGTATTTCTCCCTCCTATGCATGTGTGTGGAATTATAAAATTATGACTATATGTTCTTTCTCCTAGTAACCCTTGGTATAAGTGATGCAATAGTATATTTGACATCTTGAATGCTTCACATATTTTAAACAATGTTGCAGTGCAATTTGATAGGTTGAAAATAGACAATACTTTTTTATTATAGAGGTGCCTTATCAAATTAAAAGGTCCTTTAATTAGACCATAGTCCTTATATATATATGATCATTTTGATTTTGAATTAGAACCTAGTTATGCATGAAAATCCAACCATAAGATGGGAAAAGAGGGCTAATAAAATGGTCACAACTAAAAGATATGACAAAAGGTAAAAGGATAAGATTTGACAGTTGTGTTGAGCCTGGACACTAATGTTGATGCTATTATCCAAGAAGGATGCAAGTGTCCATAGGATAAAACACTTATAAACCAAGCAAAATAAGTAAGGGTCTATAGTATACACTGGATGAGGATAAACAAACATAGCACATAGGCCCAAGAGGCAAGTAAATCAAGTGAAATAAGATGGAACTGAAGAGGTCCATGAGACATCACATCACTAGGTGTCTAATTCTTAGTAAAGAGGTATATACATATAAGAAGATTAGTAATATGTGTACTCGTACCACAATGGGTGTCTATATTTCCCCCCATTTAATCAAGTAATGTAATAAAAACATGAATTACTAGTTTAAAGGAAAAAGAAAATACATACCATGTATGGAGAATACACCTTGTCTTTACTCAAGTTATTCCTTCAATATTTTATCCTTGATCATTTCCTGCAACTAAGAAATATGATAAAATTAATGTATATAATTTGTATGTAATTAATACTAAAAATTAACACAAAGAAAGAACATGGATAGATTACACCTGTGTATGTGTCACATGGTAACCAAGTATGGAGTGCATGAAACTAGAGTGCTAGAAATAGGAAAAGTAGACAAGGGAACTTGCAACTTTATCCATCTTCTAGACATGAAGATGAACAAGTTATTCCTTCAATATTTTATCCTTGATCATTTCTTGCAACTAAGAAATATGATAAAATTAATGTATATAACTTGTATGTAATTATTACTAAAAATTAACACAAAGAAAGAGCATGGATAGAGTACACCTGTGTATGTGTCACATGGTAACCAAGTATGGAGTGCATGAAAGTAGAGTGCTAGAAATAGGAAAAGTAGACAAGGGAACTTGAAACTTTATCCATCTTCTAGACATGAAGATGAACAAGTCTAAAAGTGGTAAAAGTGTGTTTCACCATGGTGTTGTTGTACTTGGATTAAGGAGAGTTAGGAGATGATCATGCCCCCAACTTGGAATAGGAAGAGTGGTGCTTCAACCATAGAGAGTATCATTTCATGATTAGCACAACTTGAGTGAAAAATATATGTATATGTATAGCTTACTATAGGGTGAGTGATGTAATCAAGCTTGCCCTTAAAAACTTTATGAGATTGGATGATCTAATCCCTCCAATCACACCAAAAAGAAGAACCAACCCCTATAGATAGATAAGGTTCAATACAATACATAAATGCTCAATTAGGGTATCAGTACATTGAGGTATCAGTACCTATAAGTTTTAGAATTTTGGAGCTAATTTGGATTTTTTCAATATTAGGCACATGTTGCATAACATATACACCTTGGATATGTCTTGTGATGAAATTATGTATAATAAATGGTACCAATATATAGGATTTTGCCATAACTATGAATCTGGATCATATACTATGTATTTTTTACCAATTTGAAAATTTGTATAAGTGTGGAGAACATGCTCCCAAAGCATGCCCCCACCATGTATAAAGGAATTTAAAACTAGAATAAGTACCAATTTGGAGGACATGTTTTCCAAAAACATGCCCCCACTACAAACTGGAGATGTTGCATAGTGAATAGTTGTGAAGATCCTGATTCTTAAGCATTCCCCCACTATAATATAGAAATTGTGAATGTGTGAAATCCAAGTCCATATTACATGCCCCCATTGAATCTAAAAGCTAATAAAAGTACCACATACTAAATAAATGAGGAAAACATCCTTCCAAAGCATCCCTCCAATGTAATATGAAAACTATGAATGTGTGTCTCAAATGTGTAGAACATGTTTATAAACATGCCCCTATCGATATGCCCCCCTTTTAGGAGGAGAAAATATAGTTCCTGTTGACAATTTTGACCCTGTAGGACAAATTGTCACCTCTTCCATTCAAAACTTTGCATATCATGTTTTTTTGTCTTGTGAGTCAGTAATTGGTCCTGAAAAGTCCTTGAAGAATCCATGGTTAACAGGTCTTAAGGTTGTTTAGGTGATTTAGGGTCTTTTCTTTCACTTGTCTTGTTCTTTGTAGAAAAGTTTTGATGTTGATCCGAGCAGTTGAAGGGAGTGAGTTTTGAAAAAGACTTCAGGTTTTAAAAGATGAAGACTTCAAGCTTTTTCAAAAAGAAATACTTCAGGTTTTCCTATATAAGCTAAATTGAAGAAGAAGGACTTTACATAAAATTCGAAGGATTATTCCTTTCAGAAAAAGACATTTGCAACAATCCCAAAGGGTAGTTTCCTTTTGGGAAAGTCACTTTTCAAGAAGTTTGAGAGGGTTCTTTTCCTTCGAAAAAGTCTTTTCCAATTTTTTGAAGGGTAAGTGGACCATTCAAATTCTTTCGAAAGGACCTTTTCAAAAAGTCCGAAGGGTCATTTCAATTTACCGAAGGGCCATTACATATTTTTTGAAGGGTGATAAGACCTTTGCAATTTTTTTGAAAGGGTCTTTTCTAGAGAAATAAGACCATTTCAAAAATTTCAAAGGGTCTATTGCGAAAATTCGAAAGGCACTTCCTCAAGAGAAGTCCATTTCAACTTTTTCAAAGGGTAAGTAGACCATTTCAACTTTTTCGAAGGGCAAGTGGACCGTTCCTATTTTTTTGAAGGGTAAGTGGATCTTTTCAACTTTTCTAAAGGGTAAGTGGACCATTCAAATTCTTCTGAAAGGACCTTTTCAAAAAAGTTCGAAGGGTCATTTCAATTTACTGAAGGACTATTACACATTTTCCAAAGGGAAATAAGACCTGTTCAATTTTTTTGAAAGGGTCTTTTCTAAAGCAAGAGGACCATTTCAAAAAGTTTGAAGGGTCTATTGTAGAAATTTGAAAGACACTTCCTTGGGAGAAGTCCTTTTCAATTTTTTTGAAGGGTAAGTGGAGCATTTCAACTTTTTCGAAAAGCAAGTGGATCGTTCTAATTTTTTTGAAGGGTAAGTGGACCGTTTCAACTTTTCTAAAGGGTAAGTGGACCATTTCAAAAGTTTGAAGAGACCATTTCAAAATTGTTGAACAATCTATTTTCATAATTTTGAAAGGTTCATTTCCAAAAGCTAAAAGGGTATTTTTATGAATCTGTAGGGAAATTTACAAAAGTTCATATCATGAATTCCTTCAAACTTTTATTTGAAGGAATTGTCCTTTACAAAAAATCTGAAGGAATTATTCAAGCTGAAAGAAAAATCTCAGACAAATAGTCTATGAGAAATAGACAGGGACAAATTGTCGAAAGAAAAGGACTTTTCAAAAAGTCTGAAGGGTACTTTCCCTTCGGAGACTTCATTTTTAAAAATCCTAAAGGGTAATTTGCAAAGGTTCCAAGGACATGAATTCCTTCAGACTTTTTGTTCGAAGGAAATGAATGAAGGAAAGGCTCTGAAAGAAATAAACAAAAAGAATTCCTTTAGAATTTTTGTCTGAAGGAATTTTTGAAAGGAATGGTTTGAAGGAAGTAAGTCACGGGCAATAGGCCCGAAGGAAATGAATGAAGAAAAGGTTTTGAAGGAAATAAACAAAAATAATTCCTTCAAACTTTTTTTCTAAAGGAAATAAACAAGGAGATAAGCTACATACAAAATTTTAAAGGGGAAGACTGAAACAAAATCTGAAGGCCAAAAATATGAGATAATTCCTTTGGGGAAATTGTTTGAAGGAAAATTCAAAAAGAAAAGTGCAAAAGGAAATTAGTCTCAGAAAAATTATTCACAAGAAATAGACAAGAAATTGTCCAAGAGGAAAGTCCATGGGAATAGACAAAAATAGAGGGTCTGAATACAAAGAGCCCAAATAATAAGCCCACAGTAATTGGCCGAAACAAAGAAGGGTAAAGAAAATATAAGGTTACCCAGTGTAAATCTGAAGGACCAATTAGTTGGGGTCGGGGAGAGGTGGCATCAACACATTCAACTAGTGGGATTTCAACAACCAATTAGTAGAGGACAACGAGGACTTTCTCTTTTGACTTAGACCAATATGTTTTACAAAATACATGCAAAATGGCCCAAGAAAGATTAGACACATCCAGGTGGAGCATGAATATGCAAAAAACAAAGACATGCAACTGCCTTCAAGCATGACTCTCTCAATTCCAAAAAAGGATACTCGAATGCATGAAAGGCTCAATGTGTTTAGCGTTGAATGGTGGTTCAAGGTGCTAACATGGAGTTTCAATGTTGCATACCTAATATTAATATAGAATTTCATGCATGCACTCTTGTTTATCTTATTAATCAATTTTTTTTTAAACACTTCCAACTCAGCATCAAGTGTTTGAAGATTGGTGTAGCACCATGCATGAATGAAATTGAATTACCAAAGATCCATGCATGTTTGATAAATTTTGAATAATTTAATGTTTATTCTAAATAATGATTATTAAATGGGCTCTCCATCATTTTCAATGCCAAAGAGCTTCTCATGCAGGACATAAGTCAGAAAGATATTATTAAAAGGCTTGGTTATTTTGGCATAGCTGAAGTTGGACTTGGGGTGATGTGGGATTTGATTTCCTCTTCTATTTTCAGTGTCAGTCTCTTAGCTTTTGTATGCTTTTTCTATATAAGTTGGCTTTTCTAATCATTTTGAAGATATCAATCCCTTTTTTTGGCAAGATTAGACTCTACCAAAATTTGAGTTTTGTAACCTTTTTTAGATAAAATAGGACTATTTTAAATTCCAAAATGTTGGTATAGTGTATTTATGTCAGTGATTTCAATATGTGATAGAATTTTCTTCCTTGTCAATTCTTGATTCTTACCTAGTTACTAGTTGATCTAATTATGCAGGTCATGTTCTATGTTTGATGGCTGTTAGTGCCTTGAATCAGGCCTATTCCATCATTTCCCTCAAGCTTTGATCACTAGATAGAACCTTTTCATGAAATATTGATGCATAAGAGTCAATTGGAATTGAAAGTTTAGTCTTTTTCTTGTCTAATTAGTGTTTTTAGGAGCTCAAATTGAGTGGATGAACCAAAATTTAGGTGTATCACCATCATTAGATATGATTTCCTTTCAAGTTTCCATTTTCCCCTTTTCCCATCCATTTGTAGCATAGATTAGATATCTTAATTGATACACCAAAGGTAGCTAGCCCTTAGAATCTAGAGATTCAATCTGCCAATTAGGCCACCCACAACCTAGGGTTGTTTTCATGTTTCAACAAACTGTGAAGGCCTGAAACTACCTTTACAAAGGTGGGAGTCTAATTGACAATAGTTCTTACTAGTGATCTTCTCATAAAAAGAATAATTTAAGGATTTATTTGATATATTTTGACCTAATAATATTTTGGTAATGTTATAACCAAGAATTTGTAACATTGTTTTTGGTAGTATCTGGAATGTTCTAGGATATCTACGTAGCAAATTTTTAGTGATTTTTGATAACACTTTAAAAGTTTAAAATATATTGTAATATGGAAGGGATTTTTATCTATATCCCAATGTAATTTATGGTTTTGAATTTAGATAATTGAGGATCAAGATATGGTCAATTGAAGTTGTGCCAAAGTGGTATATTAGGTGGGATGAAATAGAATTTTGAAATCATTTGCATTT
Organism: Torreya grandis; assembly: GCA_037957365.1. Taxonomy (NCBI): domain Eukaryota; kingdom Viridiplantae; phylum Streptophyta; class Pinopsida; order Cupressales; family Taxaceae; genus Torreya; species Torreya grandis. The sequence continues at coordinate 2,520,567 of JARHVA010002406.1, forward strand.
TGATCCTTTGTAAATTTTGAGCTTTGTCTTAGAGAGAAATAATTCCATGTGAAAGAGCTCCTCATCCTTTGTGATTTTATGTGCTCTACAGTGCTTTATCCAGCCAGGACTTTTCTGAGTTGGTAAGTAGTTTGTTGACAATTTACTAGTCAGTTTTAGTTTTTTTAAAAATACATTTTGAGTTTGTTTTTTGGCATTATCATATGCTCTCAGACACTTATGTCAATGCCCTAGATGCTTGAATGAGGATAATGATACAACCATCCACTATTGGATGTTACCATTTGATGTATGTGTCTGATGTGGACATTAGCGTCTGACGCAACTGTCTAACATCTGATGCTAGTATATTTATATTTTGTGCTTAGTTTATTGATATTTATATATTTCTATAACAAAATGTGATCATTGATGAGTTTTTATTTTTGATTTATTGGTTACATAAGGATGTGCATATTAGAGAGTTCTGGCATAGTCAACATTATTCAACTTTGGTAGAGATAGGTCTAGATGCAATTGACTGGGCCATTATTGATTAGGTAGGATTGGGCCATGTGGCCCACATGGAATAGATTTTGTATGATATCCACCTCCTTACCACTCTAACAAAGAGGTAGAACCTAGATACCTATACATTTTGGCTCCTTACTAGTGAGATGACCATCACCCTAGAGGGTATATCAGATCTTTTGATTACCGATTAGGGGTGAGAGGGTGCAGTTTACCGGTGATGGTCATCATATCTATATTCAGTGGTTGCATGTGTATTTTACTAGTTAGAGGGATCCTAAGGAAAAGCTGAGTAGTATGATTCAACTTGATAACATTATTAGTGGTGATGTTCCATGACTATGGAAGTTTATTTGTGTATTATTAGCATCATTTATAATTGTGGAGGGTGGGATAGTTGGGATTTATTATCATATGTACTAGGTAGTTCATCATATTGAGTTGGATAGGAATATATCCTCTTGGAATCATATTGTATTAGCCCATTTGTATATATATCTTTATAGTTTTACACTATAGAGTCATGGTGGTGGTATTGGTGTGGTAACTTTGTTACATGATTACGCATACAAGCATATCACAGTAGTGTAGCCAGTTATTGGTCCCCTTCTTGGATGGGCCCACCCATAGGTGTTTGTTGAGCGATGGGTATTCCCACATGGTATAGTTCATACCATGATTGAATACCAGACTAATTTGGATAGGCTTGCTACTAATCAGATTGTGTGGCATCCTTATAAGACTTTTGTTGGGTAGCCTGAGGATTTTCACAAGTTATAGAGAGTTCATCTTAGTATGTGGTTACTTGATCAATTTCTTAGAGTGTATGAGTTATTTCAATATGATTAGGTGATATGGTAGTTTGGGATCGATTAGGGTGTGCCTTCAACACCATATCCATGGCATCACATAGTATGGAGTGGTTACAGGCTACATGATAGGTCAACACCCACTGCTATAGATTTAGCCCCACATCTAGTTGATGAGAAGGATCTCATGGTTCCCCTAGTAGAAAGAGATGATGTGAAGTGTATTTTTGGGTATGTATAGTTGTGGATCAAGGCTTGATGGCCTCTTTTATTTCCTATTATATTTGTGGCTCCAGATGTCATTCCTGCAACACTTGGTGGTGGTGGAGAGATAGGTGGTGATGGAGGAGATGATGATCTAGTAGGACCGACACCGATTGATGAGGCATCCATTAGAGCCACATGTGAGTATCTTAGCTTTGATTTTTTTGAATTTGATTTTGTTATAGAATTATTTTGCTTTATATATGTCACTAACTAGTGTATTATGTCAAATGTGTGTAGGCAACCAAGAGTGGTTAACTATGGTAGATTAGGTGATTCATGCCCTTACTCATAGTGTGTCTATGGACATATACAGAGATGGATTTATCCAAATATTTGTTGAAATATATGGTGTGAATGCACCCTTGTTTGATCTAGTTGAGAGAGTTGTGGCATTATACTATACTGTAGCCATAGAGTGTGAGGAGTTATGTGTAGAGCTAGATGGATGGGACATCTGAGAGAGAAGTTCCATTGAGATCATGTATATATTTATTTAATTCTATTATTATTTTATATGAGAGCTTGAATAAACAATGTGGCAACTATGAATTGGAGGAGAGAGTATGTGTGTTTTCATGTGCATGCGGACCATAGTTTTATCCTAGTGCATCAACCTCTATAGGTGTTGGTTTTATGGATGTTGAAAGTGATGAGGAGTATACCCCAGGGGATATGCACCCTAAATATGTTTGATATGTCTATTTATAGAAATTTGTATCGACTTATATGTATATGACATTGCTCACATGGGTTTGATTTGGTATCTAATATATTTACACTACTTTATTCTTTGTTGATCATTATTTGATTTGTTAATTATAATTGGTTTTCATGGTGAATGTTGTGGATATGGTAAAAGGTATAAAAAATATTTCAATTTAATGAACTACTTGTATTAGTTTACAAGAAAGTATTCTTTCTATGTAATGGAAGCCTGTAGGAAACAAAAATACTTTACTGTAATGATCACGTGGTAACATAATTGTCACTTTTACTTTTGTAGTTAATTCTACTAGAATTTCATGTACAACCAGTGAATCTATAGGTAATTATTTAGGAACCCAATTATATGGTGTAGGTACATCCAAAACATTATCAACCAATGGTTCCTTGGTAGGATTAGTGTGGGAGTGATCAGTCCTAGTAAAGAGCACACTAGGAGAAGGACTTTTACTAGTGGGTGTCTTCTGTGAAGGTTGATGGACCATGTTTTCCTTATAAGGATCAACATGGGATGGCTCAACCCTATTCGACATGCCTCTATAAGAAGTATGTAAAGGAGTTTTATATGCCTCTCTTTTAAATGCAATAATTCCATGATTTGCTAACTATGTAAGCTTTTGATCAAGGGAAAACACTCATTATATTGATGACCATTAATACCATGATAAGTGCAAAAGTGGAGTCCTTTTACTTTTTCAAATCTATGAGGCAGGTAATGTGAATTAGGAGGAGTTTGATCAATCATTTACCCAAGAAAATTCATAATATATCATGTGGTCTATCTTGGTACCAATCAAACTAAAGAGGATGGTGTGTGGTGGTTTTATTTGGTCTAAATGTGGGAGGTATTCAAAAAACATGTTCCTTTCCTTTGTTCAATATTTTAACTATTGGTACTTTTGTAGGTAATGGTGGTTCAATAGAATATATTTGAATTGGTTTATGATCCTTTGTAACTTGTTTAGGTGCCTTTGAAACATGAGTCTTAACATGCATGGTTGATAATGAAAAAATAGGTAATTGAGTATGTGTATTAGATAAAGCACATGATTATTTATGCACATCCCATTATAAAGTCTTTTATGAATAAAATGGCTTGTGAAATGTTCTATCTAAGTGGAGAGAAAAGACTAGTACTAAATATAAATTATACTTTTGAATTTGATGGTGTAGAGTTTAATGAAAAGACAAAACATCCTTAAATTGAATAACAATTTTATTGAGATTTATTCTCATTTTGTGTCAATATTTGCAAATGTTCAAATGGTAATTTCAGTAAGGTAAATCGTTGAAAATTTGATAGTAACACATCCTCAAGCTTCTTGGACGTCGATAAATAACCATTTGGTAGGCTATAAAACAAATCAAGAGCCCCCTTTTGTTAATGTGCAATGGAAATATTTTAATAACAATCTTCTATTTTGGGCCTAATGTCAAAAGGAGAATATATATTTTTGCAAATGAATATCAAGATTTCCTTGACCATCAAAGAAGGAGAAATTAGGCATGATAAAGTTCTATGGATAAGGATATTCAAACACATGTCAAGTAATAAGTTATCCTGGTAATCTATTCTACTCAAATAAATCCTCATGAGAAGAAACTTGTCACTTAAGAGTGTTGACTTGCTACTGCATATCTCCCACAGTGGTCATAATAGATAACATATCTAGAGAAGAGGTTGAAGTTTGTGTTAGAGATTATAAAATATTGTGCACATGAAATGTAGGAATGGTAGGATCCATATCACCTAAAGAGGATAATCATCACATGGATTTACAACATTTTGTAAAGGAGTACACATGGTTAAAGAGGTAAGCATATCATGTTGGATATCACAAAGGTTAATATCATTTTCATTACAACATGCTATTTCACTTGGAATTTGGTTACTTTCAATAGGAATTGGTGAAATAATTTCACTTGTAGATATTTGTTCTTGTTTAGCCAAAAGTGTAAAAGAGGAAGAAAAGTGAACAATTGACACCTAATTTTTAATATCATGAGTTGTGGGGGGGGGGGTGTGAAACTATCACTTTTATTTATAATTAGAAAAGGAAGAGAGAATGGAATGTTAATTTTGAGTTTCTTGGATTTGTATGACTTTACCTTTAAATGAGATACATCAAGCATACTTTGAACTTTTTGTGTGCCCCAAAACAATGCAAATTTTATAAGTGTTTCCTTAGGATGTTCATTGGCACTTGTTTTTACATTCAATCAAGAAAGGGTGAGAGATAAGACCTATATTTTGATTACTACATACTAGTGTGGAACAACAACTTGGGCTATGTTGGGCCCCCTTTTTGCACCAACTATGTGGACCATGCCAACTCAACCTATCTTGGTGCGAGGCAATATTTAGAGTGATTACTCCCTTCTGTACCTTTGATCACCAGCTAGAGGAATACTCGAGAATCTCACACCAGCTGGCATGCACTTGCATGGCATCGACCTTCAAAGGACATCCTTACAGGAACTTGTACATGGTACCTCGAGCAATGTGGGTGTCAGAAGAGTGGAGTAGGTGGGATAAAACCCCCAATAATAGCTCAATATATGACATGCACTCATCTAACCTAGGCAACATAGTGGAGCTAATAAAATAACAAACACCAATGATAACTCATCACTTGGCACATGCCCATTAGATCTGGTATGGAGATGCACATTTGCCTATAAAAGAAGACTTGTTTCTAAAAAGAAGGGGAGGTGAATATTGGTAACAAAGCTCTATCAAAATAGAGAGCCACCTTTAAGTATTTGTATTCTACATGAACTAGGTTAGGCACTTCAAATGTTTAGCTCAAGCTTGCCTATGAACCATTGGGCATGAGTAGGGTTAAATATGAGTACTTGCTCTATTTTCAAATCTTGAACTTTATATATTGAACTATGAGTTAATGAAGCATATTATCAAAGCAATGGAATGTGGATTTTGGCATTATAGTTGTGTTGTGATATGTTTGTGACTTAGTTTTATGTGAATAATGTTATAAGTTTCTTTATTATGAATGTATTATGATATTAAGGTTCATCCCTAGTCTTTAATGGCATCTTTGTGCCATCTAATGACTTTGTATTATCTATAAAATAGACTAAGTGTTGGGACTAATATGAGCTGAGACCCTAATACCCATGCCTAGAGTGCTAACTTGAAGAAGATGCATATGAATCTAGGCCTTTCCTATGACTCGACTATATAGCTGAATGATCCTTACCCACCATCCCCATAGATTGTGCCATCAAGAACTATATCTAGTGATATGAACATGCATAGAGGATTTGTGCCCTTGAGAAGGCTCACACCTATTGAGCTTCCCTAGAATAGCCTAACACCGATAGTCTGTATGAACCCATCCTGTCAATGACTAAGTCCCTCTTAACCTAGAGTTGTGCCATGTTCTAACTAGCCTAATGTAGGCCTGATCCTTTCACTATTGCACTTTGGGTGAGTGCACAAGGCTTCTATGGCCACCTAGCTATAGAAGTTGACTACTAGTTTGGTACATGACACTCGCAGTGGGTTATGGTGCATCGACTGTGAGATGGAGGGGCATAATAAAAATAATTTCCCTTGAAGAAATGTTTGTAGCCTACTTCTCAGCTATGAAGTTTGTCATGGGATGCATGACTCTCAGAACTATCCTCTATTGCAATGTGCCAGTCAAGTGAACACTATCATTTATTGCAAAATGTGTCATGCCTATACGCATTCAATAGTGGACTATCGAGTCATTGATGAGATACAAAAATACATGGAAAGAGACATGAGGCAAGTGACAAATTTAGTAGATGGTCAGGTAGGTCAAGGAAAGGAGGCCTATGACCAGCACAATATGGGTTATGAGAACTAGTGAGGTGCATATGAGTGATGAGGAAGATGTGGTAGGGAAAGATTCCCAACATGATTATGTTACAAGTATGGGTTGACTAAGAATTATCATCATAAATATCCCATGCACCCAACATGTAGGTATTATCGAGGACCACATATGATCAAGGAATGCCCATACTTGTACAAAAAGTTGACTAAAGGTCAGCTTGACAAGGGTACTATAATAGTTAGGAATGAATCCAAAGAAAAAAGGTGGGCTCCCAAACCATAATGGAGTCACAAGGAGTCACCTAAGTGTAGGCCATAACCTAGTGTGGGCTCACCACTGTGCTGGCCCAATAACTACACTTGGAGTATGGCGAATAAAGCCTCATTGAGCACCTAGCGTGACATTAGCCAAAAGTTGTGCCTTATCCTAACCTACATGATAGAAGGACATCATACAATAATCTATTAACATGATAAAAAATTTATAGGGCAAGATCTAGTTGGCCATAGATTTAGAGGCACATGCCACTGCTTCGTATAGAAGATAAGACAAATAAGTAGTTGAAGTACAAGAGTTGATTGAGATCTTGTACCTCTTATAAACTAAAGGGATGCTACCCCTGCTAAAAGATTTGTTGTTGAAGCATGTAGGGAAAAAATTGGAAAAAGAGGTTGCACCTCAAATTATTGAAGTTGCCACACTATATATAGAGCAGGCACGAAAGGTAAGGCATAATCAAAATATAGAGTATGACCAAGAGCTATTGATAGATGAAACCATCAATGGATGGTTAGTTTGTGAAGTACTGGTAGACATAGGCACTGAGGTTAATATTCTGACCAAAAATACCTAGGAGAAGATGGGATGGCCACCCTCGAGGCCCTCACCTCACATGTTATTGATGGCTAACAAAACCTGAGTGCAACTGATTGAGATCTTGAAGGGCACCGTTATAGATATCATCGGCATCAAGTTATCAACTGACTTTGAGGTCATCGAGTTGGCAGAGTAGGACAAATATCCAATGCTCTTGGGTGGGCTATCATTTTACACTAATAATGTAGACATGCACTTTAAAAATCACTACATGACTTTTAAAAATGGAAAATAAAGGGTAATGATCCCTCTATTAAGTGACCAAGGGCCCCCATATGTGGAAAGTGTTGATGTTGAGGATGAGATCAACCACATTTACAACATCATGGTGTAGGGCACTGAAAAGCTCAACCCTAGTGACCAAGGCATGCTCAAATGAGAGGATAGGTAATCAGCCTTTGATACAAATGATGTATCTTGTGAATGATGGGTAGAAGAGGCTTATGAGGTCACTATCCAAAGGTGTTACTTATTGCACACATCCGAGCTAAGGCCATCGGAATGAGACTAGTTAAGATTGAGCATAATCAGAAGAGATGGGTTCCCCATGCTAGAAAGGTTGGAAAATAGATGTTCTGGCTAAGCAAAGGGAAGCTTGCAATGATCCCAAAGTATGAAAAGAGCCAACCTATAGAGAGGTATTCCCATGACATTGAAGCTTGTGCCCCTAAGGATGGATAGAATGGGCACTAGTGCATACCTTAAAGTGCAATGTTTCTCACTAACGGGCAGTGCAAAGACCTAGCTTGCTAATATGGCAAGATGTATAGGTATAAATATGCAATAGATTTGGTAAGAGTAATGAGGATGTGGACATACCTACTTACTTCAATGATTTTGACCCAATTGTGCATGTGCATTTGTGTGAAGAAACCTAGACTGTCTGCAATGAGAATGCACCAAGGGGCCTATGAGTGCATGCCTTTTATAGGACCTTAAATACTTGGAGTGTGGTACATTATAAATGATACACACTATGAGATAGGGAACTGGGAGATACTTAAGGAGAGGTTTGTGCACACATTCTCATTTTCTTAATATAACTTAGAGCTTTTAGAGCCACTGTAAGTCATCCATAGGGTAATGTTTGAGGATACTGCCATCTTAGAAGAGCACATTAAAGAAATGTTCAAGGGGAAAGGACTAGTGCTCTTGACATTCTTTAAAGAGCTGGAACTCAATAGTGACTCTAGCGAAGAAGATGATGAGACCTGAAAAGAGCACAATTAGAAGGCTCTAATAAGAAGACAAAAACTTATGCACCTTGTGGATGACAACACTCCAGATGAAGAAGATATGATGCATCTTCAAATTGAAATAATTGAGTGGACAAGGCAAGTTGAAGACTCTCATCAAGAGAAGAATGAGCCCTATTGTGCACCACTCAAGACCATTAAAATAGACATTAACATAGAAGGCAATCTAAAAATTACCACTATAGGTAATTACTAGTCTGAGGCAGAGATGACACAGATTATAGACCTCCTGAAGGAATTTTAGGACTTGTTCCTATGTAGCTACCGAGACATGAAGGAAACCCACCCTTTCCTTGGCAAAATGAGCATCAAGCTGGTGGATAGTGTGAGACCAGTCAAGAAGCACTCATACCGAATGAATCTTAATCTTTTCACCAAGGTAAAAATGGAGATTGATGGAATGCTTGTCACTGACGTCATCTACCTTATACAAGAATCTAAATGGGTAAGCTTGATGGTCATCAATATCAAGAAGGATGGGTGCATATGAATCTACATCGACTATAGGATCTTGAACGCTGCCTACATCAATGACCTGTTCCTAACCCCATTCACTGATGAGGTCCTGGATGAAATTATAGGCTACAAAATCTATACTTTCATTGATGCTTTCTTTGGATACCATCAAGTGCAAATCGAGGAGGAAGATAAGCCCAAAAAAACATTTACAACTAAATAGGGTCATTTCACTTACAATGTGATGCCCTTTAGACTTAAGAATGCACCATCTGTATTTTCTAGAGTTATGATCACTGCTTTCAATAACATTCTCCATAAGTTCTTCCAAGTGTATCTTGATGACTAAATTGCATATGGTCTTGTAAAGGACCATTATGATAATTTGTGCCTCATGTTTGAGAGGTGTAGTTAGATCCATATATCATTAAACCTAAAGAATTTCATCTTCACAACCTCCTTTAAAATATTGCTCAGGCAAATTATTTGCAAGGATGGTTTGCTTGTTGATCCTATGAAGATAGCCATCATAATTCAACAATAGACTCCTTCAATGTAGAAAGATGTTTATGCCTTTCTAGGCCATTGTGGCTAATACAAGAAGTTTATATAGAGCTATGCAAAGATCACAACACCTCTAGAGGAGCTCTTACGTAAAGATGGCCCATTATATCGAGGTAAGACATAAGAGGAGGCTTTTGAAACATTGAAGCTAAAATTGGCTAGCACACCAATTTTATAACTTCCAAACTAGACTACTCCTTTCTACATCCATGTTGATGCTTCAAGCTGTACTATTAGCACCATATTGGTGCAATCAGGTGAGGGCAAGATGGACCACCCCATCTCCTTTGCAAGCAAGAAATTGATGTAGGCAGAGTAAAACTACACCATCACTAAGCGTGAGGCATTGGTGATGGTCTATGTATTACAAAAATGTAGGCAATACCTACTGGTAACTCCATTCATCTTCTTCACTAATCATGAGGTGCTCAAGTACTTCATGAACAAGCCTATTTTACATAGGTGCATATGTAGATGGATTATTTTATTCCAAGAATTATAATTCTCCATTGTTGTTAAAATTGAAAAGTAGAAGTTGGGGTCAAACCATTTGTCTTGCATAAATTCTAGTGATGTAGTGGCACTAATTGAGGATGACATGCTAGACACACAACTATACAGAATCTAGTACATCCTTGAATATTTAGTGGAAATTACAACTTTCCTAATGTCTAGATTTGCTCCCTGGACCTTGTCAACTAAGGAGAAGAAGTAACTTGTGATTCGTGTTGCTCCCTTTCATCTCTATGGGGGGGAACTAAACAAACTAAGTAGAGATGAAGTCCAACACAAATGTGTTTTAAAACATGAAAGGGACTCCATCTTATAGGAAAGGCACGAGGGAATCGTAAGAGGCCATTGCACTAGAGACATAACAATGCATAAGTTATTGGAGTTAGGCTTGTGATGGCTAAGCCTATTCCAAGATGCAAAGGAGTATGCCAAAGCATGTGACATATGTCAGTGCACTAGAAAACCGAACCACTGAGATGAGATGCCTCTCATTCTCATTCTTTCACAGGCACCATTTGAGAAATGAGCCATTGAATTTGTTGGGCTAATTACTCATGTTACATGATGCACAGGTGTAAGATATATTTTAGCAAACACTAACTATTTCACCAAGTAGGTCAAAGCCACACCAACAAAGGAATATACAACCATAATAACCCTGTGTTTTATATGAGAGAATATCATAAGCTGGTATGGGTGCCCATTAAGTGTGAATAGCATCAGGGGCACTCATTTTATCAATGATATGGTGCACATCCTTTTGAATGAATACATGGTGGCACACCACAAGACCACCCCTATCATCCATAGGTCAATGACACAACTAAAGTATTTAACAAGATCTTAGGTATGTGCCTGATAAAGATATGAAACATTGGTCTCAAGGATTGGGATGATTATGTATCAATGGTATTATGGGTGAACCACACAACATAAAAGCACCTAAACAAGGCTACACCATTTCAACTGGTGTCTGGTGCTGAAGTAGTTATGCCCATGGAATTCATGGTGTCATATTTATGCATTACATAGATTGGTTACTTAGATGACCAAGAATCTTTAAGTATAAGGTTGGAAGACTTAGAGTGCTTAGATAAAAAGCATGCCCAAGCAAGGTGGAGTCGACAGATCGAGAAGGCACGCTAGAAGCACTGACATGACAAACATATCAAGCATAAGGAGCTGAATGAAGGAGAATCAGTGCTACTCTATGATTCCAAGTACTTTAAGCACTTAAACAAGTTAAAAATATGGTAGATGGGCCCCTACATCATCCACCATATATTAGAGATAGGTACATGCAAGCTGTGCATGTTGTCCAATAAAATTCTCCTTGAGTATTTCAATGGCAACCAACTGAAGCCATATAGGTAGTAGGATGATGCTTGCACCATAAAAACTCTAACTTCTTAGTCACAAGTCAATTTGAGATTTAGTTGACCAAATTATAGTTTGGCACAAGCTAAACCATTCTTTTCCATTTTGTTTGTTCCTTGTATAGTGTATATAGGCAGTAAGTAGTGCATGATGACCACAAGGACTTATCTATTAAGCACTTCAAGCATAATTCCAATTGGGTTGTTGAACACTTATGTCCTTTCAATATCTTAGGCCAAACATCTAAGTGGTGGGCATGTGAAGCTTACTAGGCACAAGCAAAAGATACATGTGCACAAGATGAACAATAAATGGCACTTAAAGGCCCAATAATGAACTACTTTGTCTCTACCTTCATGCTAAATTTAAAAGAGGGGACACCAATTGATCCTACACCAAAAACCTAATAGGCAAGTGAAGACACTCAACTTGGTTAAGCATAAGGATGAAAGTAAAGATGCACCATCTAATAGTGTGCAAGAAAATCAAAAGAGAAAGGAAGTGCTAGAGGGCTAATGTAAGGGATTTGTATAGGGTAGGACAGACAAAGGTAAGATGGTGTGCAAGAAGTTGACCAAGATAAAGAAACATGCTTGAAATAGGAGCACATCTAGAAGATAAAATGGAACCAAGGAGGCTGAATCGCACACATGTGAGGCGTTACACCTAGGTTGCCATAAAGAAGGTGAAATTCATGCCAAGTACACATGTATAGAAGGAGAATGTCTAAGACAACTGACATCCACCCAAAAATGAGTGAGAAGTGATTGTTTGAACCACATGTCACTTCACTAAAAAAGTTGTTAGCAGCATTCAATGAGGTGATGATGGCAACACAAAGATACACTATTTAATGGATTAAGGATGATATTCTCAAAGGATTTCATAGATTTTTGCATTTTCCAAGAAATTGATGTGCCTATGCCATAAAGCCTACTTTAATGATGGTAGATGAGAATAAAGGGTATAAAATATCAAGAAACATACTTGCTCATGTTACAAAGTTTAATCTAATTTAGAGTTAGAGAAAACCTAAGCAAAAACTAGAGATTCGAAGGTGAAAACCTTGCACCAAGTGACAACTTAAACACCCAAAAGCACCTAGAGTGAATGATGACATTTCAAGAAAAAATGTGTTCATAGTGAGACCAATTTGAAGGATTAGGGAGAAAGATTCATGTAGAGAGCAGAGTTGGAATGAGAAGTTGTCACCTAGGCTGTTATTAATGACTAGTGAAGCTTGGAGCCAAGGGTACAGTCACAAGTCCCATGATTTTAGAAGTGTTGACCACCATTTGAGGTTTCAACAAGCCACACTTATCAAGGTTCAACACAAGTAGATTTAGGTTGGTGAAGAAGTGAAAATCAACAAGCTTCATGCAGACATAATAGGAACCTAAGTGGGTGAAGATTGTATATGAGATGATGGTCACCAAGACCAAGGTGTAGCTGATCAAAGCAGTTAGCATTGCCAAAGTAGACATTAAGGTATTAACAAAGATGTCGTACCTGTATATGCATTTTCCCTTAGAGGTTTAGGTGGGGGAAAGTTGGTGCTTATTTGCACATAGTTGCCAACTTAAGGAGTATAATGACTAGATGTCAAGCCACTTGTAAGAATTAGTGCAGGACAGAATGGTGGACATAGGGTGAAAGATGTCACAAGGTGATACTTTGTTTGACATCTCAATTTGAGACAAGTTGAAAACTTTCGGTGCAATTTAGCTCTATGAGTTGCCCTACTTCAAGAAGCCAGATGAACTAATCTAATTCTTACTCTTGTGCATTCCATAAGGATCGCATATATTTTTCAAGTTAGAGTATGAATATTTCAATATAGTTGATCAAGAAGATAACTAAGCTACTAGATGCTGGACAAGACATCCATTAAATGATGAAGAGGTGGAGCACATTGCAAAGCTCCTCAAGTACTTTAAGGGGGGTTTCATGTTCCCTATCAACAAGTCTAAGGATCTTGGCACAAGGGCAGAAGTGTGCCTCATGAGTTCAAAGTTGTGTTTAGGTAGTCAATGGACTGACATATCAAAGGTGTACCTTTGCATTGCCTATCACATGGCACGGGGCATACAATGCAACATTGTAAAGTTCATCACTGATGAATTTGGTGAAACACATGTTGGAGTGTCATAAGGACCAAAGGGTCCTTCAAGTAGGTGTCCATCCTCATCTTGATCATTATGGAGAAAATTGGGATCTTAGATGAGAGGTAAGATAATCTCTAGACTTCTCAGAACATCATGAATCTCTGACGTAAAATTACAAAGACTACACTTGCCCCACCTCCTTTAAACCCAAGTACAAGATGCACATGATGCACTAGTGCAAAAAATACATATAAGCTTTTATATTGGAGTGGTGCATTCCTCAAGGGCTTCCCCAAAGTATGTTTAGGATGATAGATTTTGTAGTAATGCAACATTATTGTGTAATACACTTGGTAATATGGGATGGGAATATGTCAGGATGGTTGAAGCTCCCCTTCACCTTCTCAGTAGGGTATTTCAAGGACATGTAGCACCAGATCCCTAATGCATAACAGATGGACATTCCAATAAAGGCACTAAATGCAAAGAGGCATAGGTTGAGGCACTGATTCCCTCATGCAGATGGGAAGTCCATTAAAGATGAAGAAGATGCATTGGATCACCTAGACATTGATCTAGTTCAAGAAGTCACCTTCTTGGGTTACATGCATAGATTATAATATGAGATGAATTCATAAAATAAGGATTACAGTGCGAAGCAGAGTGCTGAGCAGAGGGAAGACCCCTAGTCTAGATCAGAGATGAGGGAATGCCAATGCAAATCAGAAAAAAAAGTAACCAAAGAAGAAGAGGGGGGGACTTTGGAGGAAATATAAGAGAAATTAAGGCTAAAAATCGCTTAAGAAGGAGAATCATCTCAATCGACCTCTGCATAGAAGTGTGTGCAATTCATGCCTAAGACTTCCCCTAACATAGGGAAAAAGAAGAAGGGGAAGGTTCCTCTTGTGGGACAAAGGATAATCCTATTTGAGGAAGAGGAGTTGGAAGAAGAAGAGAGTATGAGGGGCACTTGAGGGCAAAGAGTCCTTGTCAAGTGAATGGACCCCCTCCCCACCACCTCAAATTGAGTTGGAGAAGCAAAAATGGATATGGAGGAAACTTAACTTTAGTGAAGTCAAAATACAGAGGGTGTAGGATTTGGAGGAACAAAAAGGAGAAATGACAAAGGTCAGGATACTGAAAGAGGTCATTGAGATGGTTGAGATTGAAGAATGAAGGAAAGTGGAGGAGCACAAGGTGCAGAAGGGAGAAGGAAGGAAGGAGAAACAAGAAAAGAGCCCGAGGAGGCAACACATTCAGGCACACCAATAAAAGAAGAATTAAAGCACAAGTAGAAGGACATGGGCCTGGATCAAGAGCATATTGACGTAATACTTAAGTTATACCAAACATGAGAAGCTATGAGGGCCAAGGGCATGTCCCAAGCTGAAATTGACTGAATGGAGGCCAATGAGATTAAAGTGAGAGAAAACTAGTGCGAAGCATAGACCACACAAAGGTCAAAAAGGATAAGTCCAAGAAAGAGGAGGTAAAGAGAAAGGCCAAGGAAGAGAAGTCCAAGAGAAAGGAGAAAGATTGAAAAATGGCCTAGGAGGAAAGGGCCAGGATGATAAAGGAAAGAGAGAAGAAGAAGGGTGTCGCTAGCATGAAACCTAGGGAGGAAATATTACTAGAAAAGGTGCCTAACACCTCCACCAAAATAATATAAGAAGCTTCACAATAGGTATGCCCTAGTTTAAAAAGGTGCTTGGAGATAAATAAGGTGATAATGACACCTTGAAAAAATAAATAGAGGAGATAGAGGCCCTATTAGGGCAAAAAGAGAAGGATGGCACAATAGAAGCTCATGTTAAAGAGCCACTACAAGAGTAAATGGATGAGGGAGAAAAATCCATGTAAGAACCCCTGCAAAAAGAACACGATGATGGGTCTAACACCAAAGAAAGAGAAAAAGTGGACAAGGGGGGGAATTCGATGAAAAACCCCAAGAGGAAGGAAAAAAAGAAGAAAGCACTAACATAGGCACTAACACCAGCAAAGAAGAAGAGCTAAGTGAGGGAGAGGAATATGAGCTAGGCAATAGGGAAAGAGCACAACAAGAGTTTAAAGAGGATGAGGAATTTTATATGAGGGTATGCATGCTGCCAAAGATTTCCCTTCCTCTGGTTTCTTGGGTGATGAATTGTTATATGGATGAGTTTGAGTTTGACATTTCGACAAAAGCAATTTAGAGTGATAAGAAGCCAGAGGAAGGGCATAATTACCAACTCATCAATCCTCAAGACATGAAGCTTGTGTGCTCATCTAATGCCCTGATCAAGATGACCTCCTCAATAGTATGTAAGAACATCATCAATGATGTTTGCCCCAATAGCTGAAAGAAGATAACACAAGAGATTGAGAAGGAACTTAAAACAATAAGGCTCAAACTTAAACAATTAGTCGAGCACATAGAATAGATGGATCCATCCCTTTTGGATGGTATGGATACCTCATGAATGAAGTAAGTTGACTAAGTTTGTGTGCTTATAGAGCAAATGCTCCCGAGGATGAGGTAGGAGCAAGAAGACCCCTATGAGGCCTTAAGAAAAGAGTTGAACAAAAAGCTGGATATGGTCGAATACCTCTTCACCAAGTTAGAAGAGGGTGTGGAAGAGCATATGCCATATTTTTCAACTTTGCCAACTAGGCAATAGTCTTTGATGCTTACCTTAACAAGGCAAAGGAAGAGAAAGATGCTTTATTCCTACACTCCTTTTTGATGAGCAAAACTGAACACGTGAAAGTGATGGAAAAGGTCAATACTCTAAGCACCCAACTGAAGACCTAGGAGCACGAACTAGAGACTCTTTGCTGTTCTTTCCAAAGAAAGGTCAGTGGGAAAGGGGATATCTTAGATGGTAGGGTAAAGTGAGTAAGAGAAAGGCTTGAGGCCTTTAAGAAAGAACTAGAAAGCATAGACGTGCTCATCCTCAACGCTACCTCAATTGAAGTAGATGACACCATTGAAGAAATCAAGGGTGCTATATAGGACTTTGAAAACTTCAAGGTAGAGTGAGAGTAGGATGCACTCAAGTTTTATGCACCAAAGGCATTGAAAGACTAGTCCAGGGTGGATTAGCAATTTTGTATAGGGTAATGTTGGGCCCCTTTTTGCACCAACTACATGGATCGTGCCAACTTGACCTATCTCAACATGAGGTAATATTTGGAGTGATTTATCTTTTCTTGTACCTTTTAGCACCAGTTGGAGGAATCCTCAAGAATCCCACACCAGTTGGCAGGTAGTTGCATGGTGTCGACCTTCAAAGGACATCCTTGTAAGAACTTGTATGTGGCAGCTCAAGAAGCATATGTGTCAGAAGAGTGGAGCAGGTGGGATAGTGACCCTCCAATGACAACTCAATAGACAATGTGTGTTTGTCCAACTTAGGTAGTGTAGTGGAATCGATGGAATAACAAACCCTAGTGATAACTCATCACTTATCACATGCCCATCTGAACTGGGAAGGAGATGCCCATTTGCCTATAAAAGAAGGCTTGTTTCTAAAATTAAGGGGAGGAAAATATTGATAGCAAAGCTTTGCTAAAATAGAAAGCCACATTTAAGTATTTGTATTTTACATGAACTAGGTTAGGCACTTCGAATGTATAGCCCAAGTTCACCTATGAGCTGCTGGGCATGAGTAGGGTTAAATACGAGTACTTATTCTATTTTCACATCTTGAACTTGTATATTAAAAATATGAGTTAATGAAGTGTATTATCAAAGCTGTGGAGTGTGGATTTTGGCATTATAGTTGTGTTATGATATGTTTGTGACTTAGTTTTATGTGAACAATGCTATAAGTTTCTTTACTATGAATGTATTATGATTTTAAGGTTCATCCTTGGTCGTTAATGGCATCCCTGTGCCATCTAGTGACTTTGTCCTACCTATAAAATAAACTAAGTGTTGGGACCAACATGAGTTGAGGCCCTAATACCTACGCTTAGAACACTAACCTAAAGAAGGTGCACATGAATCTAGGCCTTTCCCATGAGTTAACTATATGCCTGAATGATTCTTACTTGTTGTCCCCATGGCTTATGCCATAAATAACTATATCTGGTAGATATGAACTTGCACATAGGATTTGTGCCCTTGAGAAGGCTCATGCTTATTGAGCTTACCCAGAATAACCTAACACCAATAGGCCACATGAACCCATACTAGCAATGACTAAGTCCCTCTTAACCCAGAGTTGCTCCATGTTTCAACTAGCCCAATGAGGGCTTGGTCATTTTGCTACTGTGCTTCAGGAGAGCACATAAGGCTTGCACCTTGTGTGAAACTGATGCTAGCATAGTAGTGTGTTAAATGTTGTGCACCACACCCTATTATACTCGCGCCTAGATATACCAAGCATAGAATTGACTTGGCCTGACTATTAAAGACATGAGCAAACATAAAATCTAATCTAGTGAACTTTTCTAAAACATGCCAGGTGTGTTTGAATCATGCAAAGAAGACATGAGATTTTAAACACTAGTGTTATTTGGTGGTGAAGGCACACACTTGATTTCATAAATATTTTCATTATGATATGCATTGGAGGAACATTCAACCTCCTTGGATTTGTCAACATTATGAAGGGGTAGCTCATACTTGGTTGTTAATATATCTGAAGAAGGTGGAGATGCAATAATTAGATTTTCAACATTAGGAATAATATCATTTTTCATGCTTGTTAGTTCTTAAGACTCCTCATCATTAAAAATCAAAGGAGGAGCAGTGATTTAACTATTTTGGGAACATTGGTGTTAGGTTGTGGAGCTAAAAGCTTCACTGATGCAGACATGGAGGAGGTTGCTGGAGAAGGTTGCTGAGTGTCAGGCACCAATGTCGGTCAGGCCAATCGATGTCGATAGGTTACAGACAGGAAGACAACCGACGTCGGTTAGAAGTCGACTGACGTCGGGGCCCCCTAGGCAGACAGGGACCGACGTCGGTCACTTGTGTGGTTCGAGCTGTGAGTATTATGGGCAGTTAGTTAACGAACCGAGTGTTTGCATGTCAAGAGCCAAATTTAGACTAGAAGCTGTGGATCTAATTATTGTAATTAGATGTCTAATTATTGTTTGGATGAGATCTGTATAATAGACTCATGAATTGTATTGTAAGGTTTTCTAGTTTGAGTTGAGCAAAGTTAGCTCCTTCTGTGTGAGGTGAGCAAGGGTGTTCCTCCTAGTTCCACATCAGTACCAAGGTGGGTGCTGGTTTTGGAGAGTCAACAAGATTCTTCAGGGGTGTAGGATCTTGGTCATCAGGTGTGCATGGCTACTTTATGAGATCTACATGGTAAGTAAGATCATTGATCTGCAGGTGTATGTGTGTGCAAGGTCTAAGGTTCACAGGTGTGCAGAACCAGATTGATTTGTAGGTGTGCAAGATTAGGGAGGACAACAACACAATAGGGAGCAGGATCAGGTGGGATCTACTTGGAGTTTAGGGGTGTACTCAGAGCAAAGAGGAAGGCAAGGTAGTTCCTTCCATAAGTAAGATCAGATTGGGTTGCAGGTTGTTGCAGTTCAGGGGAGATCTACTTGAAGTACGTTTGTGTACTTGGAGTGCGTGGAACACTTGTGGTGTGCGTGGAGCACTGGAGTACTGGCAGTAGTGGATACTCACTGGTTGGAGGTGAACACCAACTCTGTATTTGAGTTGTGTGTTGGGACCTAAGAGAGAGAGCTTTGAGAGAAGATTTACTGTTTATGCCCTAGAGGTGTGGGAGCCCTAGAGGTGTGTAAGGAAGAAGAACTGTGGCACTCTTCTTTGTTGTATTTCCTTCTGAAAGAGTTTTTAATACAAGTTGTGTATTGTCTCTCATATTCTGTGTTATTTCTAAATTCTAGTTACTTGTGATTCTGGTTAATTTCCGCATGTTAAGTTGCTTGTATTTGGTAATCAATTGTGTGCTTCCGTTATTTCCCAATAAGTGGTATCAGAGCCTAGTTGTAGGTTCAAGAGTCTGATACCAACAATTGGTATATTATTCCTAATTTAGTTAAGGGTATGAGTAGGCTAAATCAATAAATAAATATGAAAATAATCAAGCTACTTATTTGTATAATTTGACTGTATTTTTAACCTTTCTAAAAATAATAATAAATAAAAAGAAATAAGACTTAGTTGGAATTGTACTAAGATGACTGAGATAGAAGTTGGTACTAAATGTGTGGGACTGGGACACTATCGCAAATCAAAATCTTGCTTTCATTTAATTAAAAGATAGGAGTGCCAAAAAAAGGGCACTTCAGGGCCTGGTACTATAGTTCAGGTCCTGTCGCTAGTGGCCAAACTAGTCACAAAGCTCTGAGTTTTTTGAGTTTTATTCATAGTCCCTGTATTAGTTTTCCTTTGAAATTTAATGTCTTGAATATTGATGAAGCTCCTTATAGAGATGATTTAATCTCCAACCCTAAATATTCTTTGTGCTTGAACTTGAATGAGAAATTTGAGAAAGATGCACTGAATGTGTATCCACACCCCTTATGTGGGCACACTGCTTACATACTAATACTCCGAAGAGGGATCAAGCCATATGTAGTTCTCTCACTTGATGTC
The DNA here is from genome assembly GCA_037957365.1 of Torreya grandis. Classification (NCBI taxonomy): domain Eukaryota; kingdom Viridiplantae; phylum Streptophyta; class Pinopsida; order Cupressales; family Taxaceae; genus Torreya; species Torreya grandis. The sequence continues at coordinate 2,540,418 of JARHVA010002406.1, forward strand.
CTTTATGCAATAGTGTGTATGAAGATGTAAAATGCTAAATTAGGTGTGTTTGAGGTGGCTAGGGACTGATGTGAAAGTTTGACTGAGCTTGTAGTTGTATTGGCTGGCTATATGTAGAGAATAAGGAAGATTGCCTTAGTGGTTTTGCTTGTATTCTTTCTTTTGAAATGATTTCCAACCTCTTCTAAATGAAATTTGAATGAAATTTTATAGAAATATATTCATCATGGGTTAAATGCAATCATGCTAGGCTGAAATAATGAGGAAGAGGAATTGGGAGAAAATGGTCACCTAGGCTCAAAATATGATTGGATAGGAGTGCTAGACAAGGGACACCCTAGAGTCTAGCACTGTAGTCCAACTTGGGTGCTATTATCTTGAGGGTATGGGACTTGGGGGGATGGAATAAGCATGAAAAAATGGTCTTGGTTGAGCTAGAATGAGGTCTCAAAAGCCTATGAATGACTAGGAATCATCGAAGAGATGCCTAGAATGGTCATAAGAGCAAGAAAGAGGGACCTATGGATTGGGTGTCACAAGCCACACTCAAGCTACCAATTTTCACATTTTATGTGACTACATTTACCCTCCTTTACTCTAGTGATGTAGCAAAGTGAAATACTAGGATAAAATAAAAATAGAAAGCATACCTGAACTTACCTACAAAGATAAAGCTCTTGAAGTTGTGTGATGCTAGGTGTGCATAGAGAGAGCACGTCGTGAAGTATAATTTGAAAAATAAAACAAAGAGTAGATAAGTTCTTACTAGATACACTATATCTAAAATAAGAAAGTACAAAGTTAGGTAAGATAAAGAGAGGAAGAGAAAGGAATGAATACACCTTACTGGGTACATGGACCAATACAAAACCTATTGTGATGCTAAGTATGATGGATGATGCTAACTAATGCTAGATATGTGCTAGATGATGTTGTACCAAGAGTAATATCATGAATAGAGCTAAGTGCTAAATTTTATGAGAGTGGCTTAAGAATGCAAAGGTTGGCCCTTTGGTTCCATCGTCACCCACTAAGTTAAGCCATGTGATCATGCATGTGTTGATTGGTGTTTGAACTATGTGTCCAATCCCTTTGAGTAGGTGACTCAAGAATACAAAGGCTTGCCAATCCTTTGGCTTTATTGTTGCCCTGTGAAGTGAAGCTATGAATTGATACCAGTATGAAATTTGTGTCATATGAGATGACTCTTGGAGCCCATGAATGTTCTATAATCTGACAATATAGCATGGATAGTCGAATGTGTACTTGAAACTAGGCCAATCTTGGCCACTCTAAAAGGTGGAGATTAGGCTTGTATGAAAGCCACTCTGAAATGTGGAGGTTAGGCTTGTATGAAAGCCACTCCAAAATGATGCCAACCACCTATAAATGGAATAAGGCACACAACTGCTGAGAATACTTGGGTAATGTACTAAACTCAAAAAGAAAAGAAATAAAATGTGTCGTGCACATTGCCCATAATCATTGGTGTTTGAAACATGGATTCTGATATAGAAGTTATACCAACTGCCATATCTAAAGCTAGAAGCGAGAGCCATCATGCCATACATGATGCCCCCTATATTTGGATTCTCTGAGCAAAAATGTACTAAAAAATTATTAATTTTGAACTAGTATGAATGTGTAAAGCTATAGCTAAACCTACTTTTCTCCCTACTTCTGGAAAGATTGGTTTTTTTGCTATTTAGATAGGAGCACTAGAAATAAGACACCTTGCTACCGTGAGTCATTATCCATGTCTAATGCTATTGTCCTAGGCTAAATCAGATGATTGTTCTAAAATTTTCACTATTTTTCTGGTCTATTTTGCCTAGTTTGAAGTTTGGTTGTTGTTCTGGGTTTTTTGAAAGCTGAATTTTTGACCATTAGGAGCTCTTATCTCTATGACAAAACCCTTGTTTGTTTCCATCTCTACAAGTGTGTTATGCTACAAAGATACATGATATAACAATGATAATCGATAAGATATCTCAAGATATAGCATGGTTTGTGATGAGAGATTGTTAGATCAACATGGGTATACCTAGATATATATAACAATGTAAAAACATGTGCAATGTAATGAACTAGAACTAGAAGTCTGGTTAGTTGTTAGTTGTCAAGGAGGGATGGAGCATGATGTCCATCATGGCATCCAAGAAAGCAAGATAATGCATGATGTAAATCATGACACTTCAAATAGTCAAGAAGTAATCAAGCAACAAACGTACAAGGCAAGAAGCATACAAAAGTGGCCAAGGGGCCAAGAAAACAAAGGACATGGGCACATGTCACTCAAACCAGAAATCAAGCATACAAGGCATACTCAAATGTTATATACACATGCAATTGAAAATGAGCAAGGTTGACATGAAAGACACAATCACATAAAGGAGTACAGGCAAAGGACATTAGTAAATGTCTTAAGACACACACATGAATAGAAGTAAATGACATTGGAAAATGTCCTAAGGCACATACTAGAGACAAATCAGAACTGAGAAATACAATCACATCTAGTTATGCAAAGCAATAAAATAAAGCAAGTAATATACTATAAATACAATTCATGTAACTAATCAAAACAAGAAGTGAAAGTATGCAATACATGGAGTACAAGACTAGGTATATGCTAAGAAATACATAAGTGTTATATACTAGTGAGTGTTGATAGAGTGATCTATGTAGGCTAGTAAATAATGTACATCAACATGATAACTAGAGTGTGTGGTGTAGGAATGACATAACCTAGATGGTGTAGTCATGTAGAAGATTCCCCCAGGGGGAAAATATATCAATGTATTGTCTCGGATGTAGAACTAAGATGCCCCCTCAATGGATAGAGTAAAGCAATAAAGGATCTGGAAGTCTCTACACACACTCAAAGAAGATCAAGTGAAGCATGATAATGTAGATAAATCAACAAATAATAACATAGAACAACAAATGTAAGTCTAGCATAGTAGTAGAAATGTAAAGCATGGATGATGCATACAATTGAAATATTTTTGAACTTATTTAAATGTATTTGTATTTTGAGTTATTTGAATGTTTTTGTATTTTAAGTTATTTGAATGTTTTTATATTTTGAGTTATTTGTATGTTTTTGTATTTTGAGGTATTTGAACTATGTACAATCAAACATAGGAAGACTATGTATAAGAAATTGAAAAGAAATTATGTACAAGTAATTACAAAAAAACTATGTACAAGCATTTGAAAATAGGCTATATGCAAGCATATGAATAAAGCAATATGTACATAATGACATAAAAAACTAGGCTGGAGGGGGTAAAGGGTCCAAGGATGGAGCTCACTGGGGATGGAGATGGAGGAAGGGATCACAACCATCATCAAATGCCTCAAGATCATCATCATAAGTATCATCATATACTGTAGATTCTGTGTACATGGTGTCTTCCTAACAAAGGAAAATTAAAAGTTGATCTGGTGGTAGAGATGTTAATTCTCCTCTAGGACGTTTAGCTCTCGCAGTAGATTGCTTCGGTGGAAGTGGTGAAGCTAGTGATGTTGGTGCTATAATTTGAATAATACCCTAAACTTGTAGTTTATCCAATCTCTACTATAAAGTTGTACATGAGTTTGTATCATGGCCTATGATCCTATGAAAAATATAAAATGGGTGACCATCCTACTATGATAATATGCTAATAGATATATATCGCACTATAGGTAATGTGATTAATCCATGATCAAGTAACATCTATAACATAATTTGTGATTGATGTTGTGTGTTGCTTACCTATATATGAATGATTGGCTCTATATCCTTATAGGTAACCATGTGAACTGTATGAGCTGTGTGATCTATTTGTAGTCGTAAATATGGAGTATATCTTGAGAGTGTAGTGCGAGATGTTAAGAGTGATGTAAGATGTGTAATGAGATCTCTAGAGTCATCTCGGTACTCTCTTGAGCCTATTGGTGTAAAGTTCAATCCACATAAGTAGTCATCTGTGAGTGTGGGTGTCATATAATCATTTGAAGAAGCCTAGGAATTTGTATCAACATCATGTACATATGATAACTTAGAATTTACTACAAGGGGTAACTGTGACATGAGAGTCTCATCAATTTCAGTAGTAGAAGATGGTAGTGCTAGAAAAGTATCTATAATTAATGGATTACTTATAACAATATAATCAATTGGTACTATTGGAACTACTTTTGGTGATTGTATAATTGTAATAGATGTAGGAACCATGACTGATAGAGTATCTCAAATGGTTGAAGTTGCTATGACTAGCTAAGTATCTAGAGTTGAGGACACGATTGTAAGTGGAGTGTGAGATGTGCTAGTCTCTCCTACTTGATATGTATGTATTTGATCAAGAGAAATGCAATGAAGTGGTGGCTGAATTGTAATATTCGGTGTCCCATCTGGTGAATTAATCAAAGATGACTCTGTAATTCAATAATATTTGAATGGTTAGTTATCTACTAGACATGTGTATAGGTATTCTTCATGGAGAAACTTAACACATTGATGAAGAGTGGATGGAACTGCCCCATAATGTGTATCCAGGGTCGTATAAGCAAAATATTATAATGAAGACCTAGTATGACCTAGATCTGTGTATAGAGGGTTTTGGGTTCTATCATGATATCCAAAGCAATGGTGCCCAATGTCTGTCATGGTATATCATCAAACCCTCTAATATTCTTATATGATTTTTGCATGGATCCCATATCTATGCCTATGGTTTGTAAGAATGTAATATTACATATATTAAGTCCAGAACCACTATCAACTAGGACTCTTTTAACTGCATTGGTTTTGACTTGAGATTGTATAAATAGTGGTAAATTTTGATCAATAACGATTTGAGATGGCATGTCCTCAAGATCAAAATAAATTGCATCTTTTATAGTTTTTAAAGTGTTGACCACTGATGAAAAATAAGAAGGCTCTGAATCAATGGGCATAAAAGTCTGAGTGAGTGCTTGATAAAGAATGTCTTTGAACACATTGGATTTTTGAATAAGTTCTAACATAGAAATCTTACCTGGTGTGTTTCTCAACTGATCAATAATATCATATGCCTTGTGCGGATCTACCTATGTATGTGAGTTGAGCATGGGATGAGAAAGAATAAGAGGGTGGAGAGGCTCCTGACTAGGTGGAGGAGGCATGGTGACATGTTGAGTAACAACTCTAATTGCATTATCTACTATTCGTATAGTACTAGTAGTAGCTATGGGAGGAGAGTGAAGATAATCGATAGGTCACAGTGGTGGAGGGACAAAAGGTGTCAACTGGGATCTCTGGAAATGGATAATGACTTAGGGAAGAGTAAAATGGACCATGTAACATCACTCAGCATGAGATAGAGGCTCTAAAAGAGGTGATGAAAAAGGTATCTTAACATGTTTAATAATAACTTTCTTAACATCATCCCATATTATGAAAAATAAGCATGAAATGCAAAGAATGAAGCTTTGTATTAACATATGATAAACTTCATCATTCATGTACATAATAGGACCAAGTATGGTCTCCTTATTATTTGCAAGGAATGCAAGAAATATTCATAAAAAAGTGAGATCCAATTTTGTTTTGATGTGCAGTCTAAGTTTAGATGTAAAGTGATACCTCAAGAATCAATTAGACCTAGTATATGCAACTAGGGTTTGAAAGATGATTATTTTGAAAATTACTATGAAAATTTGAAATTTAAAGTGAATTTCTTAGTTAAAGATGCAAGTAAAAAATCATAAATTTATTGAAAAATTTGAGATTCAACGGACTTAGTATACCATTAGGGTTTTGAAAAATATATTTTTTAAAAAATTACTATTGAATTTTGAAATTTGAAGTGTATTTCTGATTTAAATATGCTAGTAAAAAATAGAAAATGATTGGAAATTTTTTGGGACCTAGTATGGGTAATTAGGGTTTGAAAGATAATTATTTTTAAATTTATGCAAAATTTTAAAATTTAATGCTAATTTCTAATTTTATTATACAGGTAAAAAATCAAAAAAATATAGGAAAAATCATTAGGAAAATTTCCCTAGGGTTTTAAAGGTTTTTATGCAGAAATAAAGTAAGTCAAGTTCACCAAATGATTTAACTATTTTGGGAATATTGGTATATTATTCTTGATGTAGTTAAGGGTCTGAGTAGGCTAAATCAATAAATAAATATGGTAATAATCAAGCTACTAATTTGTATAATTTGACTGTATTTTTAACCTTTCTAAAAATGGTAATAAATAAAGAGAAATAATACTTAGTTGGAAATGTACTGAGATGATTGAGATAGAAGCTCGTACTAGTTGTGTAAGACTAGGACACTCTCACAAATCAAAATCTGGCTTTCAATTGGTGAAAGAATAGGAACACCAAAAAAAGGACACTTTGAGGTTCGATATTATAGTCTAGGTCCTACCGTTATTGTTCAAACTGGTCACAAAGATCTAAGTTTTTTGGGTTTGTTGTCCCTGTATTAATTTTCTTATAAAATTTTAAGTCTTGACTATCAATGAATCTCCTTATAGATCTGATTTAATCTCTAACCTTATATTTTTTTTCTGATTGAACTTGAATGAGAACTTTGAGAAAGAGGGGGGGTTAGTGTGTGTAAGATTTATTGAATGTATATTCACATCCCTTGTGTGGGCATGTTGCCTACATATCAATACTTTGAAGAGATCAATCTATATATAGTTCTCCCACTTGATGTGCTTTATGCAATAGTGTGTATGAAGATGCAGAATGTTAAACTAGGTGTGCTAGAGGTGGCTAGGGACTGGTGTGAAAGTTTGATCGAGCTTGTAGTTGTATTGGTTGGCTGTATGTAGAGAATAGGGAAGATTACCTTAGTGGTTTTGTTTTTATTCTTGCTTGCTTTTGAAATGATTGCCAACCCCTTCTAAATTAACTTTGAATGGGCTTTTATAGAGATCTATTGGTAATGGGTTAAATGCAATCGTGCTAGGCTAACACAATGAGGAAGAGGAATCAGGAGAAATGGTCATCGAGGCTCAAAAAATGATTGGACAAGAGCACTAAAAAGGGGACACCCTAGGGTCTAGTGCTATAGTCCAACTTGGGTGCTATTGTCTTGAAGGTATAGGACCTGGGGGATAGAATAAACATGAAAAAAAGGTCCTGGTTGAGCTAGAATGAGATCTTGAAACCCTATGAATGACTCAGAATCAATGAGAAGATGCTCAAAATGGTCATGAGAGAAAGCAAGAGGGACCCATGGATTGGGTGTCACAAGCCACACTCAAGCTACCAATTTTCACATTTTATATGACTACAAGGAGAATAAGGTTCAACATAGCCAAGGGGAATATCATTACATTCATATCCATAAGAATAAATATCATTATTACTAGCTTGGTCATTTAGCTTTGCATTTTCATCATTTGTTATTTCATTTTCATTGTTATAAGGAAGGACATGGGTTTTATCCCATTTTTTATGTTTCATAAGATCCTCATATGAAATACATTGATCAACAGGTACATTAAAAAAGTATAAAAAAGATGAGGCTTTTTTGGGTGAGGGTCCTTTAGATGGTCATAAAGTAGGGAATCCATAAGGAGTTGAGCCCTTAAGAATTTTTTTCAAAGGACAACCAAGAGAGATAAATCAATAAGAATTTATAACATTCCTAAACTAAGCCTACATAAGCATTATTCAAATCTAAAAAATAAAATACAGAAAGCTAAAATGAAATTTGAAAGAAGGCAAAACCCTTAATATACAAACTAGGGTTTTAGTTCAATAAACATAGGCCAAGTTCACTAAATGTTTTATGTGCTTTAGGAGTTTTACAAGATAATACCCTAACAAATAAATTTGTTTGAAAAGAATGACAATATTTGGTACTACATTAAAATACAATAAATAATATAAATTTTTCTAATATAACATGTGCAATAAATAAAGTACAAAGTAAATAAGGGATAAAGAGAGTATATATTATTTAATGCTTTGTTTGGAGTTGTACTAGTGGTCAGGAGTCATCACAGGGTTGTGCTAGAGATTTTGATTTCATTTGTTCTATGTTCTAACTATTTTTGACCTTTAAACAATTGCATTGATTTGAGATAGTAATGTTGATATTTATGTTTGTATATGATGCTAGTGTCCACCAAGAGATATACACAAAGTGACCTCAAATTCGGACTAGACCTACATTGACCCTTGTGTAATAATTTTATGTCTCAACTTATGTTTGCCTATATGCCAAATCTAGATAATAATCCAACCTTAGTTCTTTTGCATTGTATCTCTTGTAACATGGTAAAAAGGGGTTAGTAACACAAATCGAGCTAGCCTTAACAACCTTGTTGTTATTAAATGTTGCCTACATAGCCAATACTCATAAGAGGGCCTTACACTCACATGTAGTTTTCCCTCCTATGAATGTGTGTGGAATTGTAATAGTATGAATATATGGTCTTTATCCTAGTAACCCTTGGTACAAGTGATCCAATAGTATATTTGATCTCTTGAATGCTTCAGATATTTAAAATAATGTTGTAGTGTAATTTGATAGCTTGAAAATAGATAATACTTTCTTATTACAGATTTTCCTTATCAAATTGGAAGGTCCATTAATTAGAACATAGCCTTTGTATATATAAGAATCTTTTGAGTTTGAATTACAACCTAGTGAAGCACAAAACATGGACCATAGTATGGGCAAAGAGGGATAATAAAATGGTCACAACGCAAAAGATATGGTAAAATATAAAATGATAAGACTAGATAGTTGCATCGACCTTAGACACTAACGTTGATGCTATTATCCAAGAAGGATGGAAGTGTCTAAGGGATAAAACACTAAAAAAATATGCACAATGGGTAAGCGTCTCTAGTATACATTGTATGAGGATAATTAAATATATCACATAGGCCCAAGGGGTAGGGAAATCAAGTGAAATAATATGGAATCGAAGAGGTCCATGAGAGATCACATCACTAGATATCTAGTTATTAGTAAATAGGTATATACATACAAGAAGACTAATAATATTTTTACTTGTACCAAAATGGGTATCTACAACAACCATGTTGCCCCTTGCCACTTTGCTTGATAAAGATGTTTTCTTATGAAGCATTGGATTTGACAGAGGTTCAAAATTGAACCTTAAAGATTTTAATATGGATATTGGAAGTATTTATTCCCTCAATCTGGTGCAAAGGTGAGTTATGGCATGGCCACTGAGATCACTAAATCTCAATCACACAATTCAAGTGAAAGTAAAATAAAACCAAGTTAAGTGGTACAAACAAATCAACCTACAAAATATAATATATGTTAAGCCATCAAGGGTGTTATATATCAACCACACTACTCAAAGGAGCCAACTGCTATAGACATGAAAGGTTTAAAATGATGATTCTTGGTAAAAAGTTTAAATAAGTATTTGAATTTTTTGGTGCACTTGCATGACATATGCACCTATAATATGTATCAAACTTAAGTATATGTCAAAATGTAACCTTTTATTTGTAACTGTGTATAATATGTCACAAATCTATCCCAAATCTATAAAAAATTAGTGTAATATGTATAGGATTCTAACCTAAATATATATCTAAATTATATCAAATTCTACCAACTATGTTAATAGTGTATCTGTGAAGTCATGTCTCTATGACATCACCCTAATAATATGGCCCCTTTTGAGGTGAGGGGAATGGAATCTGGTAGTCACCTTACCTCAAAAGGATAAGACAACCATATAATATGTGTATGAATCATGTGGCATATAGGAGTAACACGTCTAAGTAGATATATCAATAAGGCTCAAAGTATGTGATCACAACAAGCCTTAAGATGCATGATATGTATCATGGAAATGTCTAAAAAATAAACTTAACAAAAATAAAATCACACACATAAGAGCACTCAATTTAATGAAAGAGATGGTCCACGAAGACTGAAATAAGGGGCATATTCAAATGTCACACACTCTAAGGAAAATACATATTCAAATGTACAAATACAAGGAAATAACATTCCGTGGAACAAGGGCCAACAATCAAAGAACATATTCAAACGTTCCACAATCAAGACAATAGTAAGTAAATCAATATAATCAAGAAAGTGACAATATGATTAACTAAAATATAAGTAACCAACAGAAGCACATAATACTAGTCCTTGCATATGTGTGTTGGTAAAAAATGTCATGTAATAGGGTATATCAAGTAAACTGTGAAATATATAAGCATGAATATATACATGTGTAACCATTAGTATATAGGATCCACATGATAACATATGGTGATCATAAAACAATGTAACCTGTATCAATTGTGATCAAGGAATCATATGCCTCCAACATAGTGTGTCATGCGGGAAGAGGAAAGGTCCAACATCTATATGTGCATGTATCATGTAATTGGACCATGTTTATTTTCTCTTAGAAATTGAGTAGACCATGTAGGGGTAGATGAGGATTTCATGGAATCCACTGTCTATCTTTGATGCAATGGTATCTCAAGTATGGGCTACCTAGGAAAGGGGATTTCTTATTATTTACTCTTTTGTGGATGATTAACCTTAGTAGGTTTGATAATTAGTTGTTTAGGAATAAACTTCTTGCATTCAAATAAATTTTCATATGAAATTTTGAAAAATATGATTACTTTGTTGGTATGAATGTATTTAATACACCCATGAATTATGGAAGGTACTACATGGAGTTTATGTATCCAAAGTTGTCCCAATAGCATATCAAAAGCTCATTATGTATGGTATAACTGAAAAGGTAGTAACCACATGTGTTAGAAAAACTTATAAAGGTAAATCAATTTCACCAATAATGTGTTGTGATGTCCAATTGAATGCTCTTACTGTTTTGGTTAAAGGGTATAAATCATAATGTGTATATCCCAAATGTGTAAGTAACATCAAGGTACATACATTCTCACTATCACCATTATAAATAATAAAATTATTTATAGGTTTATGATCAAGGTATGCTCTAATAAATAATGAATGAGGAAATGAATCATCATCACAATTTCACTATCATCAAATATAGTAGAAGGTCTTTGAACCATATGAGATGTTGTGTGTATAAGTAAAAATAATCCCATTTAATGGGTGCCCTTAATTTGGTGGTGGGAGGATGTGCATTATATGCCATTTTCACTTCTATCTTATTCTTATAATGGTCTTGTAATGGATCATTATAAGTCTTTTGGTTCTAATGGTCACCAAGTTGTGAACCTGAATCCTTTTGAGGACCATCAAAGGTTAGTTGTTGGTTATCAAGAATTTCTTGGATCTTACATGTCAAGGTATAACATATGTTAGTAGATTGCCTAGGCCCTTGGTGATAGTCATAATATGCATTGACATCATATCCTTTTGGTACATGTCAACTTGTATCAACCTCTATAGGAGTGAGAGATATGAGATGACACTCCACAAACTTTTAAAATAGTGAAGCTAGAGATTTAGATAATCATGTAAATTATCTCTTAGGTGCATTGGATAAAATGAGATGATTAGGTTGATGTGAAACTGTATTAACCATTGCAATTATTTCCTTTTTAGGTTATGTAGGTTCTACCTTGTAGCTTGGTTGGATACAAAACCTAATATTAGATGTAGTTGGCATGTTTGATACATATTTAAGCTTGTTCAATGAAGTAAGTTTCATTTCATGATTTTGGACTGTATGGCATAAGTCATCAAAAGTTTTTAACTTCTTGAATACAATATACTCATGTAATATTACAAGAAAATTTTTCTTAAATATTTCTTGAAGCTCTTTATCTACCATTGGATTTTTCATTTTGTCCAACATTGTTTTATATCTCAACACATATTCATTAATGGGCTCAATGGTTCCTTGTTTGATATTTACAATTTGTGAATATGACATATTTTCAGTGATGTCGATAGAGGAATGTGCTAGAAACTAATCCATGAGAGGTTTGAATGATTTCACTTATCAGAATGGTAAATCATAATACCATCTTATAGCATAGTCCTTTAAGCTCTTTGAAAATAATTTGGTAAACATTTTATCATTGGAGGCAAAATCAAGACATGTCTCATATAAAGATCATATATGTTATTTGGATCACCCTTGCCATCATAAAATGTGAACTTGGATGCAACAAAACCAATTAAAAAAGGGTGAAAATATATCTCTGGTGCGGGAGGGTTAGTTAACACATATTGTGAATCAATATAAAATGGATACTTTAAAGCATTTTGTTCAATATTTGTAACCTTATCTTCTAGATCTTTTACAACTTGTAGAAGAGCTTGCATAGTAGACCTATTGGGATTAATATTAGATACTTGAGAATTCACCAAAGGGGATTAAAACATGGTTTGAGTTGATATAGGCATTAAAACTAGTAGTTGAGTTGAAACATTTGTTAGACAATGGTATATGTAGCAATAGGAATTTAGTCCTCAAGGAATAATGGTTTGAAAACATAGTTTATGCCCCCACTAGATGTAGGAATCAATGGTGTGCTCGTAGGGATGGATATTGTTATGAAATCAACGGTAATACCACCTAAAGACTTACCATCTCTAGGTGTGGATGCATTAGCCTTATCATGTTTACTTATTTCATCTCTTGTTACATAAAAAAACATCAATTAAGACCTTATTGGTATTTAGATGGTTGATTAAAGCTTCCTTATCTTTCATTTGAAAATGATATTTTTAATTAAAATTTGTCATTGCTTATAAATGAAAACAACAGACACCAATGATAATTTGAAAAATTTAGAATTGATAAAATGATTATAGCTATTAGAAATTAGGACACCCTACGGCAAGCTAGGGTTTGCATGAGAAGACACAGAGATTGGGTTCACCAAATGTTTAACCTTAAATTTGATATGGGGAATAGGGTTAAGGGGGTAAAATAACCTAATCACACAAATGGATAAAACAATTCTACAACAAACCACTTAATTTATTTAGATACATAATATGTTGAATCTAGAAATTTGTTAAATATAGAAGTACGATGTAAAACAATAATTTGATTGATTAAACATGAAAAAGAGATAATAATTAGCTTATCTAAAAAATGCAAGCAAATATGAGAAGTGTAGGTGTGGAAATAGGCAAGTTTAATATCAGGGTCCAATCATCAAATTTTAGAAATATTGTTTTTGGAGGACTAAACACTTGCTTTAGCCTTAAGACACTTGTGTTGACGCATGTGTCATAATCCCAATGATTCCATCTAGTATAGAATAATCATTTTATTACAGAGTGGCCACTTAGATATTTTTGGGTTTTATATCACCTTTCTGTTGATTTATTTTATTCATGTGCATAGGGTTTGTATGACTTTATATGGATCAAACCCTAACTCTTTCACCTTAGGTATTTATACCTTGCCAAAAAAGGGTTAGTTGGCTTATGGTATCAAACTGACCTCAGTGAAACCTCTATTAATGAGCATTACTTAGCCAAAACTTTGAAGAGGGCCTCAAACATATATAGTTCTCCCCTAGGTGTTGGCTTGTGTGTGAACAAGGGTGCAATGCACTATATAGAAAGACATGCAATGATATAGCTTGTAACTTGACAAATATTGCTCATGGGATGTTCGTTAAGTATTTTAGACTTGTAATATGACTGATCCTATGCCTAATATTGAAATAGGGAAGAATAGAGTAGTAAAAACCAGTTGTGAAATTGATTGAATGAACTTGAATAGGTGCTTGCTTGGTATTTGTTAGATGCGTAATGAGTAGCCTTAGATTTGTATTTATTTCACACCTTTTGAAAATATCTCATGGAAGGGTTAAATAAAACAAATGTGCCGACCCCTAGGTTTTGAAGGCTGTTTAAAATAGACGAATTTTTAGGAATGGACACTAGATAAGAATTTAGACACTTGCATTGACACAAGTGTCCCTCCATGGATGGAAGTGTTTGACATGATAGAAAGCTATTGAAGGTCTGTAACTGATAGTGAAGGATATATATAAGGTTTTGAGATTTCTATATAGTACGTGAGATTTGGGTCATCATAATGATAGGTTTAGACCATAATATAAGCAGTTAGGCACAATGAGATGGTGAATGTGAGCCTTTCAGAAGCAAGAAGATCTAGAAATAGCCGACAGAGCCTTGCTAGGTATTTGTCAAGTGTTCAAGACTGAGATTATATATAAATCATATTTTAGTATCTACATCAATTTGTTAGATTATTAGAATCTTCCTATTTTTCATGGTCCATGCGGATGAAACTGAACCTTTGTTTTCATGGATCAGGATGATGAGGGAAGTCCACAACAAATGTAATTTCTAAGAGCCTCTATTTAAGGATGGTGGGACTCAAGCAAAACTTTTATAATAAGGTAGATAATCATCACTCAACACTTGGATATGCTAATCAAGCTCAGAGTGTTTCAAGTTGAGATTCAAAAATAAAACAACATAAAAATATTATTGAAAGAGATGCAAGCTCTTTTTAATCATGAAATCATAATACCTCCAATATTCATGTAGGATTTTGTTTCAGGAATTTTTTTAGGGAGTGCCTTCTACAAAATGGGTGAAAAGTATTCTCAAAATGAAATGAATTCAATAAAAGCCTTTGGTTTTGTTAAAATTATGAATGTAATGCTCTTCAATCTAGTTCATCTTCCTCTTAACATGCTACAACATCCAATCTTATACAAACAAAGATCCCAAAGATTTTTCAGAGTTTTTTTGTATTGTGTTGCACATATTGTAGTTAATCTTCCCCAAACATTACTAGAAGTAGGTGGTAAAGTATGCTATGGATTTGGACACAAATTTTTGCACAGATTTTGATTTTTTCTGTTGATCTTATGGAATTGATCTGGTAGAATTGTAGGCACTTGTACATACACTATGCATTTACTTCCTTATTGGGTTCTCTTTGTGGAAAAATGGTGTTATGCTCTTCGAGTATTTGGTCTTGCTATTCCTAGTTTCTTATTTTGGCTCATCTTTGTGATTTTAGGATTGATAGTTTCAATCTTTCTATTGTTCAGTGGGTTTGTGATCTATCCAAGTAACATTCTTGCTTACTGCAAATGGCTTATGTATATAAATCCTCTATATTCGGAAAATACAAACTATTGTAACATGCAATTTGCTCAAGGTTATAGGATACCATGTATTGAATTTGATATATTGCACAACCTTCCTTGACATGTATGTTGGAAATGCTTATCTCCATTATTACCAGCTCCATGAAGAGAAACGGTGGCTATGGGTATCATATGCCATTCTTTTAGGATGGATATTATTTACAAACATCCTTACTTTAATAGAAATGAAAAAGATAGAATTCAATAAAACAAACACATCACTTTTACAGCAAAGAAATTCTCCTTCATGGAAAAATGCAGATGAAGATGTAGAATAGATAAGTGGAAGTTCAAATGTCAGAGACTCTTTAGTAGAAAATAACTCAGATTTGTCTTTTTCAAGATAAATAAATAAGCAGAAATAAAAGTTTTAGATCCATAAAATCAAGTTTTAGATCCATAATTTGATGACAATTCTTTTGATCTTTACAAAAATCAAGAACAAATTTATTTCAGTGAAAAGCTTCACATTCTTTTGATGCTTGTGATCCTTTCCTTTGAGAGTATCAGCTTCACAAGGCCAGATCCAAGGACAAGAGGGAAAAGGGTTGTTTTGGATAGTATGTCTAGATATACAACCTAGAACAGCATTAGTTCTGATTGGCAGTTCAAAATCAGGTAAAACTACGCTGTTAAAATGTTTGGTAGGCAAAACACCAATTAGAGAATATAATGGAGAAATCCTATAAATGGTTTCAAGATAAATTGGTTAGAATTTTCACGTTTAGTTGGATTTGCGTAGAGATTGGATGCTCACGAGCCCTTTGTATCGATAAAAGAATCTATCCGGTTTAGTACAAGCTTGAGATTTGGCCAGAATAATCACACCAAAGACAATAAGTTTCATGTTCAGTTTGTCCTAGAATCCTGGGGCCTTAAAAATTTCAGTGGCCAGGCTCCCTCAAGGATGCAACTGGTTGGAACTCTGAGATGGCAATGAATATTACAATTGTAGTTGAACTTGCAGCAAACCCAAGCATTCTTTTTCTCGATGAACCGACCTCAGAACTGGATAGTGTACGTGCCACAAACATTTTGAATATGATACAATCAATTTCCAGAAATAGTAACATGACTGTTATCAACACAATGAAGCATCCAAGTGCAAGACTACTTCCTAATTTTGACAATGTCGTCATCCTTAAATCTGGAGGAGAAAAGGTCTAATTTGGGCTAGTGGGATTCAATTAGAAAGACCTATTAGCATACTTTGTCTCAATTCCTAAGGTTCTTCAGTCCTTTGTGACACAGAACCCAATCAGCTTTGTTCTGGATATCGTAGGAGCAGGTATTACGAAACAAGGTCTATCAGCTGTAAACTTCACGGAGACATACCATTCAATAAAATTGAAACCCCACAATAAAGAGGAAATGAAGAGGCTCCAGAAGCAGACTAAAAGAAAATCATTCAAACCTGTGATTAGTTCTCCTTTTCCTATCGTCTATCCCTTGTCTTGGGCTATTGCAGAGGTTCCATATTTTCTAATTGTAAATTTTACTAGTGTAGCAATAGGCAAAATTATGGTAGGTCTAGAAATTGATATAGCTTCAAATTTCATTCTCTACTGGCTGTGTTCACTGTTTATGTCAACTGATTTGAGATGATGCTTACATTCCTTGCTCTGGTACCAATATTAGTAACTTTTCCAATTTCAATCCTGACCTCCATCTGGCTGTTCCATTGGCAAAACCAGAGTATTTGGAAGCAGGAACTTCTGCTCCTACTACAATAGAAACCATATGTGTGCCATGGCATGTACTGTCTCAGGTAGAAGTTTCATTTAACGTAGAGCCAAAATGCTTTACGTATCCCTCAAAGAAGTATCGGGCTCCAATGATTTTATTAATGCAATATGAGGAATTGAACATCCACCTGATTTGACATGTGCCCTTCCATCTGGATGGAGCAGGTTCAAGTCCTGTATCAATGAAGCTTTTGATTTCAGGCCATATTCCTGAATCAATTACGCCCATGATCTGGTTTGAAATCTGATCAAGCATTGAAACATATTCGTCCTTTCATCTTCATGGTTACATCCCGATGCAAAGTAAAATGGCGAAGCTTCATGGTTATATCTTCAGGTGTTGTGGTTACCTACTCTAGAATGAGTGGATTCTTAAAGGCATTGCTCTGGTCCAATCCATTCTAGTAAGCTATGAACACACTTCCTTCTCTCAGTGTTTTCTGTGATACAAAGTCACCATAGTGCTTGCAGGAATGCACTCAGGATGGACTTGAATTATTTAACTGAAGTTCAGCTAAATGAATTTCATTTTAAACTCAAGTTAAAAATTCTACATAAAATATGGAGAGATTTTTTTTGGTGATTGATAGATACTTTTAGTAGTTAATTCAAATAATCTGGCCATTAGTTAAGTATTCTTTTAATTTTAATATTTTAATAAATTTGAAATATCATCTCCATTTTAAGGATTTATTTGGAGGCCTCTTTTTAAACTTAAATTTAATCTGATGCACGGAGTTCATAAAAACATAACTTAGACTTTAAAGTAAAGGGGGCCTATGTGGATGTGTTAACATATGATTTTTTCTTGTTTTTTCAATTGCTACAGAATTGTTTAGTGAGAATGAGAGTGGAAGGAAGGTTATTAGCTTTTTTGCATCATCTAGTCATGAACACCATAAATATTTCTACCACTGATCAGCTCCACGTTGGTAATAATGGTGCAAGGTTAATAGTTGGAAGTCATATTATGTTTTCCCTAGAACATTGATAGGGGCATTAAAATGGTGGCATGTGTTCATCCACAAACTTTGGAAGTACAATTTAAAACATTACACTATTTTTGAAATAGAAAAAATTAAATAGCTAAGCATATGTAAGGATACATATCTGAGCCCAAATAAGCAAGAATCCATAAATATTCTCTATATATATGCTTAAAATTTTGATTCCATGTGTTTGATTAGATCAGTTGATTGGACACAAATCATATATCATACAACATGATGACACAATGACATTTTTGCATTATAGTATGCCAACAATTACACCCTGCATCATATAGAAACAAACATACAACAAACAAATCTATTTCTCTGCACAAACATACTATCTAGCAGGGACTTGGCATTCTATGCACTTGTTATATGTGTCATTTACATCTAGAGAGACAAAGGTGTTTGGGATTACAACTGCTACCGATATGATGTGCTTGTGGCTCTAAGATACTACTAGTGACATCTCAAAAAGTAAATAAAGTGCTCATAGTACATTAATAAAGCTTGAGATATCAAAAGCAAACATGTGGTGGTCAGAACACACTCAAGACATTACAATTTTTTCCAAAACAAAGCTCAGATTTTGTGGTATAAAGACAAAACATAAAAGACACATATACAAATATAATGGTAGTGAAATGTTATATATTTATTGAAGAGTAGACCACTCATGGAGTAGACACATCTATACCAATTCTAACCTCCCTTATTTCACCTCCACTATCCATTTCCGCTTTGATGTCTTCACTTTTTTCATTCTTCTTGCGATGTTTTCTTGATTCTGTTTCATCACTCTCATGAATTTGCACTCTTCATCCATTTCAATGACTTTTCAGATGCTCTTTTCATCCATTCATATATGATTTCTTATTATTGGTGCTAGACTCCACTTTTCCATTGTTCCTCGAAGCTTTTCTGCTATTTTAGTTGCTTTTTTCACCCTTTCTTCTTGGAATTCTAGTGCCCATTGGTTGTAGGATTGAAGTAACACATGTGGTAATTATAAAATATAATCAACTATGATATCTCCCAAGTAGGAGATTTCTAGATTCATTAACCTTTCATCCTAAGCCTTACAAATTCATCTAATAATTTTCTATATTTATTGGTTCTTATCCCTAAGCTTATTTTCACACATTCCTATGCTACTACTCAAATTATGCTCTACAAATTTCCCTAGGTCAGTGTCATTGGTCATACTAATATTTCCATGGGTAGGGTTAGTGAGCTAACTGACCCCGTCTTTTATATTTTTGTGGGTCCCTTTACCTATGACCATGCTCAATGTTCCTTAATTTTCACTTCTTATTATTTCTAAATTCAGCCCAATTGTGAATCATGCCCTAGAGCATCCTATTTTGATGCAGTCATAGGGGAGGGCTTTCCAATTAACGAAAGCCCTAAAACAATAGCTGAGTAAAAACACATTCACATAGACAACTCTGGTATAAAACACAAAAATTATAGTCATTATATTGATCTCAACAACATATTAGAATGTTTTCTTCCAAGGCATAAGCTATAGGCTATGCTTCGGCCCAAGTTGCAACATGAAATATTTATCTCTAAAATAATGGATTATATTAGACTTCCATGCAGTCAAGGCTATAAATAATTCTTCCTACGCTCTCTCTCTTTCTCTTAATCTACAATCAGAGAAAGTTTTCCCCTAGAACTCCAATACTAGCTCAATTATTGGGCCTTGTACTTCCTTATAGAGGTTCCTCCAAGTGTTATGTGTCAAAAATGTCTCATGCAAACTATCTCCAACTAACATGTGTCCCAAGGCTCCCCTTTTGATTCACTTAGAATTTAGCTCCAAGAATTTTAGAGTCAAATATTTATTCTAAGAAGTTTGGAGTTAAATTATTTAAATTGTGTTAATTATTCTATGTGATCTTAATATAATAGAATTGTTTTTGCATTTGAATGTGTTATTATGATTCTATCAAGTGGTTAAATCCATTTACACCACATCTTGCACCCAAAACCTTACACTCAAAATATTTTCACAATCGTGCACCAAGTTGTATTACACAAAAAAAACTTCGAACCTATCACAACCAACTATCCAACTCCATGTGAATAAATTCTAATCTCACTTATGTATGTTGACTTCTATGCCCAAGTGTTTGTGTATTTTTGCCTTACATTCCCATGTTGAAAATTTTCACAAAACCAAACTTTAGTGATGCAATATTGTTGTTTTACTTGGGATGCTCCTATATCAAACATACTGAGTAACTGAAAATTTGAGCTCCTACTCACAAGTTGAAATATTCAAGATTATGGCCATAGTATTCAATCTTCACGAGATATAACCATGTTGATTCTTGACTATGGGATTCTTTCACTTGGCCAAATATTGTTTATACTCCTTCTTACACATCTTCAAGTGACCAATATAGAGTCCGAAATAACATCTATCTCTTTCGTCTCCTTCTCTAGTACCTACAACTTCTAATTAGGTATTCACACTTATTTTCTTTTCTCTTCATTGTATTTTTTCCCTTCACGGTAATCTTACACATTTTCCACATTGAATATGGGAAATATGTCCATTCCTATAGGAAAATTAATTCCGTATGCATTCACTAAAAGAATTTCTCAACAATTTACATGGTCCTATTTAATTCTTCTTTAGTTTTTTTATGTTCCTCACAAAAATATCTACTCATGTAAATGTGCCAATACTAAATCTCCCACCATGATCCCTTATTCTTGTGTTTCCCATCCACAAGTTGATTTGATTGCAAACTACTTTGCTTCAACCTTATTCACACCTCTTGGTCTAACTCATACATATACTCCATATAATCCTCATAATATTCTCTCCTACCATGTACTTCACTCATTTCCATTAGTTCCACATCTTGGATTACTTCAACACATAATCTAAAAATGTGTTTTTTTAGTGCTCCTACTAATGGAATTATTATACATGAAATTGACTTATGTCAACACCATGTCCCATTGCTTAGGCTTGTTCTCCACCAAACATCTAAGTAAATTCTTAAGACTTATATTCACCACATCAGTTTGTATATAATTTTATGGATGGTATGCTGAACTAACATTCCACCTCATCCAAAACTTCTTCCACAATGTGCACTAAAAATGGCCTACCAAATTCTAATCCAGATCTGACACTATGTTACATGGTAACCTATGCAACATCACCATTTTGTGAAAGAGTAAATTAGAAATGTTGTTTGCATTACTTGTATTCTTACATGCAATAAAGTTGACCATACTTACAAAAATCCACCAAAGAAAAGAAAAAATCATTTTCCCTTTCATTCTTAGAAATCCTAGCACAAAATCCATGCTAATATCATCCTCTAGTTTTAAAAGTATAGGTAGTCATTGATATAATCCTGTGTTATAACCCTTCCTTTTTTCTAAATAGAAAGCTTTGCTTCCTTGCACATATTTTCACACATCCTCAACTAGTAGTAACATTTTACCAATTGTTCCAATGTCTTCACACTCCTTTGAATAACATACCTTCTTGAAAAAACTAGTCTAACCAAGGCATTATATCTATGCTCATTGGATCTATGTATGCTCCCCATGCATCAAAAAACTCTTTGTATTCAACACATATATCCCATGACTTTCACTTGCATATCATTCAATATGAGCACTCTGCTACTCAACTCATCTATAATATTGTTTGACTTCTTGCTCTTTTACTTTGACACAAATGTGTATCTCTATAAGAATTTAACCCACTTCATATGTCTTTGGTTTTGATTCCATTGGTTATTGATGAACTGTAGTTCCTATAGTCTATGTATGACATAAAATATTTTAGAAACAAATAATGACTCTACTTTATAAGTGTTTGCACAATTACATAAAACTCTTGGTCATAGACCAAATATCTCTTCTTTGAATCATTCAACATCTTGCTAAACTAAGCTACAAGCCTACCTTCTTGGCTAAAAAATGCTTCACTTACTATGCCATTAATGTCAAAATCCACTTAAAACACCTTTCTAAAATCTAATAGCACCAACGCTAGTTGCTCAATTACATTTCTCTTCAATTATGAAAAACTATGCTCAGCTTATTGAGTCCATATAAGAGCATTACAATATCCTTGCAACACATTTATGATCACTACGTAAGTCTCATTAATTATGTTGATGAGGGTAAGTACTCGGAGTTGGGGGATAATTCCATGGACATTTTAGGTAATGGGATTATGTTATTTAAATTATGGCTCAGTAATTACTGAGCCATAATGTGATTGTGCTATTTTCAACAATAACATGATCACATTATTAATGCAATCACATTATTTTTATTTTCAATAATGCGATCACGTTAATAACATGATTGCTTTACTTGTGTCCCAAAAAAATTAAAAACCAAAACCCGAATGTGAAATTGTCATTTTGCATTCAAGTTTCCTTGCTCTCCTCTAGCTTCCGTGATCGCATTTTGGGTGAGATAGACAAAAGAGTGATAGGAAGATACCAAATTCATCCCACAAAGCTGCTAATCGATGATGCTACCATGTAGAAGAGGTAAGTGATATAAATCTATACTTTGTTAACACTAATTTTTCATTATTTTTATTATTTAACCCTAATTTTTAGTTGTAATTTATTTGTTTTGAATAGTCCATCTTGCTAACCCTCCACAAAAGCTTCTTTTTCCTCCTCCTATCCCTCCACCTAACCCTCCTACAGTTCCACAAACCCCCCTGGCAGCCAAGAGATTCTAATTGATAACATTGTGGGAAATAAAATTGAAATTAAAGAATTAATTAGGAGAATGAGGGATCCCACTTCCACCAACCCCCACTGAACCTAACTATCCAATTCCCTAGAGGCCTTATTAGGTTTAATATTGACTCTATAATGAGTCAAATTGATAGATGGACTTTATATAGGGATACTTGTAGGGATTATTATGCTGACAAATTATTAGCACTTTAGGTCAAGAACAAATAAATATAAAAAGCCTCTATTTTTTCCCTATTAATTGACCCAACCACCAATACCCCATTTCTCGTAACCGTTAAACATTTTCAAATCCATCACTATGTACATAACTTAATCACAACCAATTTTTGGGATCAATGATGGATAGTGTTTGACTATCCACCATGTAACAACCATGAGGTCCCATTGTATTTTTTGAGAAACTCTACTGTGAGTTTGTCCTCAATGAGATTCTGAACTATTTGATTTTAGTGAGTTTTAGGGTTGAGAGAAAGGCTCTACGTAGGATCGACTAGGTGCACGTCATGTGCCTAATCAGCCTATGCAGATCTATATCCCAAATCCACTTGAGCCCAAGATCCTCTCTATAGTTCAGCAAGTCATGGAGATTGACACTTTATATACTCTTAATTCACCCACTGATACACTCATTCAACATCCGAGTAAGCTCTCACAGAGTGATGCTAGAGATTTGCCACCTAGTGTGCCTACCCAACCCCACCCTTATAGTTCTTGTGGATCTATGTGGACTGGACTTTCTGATGATGATGGCATTGGTTTTTTAGAGGGCTTAGATAATATTCTTATGAGTGATGAGTTTTTGGCATGCACATTTGGTATGCAGACATCAACCACTACACATATGTAGGTATATTTATATAAATGTCATGTTAAATTTAAGTTATATTTGAAAATTTAATTTAGCTAAAAATTAATTTACATAAAAATTGAATAATAAATATGTTATTTTTTATGTCCCAGGAGGTGATGGTGCCTTCATCATCACAATCAATATATACAACATTTGATTTGTCAGGTCGTTGTTTACATATTCAGATCTAATTGTTGGCCCATCCACAACTACATTTGTCTCTGTTAGGACAACACTATTTACTTATACATAGTTAAAATTTTGAGTTAATCTTATGCTTTATGTATATTTAGTCTATGCATATTTTCCTTGCAAATTTAAGTTAAATTTATCTTTCTCTATTTTCATGTTCTCTCTCTTTATCCTTGTTCTGTTCTTTGCAATCTTCTTATGTGTTTTCATATGTCTGCATGCTACTTTGATTTTTTTCTTTCATAATACTCATAAGATCATCTACCTACTCAATTACATCTCATTTCATGCATCCAACCATTCCACACAACCCCCAAGCTTCAACTCTTCACTTAACTCTTCTTTCCTCTTTTACACCTTGTTTCTACTAGCCCTTTTTTGAGGAAAACCTCCTTAGTATGAGTAAACTACAAAGCTCCAAACCAAACCAAACCCACATTCAGATACCCTTTTAAATCACATAGATCATGTAGGGAATTTCATAAATTAACTCTCTTTGGAGAACACCTAACTCAACATCCCTAAGGACTAATTAGGTCTCCTAGGATTAATTAAAGATACTAACTGTGAAATCATACCATACAGACTCAAATAGACTTTAAACCTTCAAAATCCTCTTAATCCTATATAAATACACCTATCCACAAATTTTGATATGGGTTGATAATCTTGGGGATACCGTGAACGTTTGGAGGTTGTTATGAGGTATCACAAACCATTAAAGAGGAACCACAATGGTTGCAAGCTATGAGAATGGGCTTAATGGTATTTATATAGCTGATTTTGGAAAATCCCACAAATATCCCATGAATAATCTCATTCAATATTAGATAAGGGTAATTCACATGCCACGAGGATACTTATAAAGTGAAGAACATATATCTAGGTATCCTTCTAGGTAACACTATCTTGAAAATGAAGTTGTTAAGCTCAATACAATCATATTCTCATTTTGACTTATGTCACCATTATCATTATACATAAATCCACATGTTACCCTTGAAAATGAATGATAATAGCAAGGGAATTTAAAGTAAAAGAGAGGAAATGCACATGAAGGGTAAACATACAAGGAATTAAATTTAACATGTTAAAACCCATTATAGTGGGCAAAAGTAAAGATGTCTCATAAATTTGACCCCTTTCTCCATTACTTCCATATCAATTTATACAATGCAATTTTATTTTGTTAGTTTATGTAACCACTAATTATATTGCATCGAATCTACCCAAATCAACTAACTTTCAACCTAATTGAATAATTTTGACTATTAACCTACCTACAACCAACTCATAAATAGGTTGCAAATTCAATTAATTGAACTTTAATTTTTTTTTAGGACTAAAGACATACTCATAGCCAAAATTCAAATAGTTGGCACTAAATTAATTATAATTAATTTCAAATAATATCAATGTAGATCCATTCAAAACCTTAAAATTACTCACTGATTATTAAAACATCAACAATTGTACTTAGTGGATCATTAACTTAACAATGCAACTCTAAGAGTCTTCTTAGACATAAAGGACCATGATTCAGGCCTCGACATTAAATTGACTTATTTAAAAAGAGTTAATGAAATAGTTATTTAAATAAATTTATATTTTATTAAGTGACTTCACTTAAGACATAGTGATATTAGGACTTAAATCTTGCTTCATTTTATTACAAGATCTTAAATACATGTTTATAATATTTGATGACCAATTTAAGAGGTGTGGTTTATAGAAAGGGGTGGAGTTATGGAAAGGGGGACTAGAAATTTTGGTGTTGACCTTACCTTCTCATGTTTGAGCCACAAACCTGTAATACACATGATAATTCAAATGTACTATCTCATTACACCTTTTTCTTTGGCCACAACAAAGGTCTAGATTTCAATTATAATGCCTCATTACACCTCTTGATTTGGATATGACAAAGGTATAAAGGGTAGACAACCTCTCTACTCAACAATCCTTATGCTAGAAAAAATTGCACTGGGTCTGAACAACTTGTAGCCCCATTGACAAGTTTTGGGGGAGATCCATCATTTGTGTTGGTACTAAAATATATGCCAGCCTCAGCAATTACACCTTGTAGTTTCTTGAAATTCAACATCCAAACTATTTGCCAATTTTATTCTCTTGATCCAAAACAAGATAATATATTTAGATGGCTAAAACTTGATATAATAGAGAAGGATCTCCTTTCTTCGACCTATTGGTAGAATGTTGTTTATGCACACCTTCATCAAGAGGCGGTTTCATTGTGGCTCACTCCTTTCTACTGGTTAGGTGCTTTCCCAAAAATCACTTGTCATCCATCTATTATAAATGAATGTGATATCAATCCATGTATTATATACAAAGATATAAATGATTGATATCACACATATAATAGAAAGATGATGACCATTTATGTGTAGCTCAACCTTTCCCCAGTAAATATATAATGGTATTTTACTCTATCCAAAGAATCTTTATAAGTAAGGACAAAATTCTTGATATGTCTCTTATTCCTTTTCTCTCCCTAACTTTACTTTGTTAAAGTGCTACTATTCTTTCCACCTCCTACTCTTCAAATCACACTTTCTACATGTATCATAATTTCTATATTACCTTCAACATGCAAACTACTTGTTATTCTTGGCCATTGCATGTTGTATGGCAGTTACACATCCATGATTCTTGGTTTACATTATCTTTTCATGATATATACGTTGTATGGCAGTTACACTTCCATGATTCTTGGTTTACATTATCTTTTCATGATATGCATGGTTTTCATATATAAGATTTGATACTTTATATAAAAGTAAGTGAGACCTTTTTACATGAACAATTGATGGATCAAGTAGACACTCCTCCCTCTTTGTGATCTGAGACAGACATAGGCATTACTATTGTAATGTGATTTGCATAGGCACTGACAGAGGTATATATTAACTTGTAATTTTGAATTGTAAAAATAGACATGTTTTAATAATTTTACTACATATTTAGGGCAAATATCTTAAGTAAATGTATTGTGTATGCAGGTTTGTCCTATGACATATGATAGTCCTAGTCAAATGATTATTAGGGTAACTTCTCATGTTTTTCCTATATTTGAAATGCCTATTCAAACATCTGAGCGTGCCATTGACTTATTTTATCATGAAAAATAGATTGAGTAGGATCATGAGCTTGCAAAAAAAGCATGTTTAAATGATTTTTTATTGTAGTTTAAAGTTAATTTCTTAACAATTGGTTGAGTGTATTTTATGTTAATTTTGTAATAATTCTTGTATTTGAATAGGTTTAGCTGCAAGCGAGCTATGAGTGTAGGACCTATAGTTAGACCTTAGAATAATCCAAGGCATTAGAGGGGTCTCCATCTACTAGCAAGGCATCCCAGGGAGAGTTTTCTTCAAGGAAGGCAAAGAGAGGGAGGCTATTTGATGAATAGGATGTCTTACATGAGATGTACATTTTTGTATGTCTATATGAAAATTTACACATTTTTGGCATTGTATATGCATATATAACATTCACCCAACATTAGCTACTATGTTGTTAGATGTAATTTTTTGTATGCCTATCATGACAATCTATATATTATTGACATTGCACACATGTGCGTATATTGTATGCCTATCATGGAAATCTATCTAATTTATATTCAATTTTTATTTCATTATGTATTATTGTATAGTTTTGTTTTGATATTCCAAACTATTATCTATCAGATCTTGTATTTAATGTTGTACACAAATAAGGATTAAAAAATTATTCTTTTCAATGCTATAAATCATAGATCTCCCATATTTTTTTAAATTAAATTTTTTATTTCATTGTGTAGTGGAAATGACTAATGACGTTCTTATCACTTAGGCTTAATGGCCTTATTTTATTTGTACCTACTTATTGTATACTTTGGAGACACTTATTTCTATCATTAGACCTCTTACAAACCTCTCACATTCATTCTCTAACTCATTTCATTCATTCTATTCACAAACTTCCTCTCACTCTTTCACCATCTTCTCACTACACAATCCTCTTAGGTTTCAAGTACCAAATATTGATATAGGTTTCATGAGTAAAATATATTATCATGGATGATCTTTTATGATCATATCATACTTTTTTTTAACCTCCTTCAAACCTTGAATCACACTTTAATACTCATTTTCATATACAAAGCTACTAATGACCCCACTAGGCTTGTAGCATTTTTTTGACCTTTTCACTTTGTTTGAAAAATATAACAACTCCCTTGAAGATCCAAAAACATTTTAGAACACTCTCTATCTTAATTCAGTTCTCCATAAATTTACATTCTTTAATTCTCTCTATAGGTACCTTTTCCTTTATAAACCCTTATCCAGTTAGGCCTTTCTAGCCCTCCATTCATGACACATTCATCAAAACCATAAAAATCTATACTGTACAGAGTCTAAAATACTTTGATCCTTTTTGGGGAATCAAAATATGTTAGAATACCAAATTTCAAGAATTTTACATGCTTAAAATGGGAGTTATATGGTTTTTGAATTTAAAACCCTAGCTGCCTATCTGCAAAGGCCAAGAGGCTTCATAATTCACTTTATTTAGTTTTAAGTCCTTCCAAAGGAACCTAAAACCTTCCTCAGGTCTATGTTATCAGTCTCCATATTCCCAAATAGGTAAGATCCTTTGATCAACCTTCATTTGCTTCAACCAACTCAAAACACAAAAATATGTCACTCTTTAGTGGACTGTCTGCACTTTAAAGGTTACTAAAACCCCAATGAACTATTGTCACAATGCATTTTATTCCTACATGTGCTCAAAATTTGATCAAGTTCACAACCATACACTTTCTCAACCATACACATCCTTTCTTTGACACACTAACCGAATAGACATAGGGTAACTGAGCAAATTAGTTGTCTATTGTGCTAGGTTTGTTTATGTTCAACAGTTCCAAAATCAAAAAATATCTTTATAGTGATATTTACTCTCCTTAATTACACTAAATTATACCAACTACATGGACATTTACCTTGTTTAGGTACACATCAACCTCTCTTAGTGTTTGATTGCATAACAAGGCATTGACTGTCTACCAAGCAGAGTGCTAACTATGTAAACAAGGCAACCTTTCAAATAACAGGGTAATGAACATTTGTTACTTGTTTTCAATCCAACCTAGACATCCAACTACTCACCTACAGTCTCTTGTTTAAACCTGCCAATACACACAAAAGTGAGTTGATCATGGCCTCTAGGGCCTTTCAAAGATAATATACAAATTGATGATAATCTAATACTATTCTATGAAATATAGATACACATAATCATTTCATCTTTATTCACTTTTAGCAATCTTGACTATGAAACACAACCCATGAAAAGGACTAGATCATCATCTTTTGAGAGGTATGTTATCTTCTCTTCAATGCCCCCTTTTTTCTGTGGTCTTGGAGATCTCTCTCACCTCTCTCTCTTATCTCTATCCCTTCTATGCCACACAACACCTAAAACTTCCAATCCATCCCAATTAAATGTTAGTTTGGGTGGTTATATAACTTATTCTCTTACATCTAATGTGCGGATAGTGTTAACATGACTAAACATGATTCTTAAGGGTCATCACCTTTATAACTTTAACATGACATGTCTTCAACCCCATTTTACATGACTTATGGGACTTTTTAATACAACTTATCTCACTTAAAAATTTCAAACTATGTCCCTGCATCACCTTAAATCATCCCTTAATACCACCTAATAGGTTAATAGATCAATAGGTCAATTACTCATTAAGTTTCTAGGTCTCTAGTTTAAATTATCAAAGTTGTCAAAGTTTAAGTTATGGTTGCAGAACTCTAGTTTTGATGCTTCTTAACTAAAAAATGACACTACCAACACATTCTTAGGGGAGAATAACATCTAGGACCAGGTTCTTGGCCTCTTATCAGGCCTAATCGACAAACCCATCACCCATTCTA
Organism: Torreya grandis; assembly: GCA_037957365.1. Lineage (NCBI taxonomy): Eukaryota > Viridiplantae > Streptophyta > Pinopsida > Cupressales > Taxaceae > Torreya > Torreya grandis. The sequence goes on from JARHVA010002406.1 coordinate 2,570,025, forward strand.
GCCTCAAGAACACCCTTCTTAGTACAAGATAAATGCAATTTTTTAGCCTAAGTTTAAACATGCATAAAATGAAAAATATAAGTTATTTATACGAACTATCAGATCCATCCTCTACCTCTTTAATCCTTGTAGTTTCACCCTAGAGCACTCAAATGGAAGCTTTGAGAGTAATCTGTTGGACAAGTTGTAGTGAAGGGTCTAAAAATGCAACTTTTTGGCAGTGAACAAGCAACTTCTTGAGCTCCAACTGACATTTATACATCCAGGACCTCAAACTATGAATATATCACTTTGATCACATCCATATAGGCAAATTACATGTTATCACATGACCAAAATTTTCAAATCCACATAGAAGTGCATTTTCACTACCATTCCTGAGCCTGTAAACACTCACAACAAATGTTGTCAAAGTTGAAGTTGTGGTTGCAGAACTCTAGTTTTGATGCTTCTTGAATGAAAATTGACACTAAAAAAATGTTAGAGGGAGGGGGTGTATAAAATTGAGGAATATTTTCTTGGCCTCTCATCAGGCCCGATTGATAAACCGACCACCCATTTCAGCGTTAATAACACCCTTCCCAATACAAGAAAAATGCAAAATTTTAGCCTAAGTCCAAACATACATAAAATAAACATTGTAATTAATTTTTTAAAACCATAAAATCCTTACCCTACATATTTATCCCTCTAATTTAACCTTAGATCACTTAGAAGGAAGCTTCAATAGAAATTCATTGGACAAGTTGCAGTGAGGGGTCAAAAAATGTAACTTTCTGGCAGTGAACAAGCAACTTCTTGAGCTCCAACTGACATTTATACTTTTGGGACCTCCACTTATGTATATATCACTTTGATCATTTTATATATGAAAATTACATGTTATCACACCACCATGATGTTAAAATCCAACCTGAAGTGCATTTTCACTACCATTTTAGAGTGTAAAAACACTAACAATAATTATTATCAATGTTTAAATTATGGTTACAAAACTCTAGTTTTGATGTTTTTTGATTGAAAAATGACACTAAAAACACATTAAAGGGGGTAGATAACATCTAATACTAGGTTTTTGGCTTCCCTTTAGGCCTAATTGACAAACCCACCACCCATTCCGACCTCAAGAACACCCTTCTCAATACAAGAAAAATGAAAATTTTTAGCCTAAGTTCAAACATGCATAAAATGAAAATTGTAAGTCATTTTCATGAACTATTAGATCCTTCCCCTACCTATTTAATCCATATAATTACATCCCATAAAACTTATGTGGAATCTTTGAGAGAAATTAGTTGGACAAGTTGCAGTGAGGGGTCTAAAAATGCAACTTTTTGACAGTGAACAAGAAACTTCTTGAGCTCCAACTAGCATTTTTACCTTTGGGACCTCCACCTAAGAATATATCACTTTGATCATGTCTAGATAGGTAAATTACATGTTATCCAACCACCATGATGATTAATTCCACCCCAAAGTGCATTTTCACTACCATTCTAGAGCACGAAAATAATGACAACAAATGTTGTCAAAGTTTAAGTTGTGGTTGTAAAACTCTAGTTTTGATACTTCCTGACTAAAAAATGACACTAAAAACACATTTAGGGGGTATATAACATCTACGAATAGGTTCTTAGCCTCCCATTAGGCCTGATCAACAAATCCACCACCAATTCCAGCCTCAAGAACACCCTTCCCAATACAAGAAAAATGTAATTTTTTAGCCTAAGTTCAAACACAAGTAAAACAAAAAATGTAAATCATTTTCATGAACCATTAGATCCTTCCCCTACCTCTTTCATCCCTCTATTTTCTCCTTGGATCACTCAAGTGGAACATTCAAAAGCAATCTGTTGGACAAGTTATAGTGAGGGGTCTACAAATGTAACTTTTTGGCATTGAACAAGTAACTTCTTGAGCTCCAACTAGCATTTTTGACTTCGGAACTTCCACCTCAAAATATATCACTAAAATCACATCCAGATAAGTAAATTACATATTATCACACTACCACAATGTTCAAATCTACTTGAAAGTGCATTTTCACTACCATTTTGGAGCACGAAAACATTGATAAAAAATATTGTCAAAGTTTAAGTTGTGGTTGCAGAACTCTAGTTCTAATGCTTCCTAACTAAAAATTGACATTGCCAACACATCTGTGGGGGTGGATAATGTCTAGGACCAGGTTACTGGCCTCCCATTAGGCCCGACTAGCAAACTTACCACCCATTCTGGCCTCAAGAATGCCCTTTCCAATACAAGAAAAATGCATTTTTTAGCCTAAGTTCAAACACTCGTAAAATGAAACCTGTAAATCATTTTTTGAGCTTCGATCATGTCCAACACGAGATTCTCTTAGCTTCAAGAATATAAAATTCTTTATTGACAGTGCCAATCATGTGAAGGTCTAAGATAATATGACACCACTTACCTACAAAAAAATGTTAGTAAGTAATTAAAAATGAAATTTATATGTACTACCTAGAAAATAAAGAACATTTGGTAAAATTAATTACATCTACATTTGAAATGTCAAAATAACTATGTATTTCAATCCAATGAACCACTAGGATCTACTCTAACCTTGATAATATCAAGAATAGCTTCATGGTTTGACTCCTAAACTTTTCATAGTTTCCTATTTAATAGCCTCCCATGATATTTTTGTAATTGAATATTCATTGCAAGAATCAAATTTGAATAGTATAGTATATTCTTGTGCATTTCAAACTCTTCAAACAACCATTGATTTGAATATTTTATAATATATCATCAAAATCAAGTTCCAGTGACTACCATTGACCCAATGGGATAGTCAATGTTTTCTCCATCTATAACTGGGGAAGTCAATTTTTTCTTTCTCTCTACACACCGACAAAAGTAGTAATCAGTGCCCTCTTTGTTATCCTCATTTCCAATAACTAAAAAAACATGACCTGTATCATAAAAAACCATTTTTAGTGACAATATAAAGATATATAATGAGAATAAAGTGTACATAATGAAAAATATTCTACCTGGCTGTACTAAATCATATACATGATCAAAGTTATCTGATGATGTCATATTTGTAAGTTACAATGCTGTTAGAACCTGATATGTATTGTTTGGAATTAGAGGTTTGGGAATCCAATCATCCACCCATTCTTGTGACTCATACTCATTCCAAATAGAGTCCACACATGCAAAATAGAAACATGCCAAGTGTCTCGTATGAACAATCTAAGAACTTATATTTGAGCTATGAAATGAGTAGTCACTTGAACCTATTATTGAGTCATATAATCATCATAATTTGTCAAGTGTTCTTCCTCCATTAACCAAAAAATATCTACGAATAGTAGAATTTGGTTGAGCACCATGACACATGATCTTATTACACCATTCAACCACAGTTTTTGCATTTGTCAAATGAACACCCTCTTCAAATTTTAGCTTCTCCCTTACAATAGCTCTTTTTACACATGCTCCAACACTGTTATGCTCCCATTTTCCATGACCAACCTCAATGAAACTCTAAATGTGTTTTACACTAGTGGTAATGTGCATCTTTCTCAACCAATAAAACATCCATGTATTTTTGAATTGTGATTTGCAATTATCTGACCAAATGTAATGTTGATTGAAATTAATGTTCCTCTGACTCAACTGTTCATAGAATTTTTGAAAAAAACCTTGCACATACTCTGAACAATATGATTGATCATCATTGATATAGAATGGTACTCCCTTAATATTTTCCATTATTGCTCTGTATTATCAGGTGCATGCATGAATGCTATATGCCTGAATATGGAAACTTGTGATGAGTTGTAATAGTGCAATTGGACTTCCATTTGGGGTTTGAATGTGTAATTTTGAGAAAAATCAACTACTAAAAAAATCAAACCAAGTGGGAATGTATTCTTTCTTATCTTAAAATGTTCATCCAACCATCTAGCCATGTGTGTGTGCCTTGCATAGTCATAAACAATCTTCTCCCTAAATTTGACCAAAAATTTGGAAACATGTATCTTTTTTGTAACAAGCTCACACCTTTTAGATTCTTTACCATCTTTTACTTGATAAGTCACTGATTTATATTTGCTTAAACTAACTAATTCCCATTCAATTGCACATATAATCTCCTCATGGATACATTTTTTTAATTTTGGCAATCCACCACAAATGATGCAATTTCCATTTAAACATGATATGTTATAAAATAATTGTCCATATGATCTTTTGCAAAAGATAGTTGGAATAAATTCCTTGGCTAATTTTGGTGGCAATTCAATGCCACACTCCTACAAAATATTGTCAGTATGCAAAGTATAATGAATATGGAAAAAAACACCATAGTGCATTGAAAATTCAACATGTTGCCTACAACAACAAGTGGTTCGTATGTGATTTATTTTCACATAAAAAAGGTTTGGCCATCTCAAAATATCTTTGTAAAATAGAAATTTGTGGATGTTTTTCCAATTTTTTTGAGTACAATTGTGTTTGAGTCATATCCAATAAATGTTTTAGATGTGGTTCACGATTACGAGAACCAACTCTTTTTTTCACAAAATCTCTTGCATTGGGCAAAACTCTTGTATTGTCTTTCCAAAATTGAGCAAGTAATTCTTTGAGAGTATCAGCTATAGCCTTGTCCTTTTATGGAAGTCTACCAGAGAATGCCCATAGCTCATTGGTATTAGGTTCATTAAGTCTTTCATGTCTTTCAATTGCTTTCATTATTATTATTTGTTTATGTTAAGTGTTTGGCTTGTTTTTGAAACCATTCATTTTTTCCCTATTTTGTCACTTACTACAGAAGTTGTAAGTATACACTGGGCAACATTTCAATCTTGGGTGTATGATTTTGGGCCTATAATATGATATACATCATGTAGATTTTTAGCAATTTCATTGTTTTCATCATCCATGTTATATGTTCTTAGTCCTAATGTGTACATTATAGGTCTCATCTTAATCAATTTTATCAATGAAATAAATAATTGACATCTTTGACTATCATAATCCTAATTATGAAAGAAATTATCCCAAATTTGTTAAGCCAGTCTTCTTGAATGGCAATCAGACATTTTGTTATGCATCAGTTCTAAAATATTTTTATTGACTTCAATTAAGTACTTGTCTTTCTATGCACAATTCTTGGAGGTGTTGTTTGTTGTCCCCAAAAAATAGCACTCATTTTTGGGACAACATTTGAACTATTTTGGTCTTATAGACCAAAATTGTCTCTTCCCTTTCCAAAATTTGTCCTGGGCATTCAAATTCCTCATTTTTCAAGCTTCTAAGGAATCTACGGACTCTGCAGGCAGTTTCATTTCTACAGGTTCAAAGGCTTCTGCAGGTGGGTTCAATCAAAAGAATTAGTTTTCAACGCTAAGTCATTTTTGGGATTGGTTAAGTGCTTTAGTTCAATAAAAAATCTCCATCGACAAGCATCTAAGCAAGAATCTAGCCATTGAACCGTTGAACCTTGAACCATTTTGGTTCAATGGGTTCAACAAGTTCAAAGGTTCAACATCATTGGCAAGAGTTAAGCACTTCATCAAGGTTCAAAGTTCAACCACTTCAATGTTCAATGGCTTCAAAACACTTATCAAAGAGAAGAAGGCTTGAACCATTGAACCGTTGAACCATTGAACCACTTTGGTTCAATGGTTCAATGGGTTCAAGGTTCAATGGGTTCAACACATTTAGTTCAATGAGGATCAAAGAAGACTTACCCAAATCAAAGGAAATGAACCATTGAACCAAAGCTTGCTTCAATTCAATTTTTTCAATGCTTTTGGTTCATCGGCTTCGGTTCACTCAGTTGGTTCATCAGCTTGGTTTAATGTTTGGTTCAAAGGAGCGGTTCAAAGCAAAAGTTCAAAAGAGCCTCCCGAAGGACAAGTGCCCTTGTGGAGGGCACTTGGTCAACAAAAACACCCTTTGGAAGGGTTATTTTAAAGGAAATAGTTAAGGTAAATTCTTTCAAAATTTTGTTTAAGGCAAACAAAGGCATAATTCTTTCAGACTTTTGTCTGAAGGAATTCCTTCAGACAAAAAGTCTGAAAGAATTTGGAGAAGCTACGGGCAGAAAGGCTAAAGAAATTTTCAAAGAGACAAATCAATTCTACAAACTTTTTGTCCACAGGAAGTAATTATGCAAACTTTTTGTCTGCGAGAAATTGTCCAGGGAAAAAGCTCGAGGAAAATGTCTGCAGAAATAGTCCATAGGAAAGCCAAAGAAAGACCAAGGGGTGATGCGCTCGAAGATATCAAATTCAAGAACAATGAACTAGCTGTTGAAAATGTAGTGACAGGTGTGCGAATGTCAATTTCAAAGCTCATAAAATAGCCATTGATCCTTGTAATCTATAGACCCAAATGCATTCATAGGCTTTAAGGCCAAGACCAACAGGAAGTGACTAAGGAGTAGAGCATCAAATTGAATCAAGGACCTGATTCACTTAACTAGAAAAGGAGGAATGATGAAGGATCAGATTGCTAGGTGGACTTTGAAAGATGCAAACTTTCAATAGCGTGACTTGTTTCTCTATATTGAGAAAAATAAATGGGTAGATACACCTAAATTCCAGCCTGTCTTCTTAACAAATTTCAATGCAACATGATGTGTTACTGTTCTTGAGTCCTTCTTGAAGAGGTTATATAAGGGACTCTCTTTTATTGTAAATAGATCTCTTTTTGACAATCAAAAATGAAACTCTACCCAAATTTATAGGCATTACTGAGACTTTGAGCTCAGATTGTTGATCATATTTTGTTATTGGAATAAGAAAGCAAGTGACTTTTCAGACTTTGTGCTGTGATATCTTTGTAGTTGGGGAAACTGTTCTTATGTCTTTTTCCTCGATATATTTTCTGTTCCTTTAATTCAACAAGCATAATTAGTGAAAGTAGTCAGGAAGGTGTCTGAAAGTCAACTGTGGAGAGACTTTGTGCCCCCATAAATCACCTTTAGTGTGTTTTCTTTTCATTTCTATGTAAAGGACCTTGGGACGACTTTGTGCCCTCATTGTCCTTCGTATCTCACTCTTGGGCAATTCAGGTGGAGACTTTGTGCTACATCTCAATTTGCTAGTTACTGCGTCCTTAGTTATATTTTGTTTTTACTACCAGGAGTATTCTTGTGGCTTGCTGAATAGTGCTTTTGAAAGAAGAGGAGTGCTTTTTGTCATTTCCCTTGAGTGTTTCCTTTGATTTGCATGCATCATCTCTGAAGAAAGAGAGATGGATGGTTTGTCTTACCCTTGAGTATTATTTTCTATTTATATATATAGAGCATATCCATAGGGAACCTCCCCTTGATGAGAGGAGAGATTAGTCCCCTTTTGATGTGGTAAACCTACACATTTGGATGACCAATCTTCCTACTTTGGATGATCAGACCTATTTTGTTTATCAGTACGCTGATCGACAAAATATTCAACCAACAATGTTAATGGTGGAATTTGTTGAGAGGGTGTTTCAAAATCATTATTACTTTCAATGTTTAGAGGTGGGATGATATTTTTATTCATTGTTTATTTCTTTATTATATTTTTCCATGAAATTTTCTTGATGGTTAATTTCATCGTTATTTGCTTCCATCAAATTTTCTTCATTCATGGGGGGTGAAGCATCATACATAGACTCATCATCAACATAATAAAAAACTTGGAACTTTGAATATAAACTTACAACATTATCTAATTCATTATTGTCAATTTTATTATTATTCATTTCATTAAAGTAAATTTCATCATTATTCAATTCATTATGGTTAATTTCATCATTGTTTAATTCATTATTTTCAATTGGCTCATTATATATGACATTTGGTTCATTAGGATTAGGGTTTGTACCTTATTTACCACAAAGTTTTTGCATTCATTTCTTGTGTTTCTCTCTCAAATCTTTTAATTCCTCTGGTATTTTATTCTTCAACATATTCCTCTTCTTCAAATGTGATCCATCACCCATCAAGAATAACTGACAACTTTTCAAAGGTGGGGTCAAGTACACAAGTACGATAGATCCCACAAAAGTACACAAAAAATGTTTGTGGGGATAAAATTCTTGATTTGGGTTAAAAATAGATGTTGAAAATTAAGATTAGTCTATAATAATAATAATGTGATCATGTTATTACATAACATGATAGCATTATTTGTTATACAAAATTCTGCATCATCTAACATATTGAGAAGCGTATATTAAGAATAACATGATCACATTAATCTTAATACTCAGGTAGGGTTAGAAATTGACATTGAGAACTGAGTGTTATCTATATTAAGAATAACATGATCATATTATTAAATAACATGATCACATTATACTTAATACAGATTATAAATTACATATTAAGGCATTAGTGAATAGGGTTTAGGGATTAGGGATTGAAATTTATGTTTTAGGGATTATAATTTATGTTTTAGGGTTTAAGGATTAGAGATCAGGGCATGTAGGGTTTATGTATAAGGGTGTATATAAGGTCAATCACTTTATGCCATGTGTGAACCTAATTTTTATTACAAAGGATGGTAATTAGGGCTAAATCGATTGGTAAATAGGGAAAGTTTTTGGTTTACAATTTAGGGTATAATGTTTAGGGATTATGTTTAGAGTACATAGGGTCAATCACAAAGATAATTCTTAGTCTAAATGATGTTAATTTGGGCTAAAATGAATGGTTCAGGGTTTAAAGAGTTTATATTTATGGTTTAGTGTTTAGGGATTAGGAACTTTAAGCATTAGGGCTTGGGGTATAGGTTTTAGGGTATATAAAGTACAATTGTGATGGTGATTGGGGTACATTGCAATTGATAAACCACCAAATCACATTTTATAGTCATGAAAATAGGTTGAAGGGACTCAAAATATCCCCAATTACTTCAGATGCATAGCTAGATTGGTACTCTAGAGGCTAAGTTTTGGCCATAGATTTAAAAAATGAATTTTATGACATGTCATGATAAAATCAGTTATATCATAAGGCATGTATGTTTGCATCATGTAGTGGGCATTTGGGCATAGGGTCTATAATTTATGTTTTAGGGATTAGGGATTATGGCATAGGGTTTAGGTTTAAAGATCTATTTATAATGTCTAATCGATCTATGCCATATGAACCTAATTATTACTACAAAAGATGTTAATTGGGTCTAAATCGATTGGTAAATAGGGAAAGCTTATGGTTTACAATTTAGACTATAGTGTTTAGGGTTTATGGTTTAGGGCTTAAGTTTTAATGTATATAGTTTAGGGTACGTAGGGTTAATCACAAAGATAATTGGGGATAATTTGAATCACTTGGACACATTTGTGACTATAAAATGTGTTTTTGGGTTGTCATTATACCCTAGATGTCATCGTGTAGATCGAGTGAATTAGTAAAAAAAATCATTCATTTGATTTAGGCCAAACTAAGCCCTGTGAACTTAATTATTAGTCTAAATGATGTCAATTTGGGATAAAATGATTGGTTCAAGGTTTAAGAGTTTATATTTATGGTTTGGAGTTTAGGAATTAGGAAATTTAAGGATAAGGAATTAGGGTATAGGTTTTAGGGTATATAAGGTACAATTGTGAAGGCAATTGGGGCAAATTTGAGCTCCTTGAACCTATATCTATGAGTAAAGAATGTGATTTTGAGCTCAATTAGCCCCCACATCATCACAAATTGAACCAATTAAGTTAATTATGGTTTACTGAGTAATGTAATTTTAACCAAGTTCATCCTTGTGAACCTAATTATTACTATATATATATAAAATATGTTAATTAGGGCTAAATTTATTGGTTTAGGGTTTAAGATATCAGATATAGGGTGCAATCACTAAGGTAATTGAAGAACATTTGAGCTGTTTGTTTACCTGTTTATGACAATTACCTTCATGTTTGCATTTAAAATAATAGTAGGGTCAGTTATGCCATGTACATGTTGCATACATGTTATACAATTGATTGAGCCATAAATTTGGTTTAGGGGCTCAATTTTGCCTAGATCACACCCCTAATTGCACAAATTGACTAATTAGATGAATTCATGATAGAATCAATCTTTTGATTTTGCCCTAAATCATATATTACTCTTGAAGGGGTTCAAATTGGACTCAAATGCCTCCTCAATTAAAATGATCAACTAGCCTCTTCTTTGGTTAATTAGATTTAAGGGGTTCAAAATAACCCCAATTTACTTCAAATGCATAACTAGATTGGTACTCCAAAGGCTACGTTTTGGCCATAGATTTAAAAAATGCATTTTATGACATCTTATGATAAAATTAATTATATCATAAGGCATGTATGTTTGCATCATGTATTGGGAATTAGGGCATAGGGATTACAATTTATGTTAAGGGATTAGGGAATAGGGCATAGGGTTTAGGTTTAAAGACCTTTATATAATGTCTAATTGCTCAATGCCATGTTCAAACCTAATTTTTACTACAAAGGATGTTAATTAGGACTAAATCAATTCGTAAATAGGGAACATTTATGGTTTAAAATTTAGGGTATAGTGTTTAGGGTTTATGGTTTAGGGCTTAGATTTTAATTCATATATGGTTTAGGGTACACAGGGTCAATCATAAAGATAATTGAGGACAATTTCAATCACTTGGACCCATTTGTGACTATAGAATGTGTTTTTGGGTTGTCATTATACCCCATGTCATCATGAAGATTGAGTGAATTATCTAAATGGGGTAATCAATTGTGTGATTTAGGCCAAACTGAGCCCTATGAACTTAATTCTTATTCTAAATAATGTTAATTTAGGCTAAAATGATTGGTTCAAGGTTTTAAGAGTTTATATTTATGGTTTAAAATTTAGGGATTTAGGGCTTAGGGTATAGGTTTTAGGATATATAAGGTACAATCATGATGGTGATTGGGGAAATTTTGAGCTCCTTGAACCTAGATCTGTGAGTAAAGAATGTGAACTTGGAATCAATTATCCCCCACATCATCACATATTGAACCTACAAAGTTAATTATGGTAATGAGTGATAAAATTTTGACCAAGTTCATCCTTATGAACCTAATTCTTAATATATATAAAGGATGTTAATTGGGGCTAAATTTATTAGTTTAGAGTCTACAATTTAAAGGTTTTAGGGTTTAGGGATTATGGCTTAAGGGTTAAGGTAAATGGTATATGGTTTAGGGTTTAAGGTAAATGGTACATGGTTTAGGGTTTAAGATATTGGATATAGAGTCCAATCACTAAGGTAATTGTAGAAAATGTGAGCTACTTGTTCACCTATTTGTGATTATTACCTGAACATGTTTGCATTTAGGGTTAGTTAAGCCATACATGTTGCATACATGAACTATATAATTGATTGATCCATAAATTTGGTTTAGTGGATCAATTTTGCCCAAATCATTCCCCTAATTACATAATTTGACTAATTGGATCAATTAATGATATAATCAAACTTTTAATTTTTCCCCAAATCATATCTTGCTCTTTAAGGGGTTCAAATTGGCCTCAAATGCCTCCTGGATTAAATAAATAAACTCTTTAGTTAATTTTATATGACATGACATTAGGGTTAATTTCACTCTAAATCACATTGAATATATAATTTAAAATACATTCATGTGGCTCATCTTGACCCTAATTACCTCAATAATTAAACTAATTGACATTTGCATTCATTCGCTGATGAATTCAAGTTTATTGAGCTCAAAACTGCATTCTATACATGTAAAATTTGCATATAAATAAATTATGTTTCTTTGATTCAATTGAGATAATGAAATTAGAGCTGATCAACCCATAAATCACATTTTATAGTGATGTAATTAGGTTGAAGGGGCTTGAAATAGCCTCATTTTACTTCAAATGCACAGCTAGATTGGTACTCCAAAGGCTAAGTTTTGACCATAGGTTTAAAAAATGCATTTTATGACATATCATGATAAAATAAATTATATCATAGGCATGTATATTAGTGGCATGTATGTTTATGACATCTCTAAAAGTAACAAAAGACTTCTTATATGCAAAATAAGGTAATAACACATTGATATACCTTGAAAATAGATCTTTATAGAACTTCAATTACTGATCCAAACAATCTTATCAGAGACTCAGATATTACTACAAAGTTTATAATTTTTTTTTACAAGTTCTAAACATCACCAATTATCCACAAAAACTAACACAGTCCTATTTAACCAAATTTAGCCTCTTTTAGGACTATATACATTCTTGACACAAAATACAATGACCCTTGATTTATTTTTTGTTATTCCAAAACACCATTTAAATAATTTGAAGACTAATAATTCCTTTTCAAATACTAACTTTCAAATAAATAATCCTTAAAAATTTATAATATCACTGAACTCTTTTTTGAACCTAATACTCTAGGTCCATTAGTACTCAACTAGAGGATCCTTGTACTCCAATTGATTTGTGGATAATATAATTTATTTAATCATGTATAAAATTAAATCTAACTCAAATATACCAAATTATGGGTGATTTGGATTAGGGGATCACCAAAAACCAACTTTTGACTTCTTGACCCTGTCTAGGATGAACTAGAACTGTCTACATTTTAAAGAAGATTAGACTTATGCCAAATGAAAAATAAATTGATTCATAGGTTAATACATATCCAATTATAATTCAATGCTATCAAATCTTGACAAGAACATTGGTCCCAAACAACAATCTTAATCAACCAAACTTTGATCTTAAGACTACTAGGCCTAATGGCTCCTTTAGTAGGTCAAAATGCAAATTCGAGTTTTAGGGTGTTGAGAATATATAACGTGATCATGTTATTAATGTTATCATGTTATTGAGTAATAAAAATGTAGTTATTAATATGATTGCATTAATAATTTGATCATGTTATTAATGTAATCATGCTATTTGAATTTGAATTCAATTCCAGTTCTTTTTGGCTCATAAATGGCTTGGATTCTTAAGCCAAAGGCTTGAACTGTCAATGTACAGCCCAGTTTTGAGAGTTATGATAAAAAACAAAATTCAAATTTGATTAATAAATACACTAAGAATTTCAAACATGAAAATTCAAAAACTTAATACCATCATGACGAGCACGCTCTTCTCTTTCCAAAAATATGATTTTTATAATTTTTGGAATAATTTAAGGTTTAAAACTATGTTGATTTCTAATTATACCTTTTTTAGGCCACTACATGCCGCAAACATACATGCCTATACAAGTTCATGTTATTTGTCTTTCGCTGATCCAAGTGAAAAACAAGTTATATTGTCACAAACTAGGCCTAATTATACACACATTCAAAAAAAAAATGATTTTCATTTTTATTTGAGGTAGTTAGGCATGCCACAAAGACGGATATCCTTAAATTTGTTAGTTTTCAAGATCTATTTACTTGTAAAATTCATAAAAAAAAGTATTCATTGAAAAAATATAAAAATAATAGGTCACAAACTAGAATATCTTATCTAAAATTTCCCCAAAGGATTTTAAATAATATTAAATGCTTCTAAAAAAATGGTGCACTACACGACCATCTATCTATTATGTTTTCTAAAAAAAAAGGAATTCCTCTTCAAATTTTATATGTTTGACTTAGTTATAAATAACCATTTTAAAAAACAATTAGTGTTTTAGAAACTAGACTTGAAATGCTACATTTCATTGTATTACACCATCTTCAAATTTGGAGTGTAGATATATCAAATTATCTACAAAAGTTTAGATTTCTAAAATTTTAGGAAAATCATGTCCATAGGTAGGCCACTTTTTGTCCCCCAACTTTGTGCTTTTACCCATTAAATTCCTATGAAAAATTTCTAATCCATGAAAAAATTGAACTTTGAATGTGATCCTCGGTGATGGCCACTCAATATTGTGCACACTGTCTCTAGGTCCACCAACAGTTCCTCTTCCGATATCAAAAAACCCAAGTACATTTTGGATTTTTTTGTATATTTTACATGTATCAAACCCCTTAGGTATTGTATAGCTAGGAATGAGAATTGGGTTCAGGGAGGTTCTCTAGATGGGGAATTTAGGGTTTAACATTCACCTAATTGGGGGTTTAGGGGTGGGATCCCCGAAGAATGTTTTTTGGGAACAAATTCACCATTTGGTGATCCCATAGGTATTTTTTACCTATACTAATAATATGGGTGGTGTTATGACCCATACTTTTATGTTGAAATATTATGGATTTTATTCTTAGCCCATGATTTTAGTACCCATGGTATTGTAAATCTATTTAGGTAATCACCTATTGATGTGATTATATATACTCAAAGCCAAACTACTTAGTGGTTAGGTGCAATCATAGTGCCAAGTGTTATGTTAACTCATGGTATTGATACTTTAGATATTCTAGATAAAATGCAAACAGTTTGTAATGCTAGTAATTGCTTTACAATCTCATTGGTTAATGATGCATATAAGTATGATATTACTCAACTATGCAACTCTTTTATGTGTATGCCTATCATCAATATAATTTTTGATCATTACATTATGAATAAATCAATCATGCAGTAGGGGTAGAGTATAATTGATAATTACAATATTTTATTACAATATGGTTAAGTTATATAATAGAAAATGAGGGTATCGTGTTGGGTTTTTCCCCATTAGGGTTTCCTCGATAAAATCTTATGTACTGTGTAACATTAAATGTGTGAAAATTTATCCTATTAATTTTTTCGCATAAATATTTTTTTAGTATTAATCCTCTTGTATTTGTTTATCGGTCATTTTTATCTTCATTTGATATCAAATCTAGTTTAATATTTTTGGTGAAGGGTTATGGTTTCATTTATCCATGATAAATTATTTGGTGAGTGGGAGCTCTATTTATGGGAGTATTTGTGTGAATAATAATGACAAGAAACACAAGGATAGAAATTAAAAAAAAAATCCATGGTCAACATTTTGAGTTATAGAATCTCAAGATGGTATATATTATTGTGGATAGATATCAATGGGTTGTTGTGTCAGAAATGTAACCTGCATGAATGAAGGTAGAAGATTGGCAACATCAATGAGAAGGAAAAGAGTTCAATCACATGGTGTTTGTTAGATTTTTTTTTATTGAATGTGTCGATAGAGAAAACTTATAAGGAACAATGGGAGAAGTCAAGGGATTTGTATCAGACAAATTCTCTAGTGAGAAAAATATTTATTTGAGAGATTTTATATTCATTGAGAATGAATAATGGTGACTTTGTAGTTTAAAAATTTATTGCTTTCAATACTATGGTAAGTCATTAATTTATTTTGAAATTAAAATGGATGAGTAAGACAATTTTATTGATTTGTTTTTTTAATTTTCTTGACATTAACAATGCTTTGCTAGGAAAAATCACCCATCCCATTATATCAAATCTATCATTGATGATGTTAGGTGATTCATATATTCATTTGGATAGACCTCTATCAAACATGTTTTTTGTGAATGCAATTCAGTTGTGGACTATTTGGTGTTGAAGCTTCCATGTTGGTCAAATGAGAGGGATCCCGTAGTCTCCCAGAACATTTATTAGAATCAATTAATAATGATTCAAATGACACGTCAGCATAATACTATGATATGGTCACATGTAGGAAATACATACTTGGACATGCAAAGAAATCACCCCTTTCTATGTAACAATTCTAACATGCTTAGTCATAAAACTAAAAGTGACAAGACTTTCAAAACTAGTCAATCTCGAAAGCCAAAGTATGAGGAGAAGAAGGCAAGAATTCTCACACAAAATAGGAAGAACTCATCTAGATAGAAAATTAGAGGAGACAGAGAGCATTTAGAACCCCTCTCTTGTATGAAGGTCTAGAAAAATAAAAGGGTATGTAGAAAAATGTGTAAGGGTAGACTTACAGAATTTATGCA
Source organism: Torreya grandis (assembly GCA_037957365.1). Classification (NCBI taxonomy): domain Eukaryota; kingdom Viridiplantae; phylum Streptophyta; class Pinopsida; order Cupressales; family Taxaceae; genus Torreya; species Torreya grandis. The sequence continues at coordinate 2,585,889 of JARHVA010002406.1, forward strand.
ATGAAATTTAGGGTATGACAAATAGATATCTAAGGAATTCATGTTGGCATGGAATTAGAGGATGGTTAAAATGAGAGGCATCAATATTATTATGACTAAAGAATGAAAAGGGGAGATTATTAAAATGAGATGTGATGGAGAGAAAGCCTTCAAGGATAAATGTTGTAAATTAGATTTGATGAATAATTTCTTCTACACCAATGAAATTCTAAAGATTGAGAAGAAGGGATTTCTGAGGTAGGACCTCCCTTTCTATTTTCTGGACATATTTTTGTAAATAATGAAGTATTTGAATCTCCAAGGTAAGTTTACCCTCATTTTCTCCCACCATTTTTTGTTGCTTAATCAATTTCAAGGGCATAAAATTAGCCTACTTTACTACCTTTTCAAATCTATGAAAATTATAATTATAGACTATTATATTAGTAAAAACAATGATACTATACATCAAATATTGATCTTCGTACTTTTCCAATTTGGGGAACCCTTATGTGAAAAACTCATCGCTAACCTCCCATCGAAAGACCCTTTTGAGGATTTTAGGATTCTAGAAATGGAGGAAGGACTCCCAACCCATACTATCTCCCTTCCCATATCCCCCTCAACTAATACCCCCATTAAATCCTGAAACAAACATTTTGGAACCATAACCCCATCCTCCATGAACAAAAAACCACTGTGGCCATCACCTAGTAGGAGGAAGAAGGAAACAAGAGTAAAAAGGTCTATAATCTTGATGATCGATATTGGGTCATAGGATAAAACTTGTAGCCTTCAAAATAAAATTTATGGATATAGGAAAGGCCATATCTAATATTATCAAGGAATGGAATGATATGAAACATGAGATCAACCAACTCAAGTAGAATCTAGCTACTATCCATTAAATGAATTAGAAGCTTCTGAATACCTTCTGCCAACACCAACAGATAAAAATACCCCTTAGAAGAAGACCAAAGAAGCCCCTCCAAAAGGTCTAAGTAAACAAACCTACAAAAGGATGATGAAGAAAGTGTTGAAGGTAAAAGATAAGGCAAGCTCAAGGGAGCCCTATGTTTCTGTTTACTATTTGGTTTGTTCTTTTTTCTGTTGGTATATCATTATTACTAGTTTCTATTGTTTTTACTGATGAAATTCCATGTTCTACATACATAGTGGCTTAGTTTATTGACTTAGGGTCCTTTTTTATTATTTAAACTTGATGGTTATTGGTCCTTATAAAACCCAACTTATTTATCAAATATAATAAAAAAATCTCAACTCTTAGAATAATTTAGTTATGGTAATAACTACTATTGCATCAACATTAAAAATTTAGGTTATAGTAGGAGCTTTATTATCAGAATAAATGATGTTGAAATCCCTTGAGGATTTAAAACAAAGGATGTCTTGATTGTGAGAGGTTTTTCATAAAAGAGAAATAAAAAGAGGTTTAAACAATAAAAGTATAAAGGTAAATCTAAGACTACAAAAAAAAGAGAAGATGCTATAATTGTGGTAAAACAAGGCATTTTAAGAAAGACTATAGATCTAGAAAGGTTGAAAATAGTAAGTCATATGATAATTCCTAGTCTACAGAAACAAATATCCCTATTGAATACTCAGGGGATCTATTCTTAGAATTATCAAGCTCACATGGTTGCCATGATACATGGTTGCCTAACTCGAGTTCCTCTTTCCATATGAATCTTCACAAATATTGGTTATGTGAATATGAAAAAATAAATGGAGGTGATGTCTTCTTAGGAGAAAAATATACCTACAATATTGTTGGTTGAGGGAGAGTGAATCTAATGTAAAAATATGGAAGGATTAAAACCCTCCTTAGTGTTCTACACATTCCAGGTTTGGCTATAAATCTAATTTATGTAAGTAATATGGATGACGTGGGTATGCAAGTGATTTTAATAAGGAAAAATATAAGATGGTTCATAGAGCCATGGTATTTGCAAGAGGAGTAAACATTGAAAATTTATTCAATTTTGAGGCAAACACTATCAGTAGTGGGTGTAATAACTCAGTTATTCTTAAGGATAGAAATGGATTGGATCAAACAATTACATTACCTACAAAAAGTAAAATTCTATGGTATTAGATATGGGACATAGAAGAGAGAAAAGCCTTTGAGCACTAAAAAATAAATTTATGGCTAAAGGAAGTTTCTATTGTCCTTTAAATATTGACTTGTATGAACATGATGTATATGGGAAGAAAACTTGAGTAAATTTTCCTAGTAGTGCTAATAGATCAAATGGTATTTTGCATTTGATAAATACATAAGTGTTTGGACCTGTGAAAGTTCTATCTTTAGGAAAGTCATTGTATTATGTGTCTTTCATAGATGACTACTCAATCAAAACATGGTTTTAATGTATTAGGTATATATTTGAGGTTTTCAACAATTTCAATGAGTTTAAGTCTCTTATTGAAAACCAAATAGAAAAGAAGATCAAGGTATTGAGAAGTGATAATGGTGGAGAATACTACTCCAATGATTTCAAATAGTTCTCTAAGGACTATAGAATAGAAAGGAAAAATATGACTACATATACACCAAATAGAATGGAGTTTCAAAAAGAATGAGTAGATATATGATGGTTAAGATGATGATTATGCTAAGTGTTATAGGCTTAGAAGGTAGTTTTGAGAAGTAGTTACAATTGTCTATTACTTGATCAATAGACTGCCCACATCAACTCTCATTATAAAACTCCATAGGATGTGTGGACTAATAAGAAACCATTTATCAAATATATTATCATGGTACCGACCCATATATTATGAAGGCATGCTATTTTATTGCCTTAGTTGCTTTAACACAGGGCATTTGACCAAAGATTGCAACAACCTCTTAAGAAAGAAGGAAAATTCCTGGTGGATAAAATTTTGTCCTCCCCACCTCACTATGAATGTAATTGATTTAGTGAGTGATAATTTTGACTCAGCCTTAGATAAGTTTGAGCATTCTAATCAAAATGAGGTCCTTGCAAGTTCTATTCACATAGAGGATGATCCCAAGGTTGATCCTTTCACTTCAGCTGAGAGGATGTTAGATTTAGGATTTAAAACCCCTATCCAAATGATCTCTAAAGAAGTTAATCAACAGATAGAAATACCAAGGGCATAAATAATGGAATATGTTGTAGTGGGAGACAAATCTTAGTTTTTAATGCCAATTGAAATTTATATACTATTTGGCTTAGAAACTATAGAAGATAAGGATGGGGGACCATGGTGCAAAAAAATAAAAATGTTAAAATATCAAAGGTCCAATATTTTAGCATGACTCTCCATCTTGGGGGCCTATGAAAGGTAGAAGAAATGATCCAAAATGACCTTCAACCTAGGTGAGGCTCTATTTTACAGAAGACATGCATAAGATTGGTGGAAGTTTTACGAAAGTGTTCTTGGCTGTAACATGGTTGCTTGAGGTAGTAAGGTACCACTATACAATTGTGATATTTTAATCCATTGACATGTTATGTTCATGGTTGTTTTGCTTATTTCATTTCCATTAGTATAGGTGTCCCATTTTAGCATTAATGTCACATCTTTCTCTCTTTTGTACTAAGTTTTGGGATCTTCAAAACCTATGATATTTCACCCAATCAAATAAAAAAGGACAAAGTTGGGCAAATCATCAAAAAAGTGTATATTTATTAGATATAGTACTGATATAAGTTGTGGAACCTATAAATTAAGAAAACTATTTATAGTTAAATTTTTATATTTAGAGACGCTAAGGGGGCTCAAAAATAGTAAGAACAAAAGAAGGATGAACTAGTTTCATGTTGTAATAGAAGAGGAGGAATATGTGTCTGAATTCAAAGCAATAACATAAGATGAACTAGAAAGAGAGTTGCAAGAAGAATATTTAGATGAGTTAGAGGAGGAGGAACCAAAAGGTGTATAACTAGAAACTCTAGTTTTGAGAATATTAGATCGACTGAGAAGAATACTATAAAGGCATAATCATCCTAATTTTCATTATGTATTTATTTTATCAGTTGTTGATAAATATCCCAAGAGTATAAAGGAGGCACTTGGATCAAATGAAAATAAGTCTTGGAAGAAGGCTATAGAGGAATAAATGGATTCCTTAGATAAAAAATTACATGGGATTGGGAAAAATTAACTCTAGGTAGAAAACCTATTGGATATAAATAGGAATTCAAGAATAAGTATAATGCAAACTAAAAATTAGAGAAGTATAAAGTTTTCCTAGTAGAAAAGGGATTCTCTAAAGTAGAGAGAATTGATTTTGGTGATATTATTTCTCCCGTTGCCAAGATAAATTCAATTATATTTATTCTAGATGTCGATGTTGTTTTCAATCTTGAAATAAAACATATGGAAGTAAAGAGAAATTTTCTACATGGTAAGTTTGAGGAAGAAACCTAAATGATTCACCTAGACAATTCTATGATAAAGGGAAAGAATGATTTGGTGTGTCAGCTAAAAAATATCTTTATGACTTAAATCAATCACCAAAGATGTGGAATCATAAATTTGATAGGTATGTGTTGGGACTTGGGATTGAACAAATCAAAATTGATCTTTATGTGTATTTTAAATACGAAGATTATTTTTTTATCATAGTGTTGTGCATAGATGACATTCTGTTAATTGGTAACAACAAGTAAATGATCAATCAAATTAAGTAATAGTTATCATCTAAGTTTGATATGAAGGATTTAGGTGCTACAAAATTGATTTTTTGGCATGAAAATTAAAAGATATCATGTAAATAAAAAACTATAGTTAAATCGAAGAAAATATATCTATATGTTTCTATAAATGTTTAGGATGCAAGAAAGTAAACATGTAGGTAATCCTTTTCTGGTTGGTAAAAAACTATTTGCTGAATCGTGTTCCAAGACACAATAAGAAATTAAGGACATGCCTCAAGTTCTGTACGCTAGTGTTTTTGAAAATTTTATGTATGCAATGGTCTATACTAGACCTGATATTTCTCATGCAATGGGAGTATTGAGTAGATTTATGTCAAAATTAGGCAAGGAAAAATGGACTTTGGTGAAAAGGATATTTAAATATTTACGCATGACATATGATTATGCATAATTTATCAGGGTAATCCTAGTGAAAGTAAGACATTGAGTCTACATAGATTTTTGGATTGTAATTGGGTTGGAGATCTTGACTATCATAGATATACTAGTGCATATGTGTTTAAATTTTTCAATGGAGATGTAATTTTGACAAGAAAACTAAAATCAAGTGTTGTTATATCTACCACATAGGCTAAGTTCATGGTTACTACCCATGCAATAAAAAAATATTTGGATTAAAATATTTCACTACACTATTGGGTTCATTAAAAAAATTTCAAGGATTTATTGTGATAATGAGAGTATAGTTTGCTTGGAAAAGAATCCTGAGTATCACTCACGAATGAAACACATTGACATCCAGAATCATTTTGTTCAAGAAATGGTGGAGGAGAAAAATTTACTACTAAAAAATGTGGACATAAATAATAATTTTGTTGATTCACTTATATAACTTGTGAGTACTGAGATTTTTTTTGGGTGTATAGTATTCATGGGCATGGCTATCCTTATTTTCTATAATTTTGTAGTTACTAACCTCTATGAAAAGTGTTAATGAAGTGGGGGAATGTTGGATATTTTTTATATACTATTCATGTGTGTAACCCCTTAGCTATTCTATATATAAGAAATGAATTTGGGATTTAAGACATCATTCTTGTTGGGGGTTTGGGGGGGATAGTGGTCCCTAATCAAGCGTTCAGGGGCAAGATCTCCCAGTAAAAAAATAGGAAATAAAATTACAAGTCAGTTATCCCTTAGGTATTTTTTCGTATAAAAATAATATGGGTAGTGTTATGACACATAGTTTTATGGGTAGTGTTATGACACATAGTTTTATGGGGAAAATTTATGTATTGTATTCTTGGCCCAAGGTTTTGGTACCCATGGTATTATAAGTCTACTTAAGTAGTTACCTATTGATGTTCCTATATATACTCTCACATGTAGTAGGGGTAGATCAGAACTGAGAACCACATTATTATATTAAAATATGGTTAAGGTAATATAATATTTAAAGGAGGTCACTATGAAGGTACTTTTACCTTAAGGGTTTCAACGTGATATTTTGTGTTATGTAACATTTTGTGTGTGAAATTTATCTTATTCAAAAGTTATCATAAATATTTTGTTAGTATTACTTGATTTGTATTTGTTTATCAGTCATTTTATCTTTAGTACACAAGCTCTTTCTTCATAAATAAAAAATTATTCATGTTGAATGGAAAATTTTATTTGTGAAACCTCTACAAAAAATTCCATACATATAATAATTTTTCCTCATTTATTCCACTGAACACAAAATATCATTAAATTATATGATAACAAAATTTATTATAAATGGATTCAACACTTCATTAATTAGCCTCATTAATGTTTTTGGTGCATTATTCAGCCAAAATGGCATGACCAACCATTTATGTATCCATTCCATGGTATTAAATATAATTTATACTCATTACGTTCTCTAATTGTGGTACAGTGATACCCACTCTTTAGATCTATTTTTAGAAAATATTGTGCCTCACTCAGGAAATCCATCAATCAATCCATGCATGATAATGATTTTTTTTTAATTTATCTTGATATTATTAATGGATCTCTAATATATGCACATGTGCCACTCTCCTCCTTTCTTCATAATCAGTACTATAGGCACTACACATGGGTTTGAGATTTTTCTAATCAACTTTCTATACAAAAATATACATAATCCCCTTTGCACATCTTCATTTTTCTTATGTGTCAATATTCATGCTACCATGTTTAGTTATATTTATCCAATTATTGAATCCATATAATGGCTAAAAGGTAGTACTGGCAGAAATCATTCTGGTAGATCGCTTGAAACAATTTCTACAAACTCTTTCAATTGCACCTACCCTTCATACAAAAGTATTTCTTATATCTTTTGGAATCTTTGTGCTTCTATTACATTGGATTTGTTATGAATGCAAATAATGATTTATGTTTTTCAACCTCCCTTTGGAATTCCTTCCTAGACGCAATCAACACACATACAAAAGTATTTTTTTTCACATCTTCTTCCTTGTCTTTCAATGGACTCAAGGTGAACTTTCTTCCATCTTTATCTAAGAGATAGATGTTTCCTTTTCTATCATAGATAACCTTATTTTGATACTAAAAATGCCTCCCCAAATGTACACGACACACATCCATTGGCATCACATAACACCAAACTTCATCATAGTATGTGCCTATATGGAATTTCAAATGGCATCAATGGATCACCAAAACTTAACGTCCCTTCCACATTCATGATACCTTATATGAGATTGGGTGCTCTAATTTATTTAGATCTATTTTTCAACCATTTATCACAAGACCAATTTAATTGTGTTGACAATATCCATGATCAACTTACAACATTTTTTTCTTAATTTACAAACCATTCAAAAAAGACTCTTTCTTTGCACTACTTCATTATCTTCATTCAATGGCTGTAAAAATTACCCTTTTCATCATGAAAATATTTATGTACTAATAATTACATACATTTACTTATTCTTATCATTGACCTCATTTTAAACCATTAATATGTTGCTCCTTGAAGAATAAGAAGTACATAACTCAAATTAGGAGACTAAAAATACCACCTAGGGCACAATCGATGTAGGCATCGATCTCCTCCCTACATAGACAAATGCCTCAATTTTTCATAGAGGCATACATAGACCTAAACAATCTATACCCACTTTAATAAATCTAAAAAAACATCAATGTGATCATTTAATCATATTTTGTGTATTTCAAGTTCAACTATCAATTTTAGTATTTACCATTTACATGTTTACTATTTTTAGCCACTAGCACAGATCTAAAATTACTATTTTACATTATTGAATGGCATATATCACTAATTTAATATTTTTAGTTTTAATTTATCTAAACACTTAAAATATTAAATTTTTTGCTAAACCCTCATTTATTTGAACACTTATACCTTCCTCTTAGGGTTTCATTCCTTTTATTTTATTTTCAAGTCTAATTTTATTTTTGAATATTTTCTTACATGTTTGGTTAAACCCTAGTCTTTATTACCTATTTATGCTTGTGGATTGTATCCAACCTTATAATTAGATTCGTGCAACTTCATTTCTAAATTACATATATCTTTGGAGGTTAACTTGGAGTTTGGTCCCTTTATGCAAAATCTAAATTTCATATTTGTTTTTTTAATTAAGGATCCTTACATTGATTCCTTGGTTATTTTCATGATTATATCTTATGCCTATAAGGCCTAGATATTTACATACCACCAGACATAGTGCTAGATTTGAGTTGTGATACTTTTGAATTGATACAATTACCTTTGCACAACACTTATGTTTGTAAAATGTTAATATCTACTAAGACAACTTCTTGCAAGGTTTCTACCTATAACACTAATGGGAATGATCAAATTTATTAACTTTGGAAAGAGATGCCCTTATACAATGTTAATTCTAGTAAGTATAACAAAAATTCTTGTGATGATACACATTCTCAGATTACATGTGTGCAAAATTAAAAAAAATTCATGAATATTTTTTTTATAATTTTATTTCCAAGAATTATAAAGAGCCTGATGCTATGATTTTATTGATTACTAAAGTCCATAATACAAGAATAAGGAATAAGGATATTTTTCTTGAACAACCTCCATTGGATGGTTCTACCCATACAAAAAAAATGATGAGGCTGGGACCCCTCATGAGAGTAATCCTCCTAATCCTCTACCTCATGTTATTACACCCCCTCATGTTGATGATTTTATTCCTAATACTTATATTATCCCACCTACCAACCTAAAGACTAATGCACTTCCATTGAATCCATATATTCAATTTATTAGTCTTGGATATAGTTATAATAGTCACTAGTAATAAAAATCAAAAAATTATTACAATGACAACGAGCACACTCTCCTCTTTCCAAGCATATGTTTTTTATAAATTTTGGACTATTTTAAGGGTTAAAACTATGTTGATTTCAAACTATACCTTTTTTAGGCCACTACGTGCCACAAATATACATAGTTATTCATGTTTATGTAATTTGTTTTTCATTGATCCAAGTGCAAAAAAAATTATATGGTCACAAACTAGGCCCAATTCTACACTAATTTTTTTTTTTTCAATTTTCATTTATTTTTGAGGTAGTTTGGAGGGGGGCACATGACTGGCTATCCAATTTTTTGTCTGTGTTGAGGATCTATTTAATTGAAAAATTAATAAAAAATATTCATTGAAAAAATACAAAAAAATATAGGTCACAATCTAGAAGATCTTATCTAAATATTCACCAAAGCGCTTCAAAAAATTTTAAATAGTGATAAAAAAAATGGTGGGCCGCTACGGACGTCTATATACCCTATTTTCTTACAAAAAACAAGATTTCCTCTTCAAAATTTAGATGTTCAACCTAGTTATACTTAATCATTTTTCAAAATAATTAGTGTTTTGGAAACTAGACTTGAAATGCTAAAATTCATGTTATTATACCACCTTAAAATTTTGAGTGTAGCTATCTCAAATTATCTATATAAGTTTAGATTTTTGAAATTTCAAGAAAATCATGTCCATGTGTAGGCCCATTTTTGTCCCCCAACTTTGTGCACCCACCCGGTATACTTAATATTATGCCATCTGACTTGAAAAAATTTGTGATTGATAGATCTCTCATATACATATTATGGGCATATTGTCTTGTAATAGTTTTTTTTAAATACGAATTGGAATTTTTTTATATTCTAATTTATGTATGTTTTATATAGGTATTTGTGTACATATCACCTTGAGGACTATAGGGCCAAAGATGACATGAATTATGGCATTTAAAATGCTGCAAAGGTTGGTATTGGCAACCGACTTAGTTGTAAGCATTTACATCATAGATGCCAAAGTCATTTTATATCAATGTGTTGATGAAGATGCAAGAAAAGGCTTTGATTACATTTAACAACATGGGCCATAAGGAATGACAGGGCATGGTTTGTTATGGGTAAGGGATCAATGAGTTAATGGATAGTTATTGTACTCTAGATCCATTCATTAGTGATGCATTGAAGTATTAGGTGGAGATGTTTTTCTTGTTGGGCCTAACCCTTGAACTTGTTCACCAAAAGCATTGTAACATGGTCCTTGAAAAAATTACGTTGTTTGAAGCTCAAACAGAAAGAGATGATTTCATGACTAAATATGGCATCCATAATATTCATATAAGGATAAAAGACACATAATACAAATTAGATCTTAGTGATGTGGATAGTATTCAAACATTTATCACTAGAAATCCTAAAAAATGTATTTGTGTATGAATAAATTGAAAAAATATGAAGAGGAACAACCCTTTGTCTTAGGCCCTCAACTTCCTCGAAAACATGAGTGGATGTTGAAGTATGCACACAATAGTATACTTTCAATGGAAGTCATGTATGAGACAAATGCACATAAATTACTTGTAGATCTCTAAATTTGAAACTTCACACTTGTTATTGAATAAGACCTATGTTTACAACGGACTTATTATTTAATGGGTGTTAATGTCAAGGGATACTATTTTGAACATGACATTATGGATGCAAAAACTAGTGGTTATTGTGCATTATCACATGGTGTAATGAAAATCAAATTCTTTCATGGTGGGTGATGATCTCAATGAAATTATTTCTATTACGTAAGTCGAGCCCGTGTATATTATTAATATTTCTTGTTGTCATTGAAAAAATGCTTTATTTTCTAATTTTGTTACATTTAATTTATCACTACGAGTTCAGGGAAGTTTTGGAATGAGAGGTGTGCCTCTGTAGTTGGCACATGAGGAGAGAATGTCTAAAAACCTTGATTTCAAAGGTCAATGATGCTGAAACAAGGCATGCGATATTTATAATCCTAGGTGAAATAATGCATAAGTACCCTACTAAGAGGCAATAGCTCATGATCCAAAATAAATCATGTAACAATATGCAAATCAAGTTTCATTCATAAACTATCAGAAATATCAATGGCTCCACGATATTGGCATGTGGTCAAGATGTTTGCATACAATGCCCCATGTGGGTCAAAAGACAAATGTTGCCATATAAGTATATCACTCTTATTTGAAGCACATGTTTCTAAATTAAATAAAAGTTGTATCCCATCTAAGAGTGGATTGGTTCATAGAAAAAATTTGGTGGCTTTTATATTTGTGGTATTACTGGTGGAGCCAAATTTGTGAGGAGAATGGGTTTTACAGGAACTTCAAGCTTGATCACTTAGAGAACAAGTCATAGATGAAGTCACAAAGCATCCTTGATGACAATGTGATGTTCAATGAGATTGAATTTGATGTGGCATGGGAAGGAAGCCAAAGTAAAGAAAAAACATTTTACAAGGTTAGAATGGAGAGTCAGTCTTTTGTAATGTGTAAATGCATGTGGTCAATCAAGGCCATGTATGCAAGAACATGTTGAAAGTCAGTGAATTGAGAAAGAAATTGGTAAGGAATTTTCTTCAAGAGGCAATGTTGATGCCCATGTAAGTATTATTTTTTTACTGATTCTTATATGTCATTAT
>JARHVA010002407.1:0-47500 GCA_037957365.1 Torreya grandis
TGATTTTGATTTGGTAAATGAATTAGATTATATTTCTATATGTTTAGGTGAAACTTTTTATCATTTTACAATTATATTTGTAATACTTAGGGGAAAAATCCCACCTAACATGAGATAGCCCAATAAACTAGCAAGATTATACTATTATATTGACTTCTTAAGTATCATATCATAATAGAAGTTAAAAATATAACATAATATAATGATAATATTATTTTCTGTATTGAGAATGAAAAAAGTTAAATAAGAATGGGTTTAAAGATAGATATTATACTAGACTAACATATGACAATAAAAAATCTTGAAGGCAAACAATATTTTATAAAATTAACTAGTCTCCATTAAAAGACAACTATATGTAAAACCTTCTACATCAAGTAAAATAGTAAATGCCTCAAAGGTAATGATTGAACCACATAATAATTATTATAACTTTTTTGAGTTAGATCATAATTTTGATAATTATATTTCTACTCATAAATGTGTGAAAGAATAATTTTGTGTCCCACTAAACAACTATTTTTTAATAATAAATAAAATAAATACTAAAAAATCCTCAATGATTTAAAAAAGAAAAGAAAAATATATATGCACTATATATTTGTATATATAAGTTAAAATGCTTATTTGATTAATATCAATGACCCAAACTCAAAATATTTTGAGGATATTTTGGAAGTGTATGTGACTTATTTATGCCAAAAAGTGGGACACAGTAGTATTTTTTTAAAGGCTCCATAAGGGAAAGGATATCATATCTTATGATCTAGTGGATAACATAAACATGTGTACTTGCTGAGGACCCTTTCAATAGAATTGAGATTGCTAACACTTATGTAGTTTTAAACTAGAAATAAAAATTATAAAGTTTTCTGAGGATAATTCAAACATAAATAAGCTTGTTGACATCCATCCTTCAATTCCTCAAAAACTTTAGTTTTAGACAAAGGTAAGACTTTAAGACAAAAAAATATTCTTGTAGGCAATTAAGCTAATAATACAAAAAAAATTATATATATATAATTTACATTTGGGATATAATAACACACAATATGAGATTGATTTAGGCCAAGAAATTATACATGAAATAACACCAATTTTATACCTTGTAATATAATTAATGATTTCACCAATACAAATATTCAATATTCTTTTTATACAAGATGCTTGCCTACTAGATCAAATAGAGAATATCGACACAATAATAATAAGTAATGATCCTAGTGCTATTATAGGTTTACATTAAGAAACATCTAGAGAAAATTGGAATATATTTCTAAATAAAATAATCCTCCTTATGATTATATACATCTATTCTATGTTTTTGTCAATATTTATGATAATATCATTCACAATTGCATTTTTGATACAAGAGCAATGAAAAATTTCATTGCTTAAATTTATTACTGACTTATTAGGCACACATTATGAGAAGGATAATAAAAAACTTACATGTTTTGATTTTCGACAAACTAAAAGTTATAGTAAATTTCAATATATAGTTATCAAAATTTCCTAGGATGAAAGGATTAAATGCATAACTAATGAATAATTTCTTGATATTATTACTAACTATGCTATTTTATTAAGAAAATATTGGTCAAAGGCCATCGATGAATTTTTTTTCAAAAGATACAATGTGGGTTCATGTAGGATATGGAATTTAATTTATGTATATAGAGGATTCAAATGGTGTTCATATTGAGCCTATATAACTAACATTTCCTTTATTGAAATTAGAATTAACACTTATGGAATCTTAACTATAGAAAATCCAAATTATGAGCATGTTAGAACATTCCATAAATAAACTATTTGATATCTATACTTTTAGGATGTTTGTTCTCAAATTGGTAATGGTGTTAGTGATATCATTATGTATCCTACTGGTAAGATTTTTAGATATATTATCAATTATGTTTTGATACAACCAAATAATATAGAAAAAATTAAGATTTATTCTTGGGCCTTGAAAAAGATATTGAGTTAAACATCAAATATCTTGAATTCTTTGGATATTTTGAATTATCTATTAGGCATAAAATAAAAATATAATGAAACTAATTAGTCATGCTTACATAAATACATACCAAAGTGTATAGGCTCAAAATTTAGAATGCAAACTAATAAATAAACCTAAACTATAAACCTAGACTTAAATGATAGAGACGAAAATGACACAAGCTAGCTAAACACAACCTTAAACCAAACCAAAGATAAATAAGCTTACTCCATTATGATTGAACATGATTTAGTCCTAAATGAAATAGATGTGGGTGCTCAAATATTCAAAGAAAATATAATTGGAAAATGTTTTAGTGTGTAAAAATATTTTTTATGGATTGTATTTACTTGGATTCACTTGATAATTTGATGGTAATTCATTAAAATAAATGTGGATGATGGGAGTGATGGATTTCACGTCAGTTTATAGGTTTATGGGTGGTTGATTAGATGATTGAGGATTATTTGAATTTGTTGAATTATAGTAATAATCAATGGTTAGGATTTAATCATCATTCATGATGACAATGACCAATTCCATAGGTAGATAAGAAAGGGTATTTGGTTGAGTGAGTCAACAATAATGAGTCAAGTTAGTTGGTTGAGTCATCAAGAAAGTTGAAATGTTCTAAGGTGACTCATAAGGTAGTTTAGGAAGTTGAAGAGGGTGGTTGGATGAATCAACATATGGTTAATAAAAATGTGGAGGATGTTTGGGTGATGTGAAAAATCATGATTATTAATTAATTTTAGAGTAAAATGTGTGCATAATTGATTAATTAAGAATTAATCAATTATTTAAAATTTGGAGGGAATTGATGTTAATTTGAATACAAATTATGAAAGAGGAAGGGTTAATATGTCAAAGTAAATTTTTACACTAAATGGTAAACATTTAGGTGTCTACATTGAAATGGTGCTATGAAGTAATACCATTTCAAACTATAGTAGACAAAGTAGAACATTGATGGTTGTGGAGAAGAAAGTTGCTCTAGGCAACTAGAAATGAACATGATGATTCCCCCTCAAGTGTCCATGTGGGAAAGTGGATGAATACTCAAAATTATTAAAGGAAAATGAAAAAGTGGCTATGATAAAATCCATGTATAAATCAAATTACTAGAATTGATAAAGCACTTGCAAGGTTAAAACATGTGTAAAATGATTTGCCCCTAGTTGTTAAAATATAGAGAGTAGATTGGAACAAGAATATTTCCCATTCATTAACTGCACACTTGGATGGTGCTCATGACTTAGGGGTCTCTTGAGTGGACTTGGTAAAATTATATCCCAATGATGGTAAGATATGGGGTCAGAGAATGAAAAATAGTAATTTTATGATGTTTTTTATAAAAGCATACAAGATTGATAGTTGCAAGTAGAGAAAAAGATTTTAGGACTTTGATCAATGGTTTGCTTGAAAATGTGGGGAAAATGGGTTATGAAATGTGAAAATAATGGTTTTGGAGGTAAAAATAAATGAATTTTGGGGTGGATTATAAATAGGAGTATGGGTATTTTTGAAAAACATTTGTGTTTATTCATTTGTTTGTGATTGATTTTAAATTGAAATTGTGTGATTTTTTCTCTAGGGTTAGAGAGGAAAAAAAATCATATTCCAATTGATAGGCATTATATTAAGCATGTACGAGTGCACCAAAGGCTAGATGGGAGTGGGGATGTGGCAAGTAATAATTTTATGTTTTTTAGTTTTGTTAGATTATAATTAAATGTCATGGAAAGTTAAGTTGAACAAATTCATTGTTTATGTAATGATGAATTCAACATCAATCTTGGAAAATTCATTAGGGTAAATAGTGAATTCATAAAAAAATAGGTCAATGGAAGGAAAAACTAAATTCATCAATTTTCAAGGACAATCCACAAAAAATAATTAGATAATTTGTTAAAGTGGCTAGCAAATCCATTAAAAATTTTAACAAATTTGTTGAAAATGTCAACAAATTCATCCACAACCCTATAAACTTTGTTGAAAACTTCAACAAATTCATTTAGATTAATGGTGAATTCATCCTAGAAAATGGTGATCTTTAAAATTGTAAAATTAAAAATTAACATGCTTAAAAGTGATGAAAAAATTAATAGATGTATGATTAAGGAGGATGAAGTAGCTAAATAGGATTAACATTGTACTTGTAAAATTCAAATGTTGGAGATATTACCAATTTTGTGCACATAAGAGAGATGCTCAAGAGCACTATCATTTATGGTTAGATTTAATGATTATGAGGTGAGAGTGTTAAAGGTGAATGGATTGACTTACATTGTGAAGATGCTAGAGATATAAGAAAATAGTGCATATTTGATTGCATTAGTTGAATGCTAATATAGTGAGACCATCACATTTCACCTACTGATAAGTGAGATGACCATTACATTTGAGAATGTATGGAGGTTCCTAAGGATATTGATTCTAGGGAAACATGTGTAATAGAGTGAGAGGGCACATGTAGTTACTTTGTATCAATTATTTGGGGAGGATTTGATACATATGGTGAGGGGTGGGGTTGACATTGACACTTGTTTGGGTTTAGATATAGATCCTTTGATGGTGTTATTTAAGGTTAGTGTTAATGGAATTTTGATATATGATAAGAGTGGGAGAATATTCCCAATGGGGTTAATTAATGTTATTTGTGATATGCTAGAGATTTCCACTCAATTTTCATGGTGACCATGTGTACTAGCACATTTATACAAGAATATACATCATGTAGTTTATACAGGTGGAGTTTATATTAGCTCATCTACACTAA
Organism: Torreya grandis; assembly: GCA_037957365.1. NCBI lineage: Eukaryota > Viridiplantae > Streptophyta > Pinopsida > Cupressales > Taxaceae > Torreya > Torreya grandis. Next base: position 4,782 of record JARHVA010002407.1, read on the forward strand.
TTTAGGTGTGGAAATGGGAACATGTGGTGATTGAGTGATTTATAGGTTGGATGAGGATTAGGACTCTTGAGGAGATATTTTATTATAGATGGCATGCATATGTATGGATATAATAGACATACCTAGGAGATATAGATTATTATAGGTAGGTGATAGATAAGTTAGGTGTAGATTAAATTATGTGGAAACATTATAGATAAGTTGATCCCTAGTGGAGGGATAATTCCAAATATTTGGACTACATTATGACATAGTGTTATAGTTTTGGGTATCATGAGTACATTATTAAGCAGTATTGACTCGACAAAGTGATGAGATAATTTGGGATTAGATAGGATATACCAATTGGTCCTCATGTTTTTACATGATTAGTGTGGGAGAGAACACATTAGGGTATGAGAATTGATCCTAGAGCGGTAGTGTAGAGTTGGACATACGTATAAATTATTACATTCTACTTTAGGATGGATGTGATAGATATAGGTGTTATATATGACTACATATCATGGTGGGACCAATAAAGACCACTTAAACTTATAAATCATTATGTGTCACCTATAACATATAGGTAGAGGGTATAGGTGGCATTAAGATCATGTTCTTAGAGTAGAGGCCTAAAAATGAGGGTGATGAGATAAAATCTAATACATGATGGTAAGAGAGGGGATGGAGGTGGGGGCTAGGGCCATGATATAGTGGCTATAGAGACAATAGATGGTGGAGGTGATAAAATGCAATATGTGGAGATGGGAGAGGTTGGGGTAGGGGAGATTAATATTATGGCTATCAATAGTGATGTGGAGGGGGATAAATCTAATACAAAGATGAGTCATGTGCCAAAGATACACATAGAGGGAGGGGATGGAACTAAGACATCATGGTCAATTAGGTTTGCATAGGATCATGCATCAATTGATCGATTGCACAAGGATATTAGGGATCATGATGTTGAGATAATAATTTTACATGGAGATAGGGGTGGGAGAGAGGAATAGGTAGAGATTACATGATTACTATGAGAGGTGGAGAGGTTACATATATATACATATAGGATGATAGATGGGAGATATGTGTTGGGGGAGGATTACTTGCACATGATGCAACCATACAGACTCTTGATGACATAAGGTTGATCTAGAGGTATAGGAGAGAGAGACATGGTGCAGATTGAGTTGGCTAATGTTAGAGAGATACTAATAGGACTAGGATAGTTATCAGCCTTGGAAAAGGTCATGAGAGTAATGGATTGGGAAAACTATTATAGGAGTTTGTATGAGGAGGAAATACCATGAATAAATGAGTACCTTATTTCAAAGAGTATTCCACCAAGTGGTCTACATCAAGTAGATTAATATAGTTGGTAGAGTCTAAGAGATCGATTGGACATGCAAATCATCATGTCATGGGTCCTCCTAGGAGTACTCCATGGTGATATGATTCAAGTCTAGCTATAGATGCCCCATTAGAGGGTCAAGGAGAGACATGAGATTATGAGATATCAATGTATACATATTTTTGAGATGTATCAATATAGTGATTTATTATGACATATTTAATATATATATATATATATATATTTATATATATGATTTATTTTTGGCTTGATACTTGTGTTATGGCTATGTGTTGGACACTATGGATGTGTTTTTATTTTTCATGTATGGTATATGATGAGATATATATTATTTGGTATAGTAGTTATTCTCTTGTTTTTTATATATTATAGTGCATATTAATCCTTTTAAACTTTTATTATGGTATACAATGGAATGGAAAAATATATGTATTCATAGTTAGATAGCATTCATTTTAATTTTTTTTGTTTTTGGATTTCCAATAATAATTCTAATATTAATTACCAAGTAAGAGTTGAGAAAACTATATTTAATATATCATAAAATAATAGGTACCAATGGTATGAAATAACCACGATGACTATTGTGTTATACACATAAGGACTAAAGATTTGTTTGTGTAAGACTTAATGTATCATGATATGCAAGATCATAATCACACCATTTATTATACACATAATGATCTTGACTTAGAAAATAATATAAGAAAAAAATTAAAAGTTGAAACAAGATAAAAAGTGACAAACACAAATAAATTAAAAAACTCATACAAAAAGATAAGGAAAATGTTCAAGCAGGTAAAGCTAAGTAAATAGTAAGATGCATAATTAAAAATAAATGATGACCAAACACAAAGGAAATTAAAATAAATCAAATGACTCTTACACTAATAAAATATATTTATGAACATCCTTGACTAGGGTGAAAATGTTTTGTAGCTAATATCTATGACAACATTGAATGAGGGACAAGGAATCCCTAAGATAAATATTTTGTTTTATATGGTGATGTGAAAAAATGAAATCATGCTTGGGATAAAGGGATAATGGGGGTGGTGGTTGAGTTAACCCTATAGACCCCATGTCCATAAGTGATACCTACATAATCTAACATGGACAAAATCCATGTGGGATATTGGGGCAAATGCAGTTATCCTAATATGAGAATAGATGAGAAAAGATTTTGATTAATGAAGTGCAAAGTGTGGATGAATAGATGAATGATTTCCCTCCCCAAAAAATGAGAGAGTAAATGATGATGATTGGTTTAAAAGATATATAGGTTGGTGTACATGGATAGGAGGGGTGTTTGTGTGGCATGATGTATAGAGAATAATGTGTGAAAAAATGGTAATATATAACATATTCCTCTAATCATGATCAAGGACATGACTACAAATGCATTGGGCAAACCCTAAGCTAACATGCCATGCAAATAGATGGTTACTAAACTGGAATATACAAATGATGAAAGCAATGTGATTCCTTAAATTAACTAGGGTGTATATAGACAATGGATTATACATGGTGCTATAAATTAGTTTTCACCATGGTACTTACCCAAAGTACCAGTAAACTGGTTTTCACTTTTGGACGTACTAATTTTCCCTCTCTTGAATTTTTTATTTTATTTTTATTTTTTTGACACTTATGGTATATAAAAAAATATTAGAATTATTTAGGCATATAATATTTTAATATTTATGATGTTCATAGGCTCATCAAAATACTCTCTATCTTTAGTATCCAACGTGTTAGCTCGATATCCATACTTGGAAATGATTATATATGTTCCCAATGAATTTGGTTCAAATTTTCCTTTCTTATCCATTTATGAATTGGTATTCCATTGGATTTATTTGAGAACAAGATCTCTAATTTCAAATTCCTTAGCTTTAATCCATTTATTATATCTACGATGAAGGTAATTTTTGTAGACTTGTAGGTGGCTTAACGCATTGAGACATTTTTCATCTAGAAGATCAACTTCATTGGGGCATGAAATGTAATAAGACTCATCATAAATAATGTTTATTAAATATATGTGTAAATATGGGATCTCAAGTTCAATAGGTGAGATAGACTCATTACTATAAATGAGTAAGGAGTTTCCCCCGTGGGTGTGCAAATGCTAATGCGGTATGCTTAGAGGGTGGGATAAATCTAAATATTCCAGCCACAACCAATTATGTTGATAGCTCATTTAAGGATTTTTAAGATATTTTTATTTGTTTCCTCTACTTGGATATTACCTCACAAGTAGTATGGCATAAAACACTAGTATTTTATATGGTAAGTATTGCAAAGGGCCTTGGCATCTTTGTTCTTGAACAATTTTTCATTATCATAGATGATAGTAGATGGGATTATAAAATGGTAGATAATATTGTTTAAGCTAAACTTGGAAATATATTTTTGAGTGACATATGTTAGGGGCATAGCTTTAACCCACTTGGTAAATTATTTTTTGGCATTAATAATATGATTATGATGATCTAAAGAATTCAAATTGATTTTACCAATGAGGTCTAATTCCCATGTGGAAAATGGCCAAAGTGCTGTAATAGGTTGAAAAAATTATGAAGGACTATGGATAAGATCACCATGATTTTTTCAAGGCATTCATTTCTTAACATAAGCACAAGAATTACATTCTATTTTAGGCCAATAATATCCTACATGCAATAGATTTTTAATAATAACTATACCACTAGAATGAGCAACACAAATTCACTCATGAAATTCTCTAATAGCTAAGGTGAACTCTTCAAAATTTACACACAATAATAGGGTTCCATCATAACCTCTTCAATTTAATTTTTGACCAAGGTTAGTATAATGGGATGTTTGTTGGACAAAGGCTTTTTGCTGGTTATGGGTTAAGTTGGATGGAAGGGTGTTATCATGGAAATATTCATAAATTTTAGCATACCAAGGAGAAGCGGGACAAACCACCTCACAAACCATCTCAGAATTTGGTGTATCATATGCTAGTATCATCAAATACACTACAATAAATTTATTATGATTATTTTTAATATAATAAAAAACTCTACAAATGTTTGTAAGTTGAGATATGAATCATCAGATTGCTTGAATTTTACCTTGAAAACTATGGATTGATTGAATATTTTTTTTGGAGGAATATTTGTGATAGATGAAACTTTGGAAGGATCAACCTATATGACATGGTGTGAAACTATGAATCGTAATGAATTCCTTGATGTCACCCTAAAAATATATTTCTTTGGATTCAAGTGAAGCTTATACTATCTGATTCTTTCAAATATTTTGCAAATTATCTCAGGATGCTCTAATATAGATTTGGTTTTAGCAAGAATGTCATAAACATAATCCTCCATGATGTCATGAAGCATATCATTAAATATAATTATCATTGATCTATGGTATGTGTCTCTAACATTATTGAGACTAAAGGGCATTACTTGATAGCAAAAGGTGCCCCAAGGTGTTGTAAACGTTATCTTATGTTGGTCCTCAAGAGATATTTTTGATTTGGTTAAAACCCCAAAAACCATCCATTAAAAAAATCTCATGACCTATTGTAGATTCCACAATCATGTCTATGTTTGGAAATGGAAAGTCATCTTTAGGACATACCTTGTTTATATCCTTGATGTCTATACGTACCCTAATTCTATCTAGTTTATTTAATATTGGTACAACATTAGATGTCCAATATAAATAGTCTATGGGACAAATGAAGCCAACCCATAATTAATTTTTTAGTTATTACTTTAATAAGAGTGCAAATTTTGTAATACATCTTTCTAAGTTTTTGCTTTATAGGTTTTGCATCTAGATGAACCACAATATGATGCACAACAAATGAATGATCAAGCCCTGACATGTCAACATAAGACCATGAAAACACGCTTGAGAATTATTTAAGAAAAAGGGTGAATGTTTCCTATTCTTCTTGATTTAATGATGCATCAAGATTGAATATCTTTTGATTTTCCTTTGTCCCAATGTTAACTGTAATGGTGTCTTCAACTAAGAGAGTTGATTCTTCTTGATATTTTGAGGGTGATAGAGGAAGGTTACATTACTCATCATGATCTTATTCTTGTGATTTTGTTGTGTTATTGATTTGATGATGTGATAATAACTCCCCAAAATATGTAGAATCATCTAACTAGATGGTAAAACCCTTCTTATGATCACTTGCTTGAATATGGTTTATTATGCTCAATAATTCAAAAATTTCTTCATAATTTTAAAAGTGATCAAGTTTAGGTGATTATTATCAGTAGATTAGATTCATATATGTTATTTAAAGTGTTAAAATGACATTTTAATGGAATAGGTTGGTCATGGATAGATATTTAACTTAGATATAGATGGATCCCATTTCCATGTCCAAAGAGCTTACCTCAAACTCACTATAAGAGTCACTTTGGAAAAGTGTTATGCTCAAGTTAAGTGGGTTAAATCCTATATCATGGAAAGCCTCATTGGATTTAAGCATGATAGGTTCTATAAGTCCTTGTTCTCGAAGGCTAAGGCCCTTCCATTTATAATTTATTATATTGAACATGATGAATTTGGCTATGAGATATTTTTCTTTAAGAAATAAAGTAGTTGGTTCATTATAATAAAGCCATGAAGAATTTGAATCTTCAATTTGATCATTATAAAGAATACCACCTTCTACAAATGATGTTTTTCCAAATTTACAAACCACTTGAGTTTCCTTTTGATAATAGGGCCTACCATAACTATTTGGAGATAAATGTGAATTTTACCTAAGTAATTAGAATATCAAATTTCATACTTGTCCTTGCCCCCATCAACAATTTTGAATTGGGATGAAGGAGATGACATGGTTTTTGAAGTGGATGGTTGATTGGATGCTTGTGTTGTAGAAGGAGTATCTATGGAAGGGGATGTAGATGTCGTATTCAACCAACCACCAAGGGGAGGTGTCTTAAATAAAGTATTAGGATGGATGTAGTTGTCAAGATTAGGTGATTCATCAAAAGGAGTAAATGTGTCTTTGGTAATGAGGAGATAATTTGATTTTTTATAATGACCTTCCGATTATTTATAGTATCGAAGTGGTTGAGGGTCACCTAAGATAGTTAATTCTATGCCATCATGAGAAAATTTCAAACACTGGTGTAAGGTGGAGGGTATAACATTAATTGAATGGATCCATGGGCACCCAAGAATTTTTTTTAAAAGTGAATCTAAGTTAAACACATGAACTAATGTCTCTTGAAAGATTGGCTACACCATCAAAGGAAGATATGTAGTACCCATAGACTCATGTTCATTATTGCCATATGCATTAATGAAAATAATATTTGATTCCAATGTTTTTTTAGGATACCCTAAATATTTGATTATTATTAATTTACATAAGTTTAAAGTTGAGCCATTATCTATAAACACCCTTTTTACTATATGTCTATAGTTAATGAATTCTATATAGAAAGGAAGATTATGGACAGATCCCATAAGAGAGACATTAGAATAGTCAAATGTAACCTAATTTTTAGTGGATAAATCTCCCATTAGTGCTTGAAATTTTGATGGATTAATGTTTTTTAGGAATATTGACTCTTGGAGGAGTTTATACAAGATATATTTATATACATGGTAAGTTTTGAGAAGCTCTAAAATGGATATTTTATGAGGAATCTTTTCAAGATGGTCTATAATATTGTACTTATTCTCAACATTAGATGATGAAGCACTAAAAATGGTCATATTGACACACCTTATGATAATGACACAATATTGGGCTTGTAAAGTAATGACAGAAAAATGATGGTTGGTATAATCAACATAATTAATTAATATAGTCAAAATGGTGATTGGATTGTTTGACATTACCTACTTGAGGTTTCTCTTGTTTTAAATTACCATGTCCTTGATCATGTTTGGGAAATGGATATATATATATATATATATATATATATATATATATATATATATATATATGAATGTAGAGGGGGATAAAATGTGTGTGTGTGTGTGTGTGTGTTATATATATATATTCCAAAATTTTGGTTATTAGCCGAGGTGGATAGTTGACTTTTGATAGCTATGTCCCCATGATCTATAAGATCTTGGACATAGTGTTTGAGCCTCATATACCAATTGATTAAGTGTCCCTTGATTATATGGTACTCACTATATTCATCTTTATTGTAATAATCAAGTTTAAGAATAGTTTATTCAAAAGGTTTGGTGTTGGGTCAAATAATCATGTTTTCTCAGGCCAAATTTCTAAAAATTGATTCATAAGAGTTTCCCAGTTGGGTGAACTTATGGCTACAATTCTATTTTCTTTGTTGATTGCCTAGTATGGTGATGTTGTTTATGGGTTGTGTGTTATCTTGGTGTTTTTTCAATGGGTTTTGTATTTTATTGACATTATTCACATCATAACCCACAACATTTTTATTCTTGGTGAAAAACTTAGACTTGTTAGTTTGGGTTAAGGAATTGTTATCATGTTTAAATATTTTGATAACACCTTTAGTAATTAATGTTCTTTCAATTTTAACTACATTTTTAATGATTTCATCAAAGGAATTTGGACAACAAATTTTCAAGTGATGATCCAATTCTAAGTTAAGGTTATTCATGAAGATAACAATAAGCTCTATTTTGGGAAAAGAACATGGAAAATGGCTTGCGAATGACTACCATCTTGGTAAGAAAGAGGCAAAAGTTTCACCATTACATTGATTAGTGTTATATAAGTTGAGTGTGGCTAATTAATTTTCAACATTATATGAAAAATGATGAACAAAATTTTTAGATAGGTCTTCGAAGGTGAAGATTGATCTTTTAGCTAAATGTGAAAACCATTCTAGGGCTTGACCCCTTAGACTACATGGAAAGAGTCTCGATATATACTCATTACTATAGGAAACATCACATGTTATATAGAAGTATTTAAGGTGTTCCTAGGATTACCCTTACCTTTGTACTTTTCAAATTTAGGGAATTTAAAATGTTTTGGTAAATGTGTTGTCATGTTATTTACATCATATGGATAAAGATATATTTCATCAAACTTATTTTTTTTTTTTGCCTTGAAAAATTACTATCTTGAAATCTTTGGACCTTGTCATTCATATTTTTCCACTCTTGAATAAAGTGTGGTGTAATTGATTATTTTGACTTTAAGAGGTACATGAGTTGGACATTTGGCCCATAAATGGGTTTGAGTTGGTGTTATCTTGTGAACATGAATATTGGTTAAAAGGTGGATTGTTAATGAATTGGTTATGAAGCATATTGAAGGAGATATTAACATGTTGTGATCGTAAAGGTGCTTGGATTGGTGGAAAAAATAGTATTTTTTTGGTTGGGATTGGTTTTGAAGTTAGGATTTGTTTGGATGGGATTGGTATTGAAGTTAGGATTTGTGAATTTGAATGTATTAGGGTTGGTTTGATGCGATGGAATTGGGTTAGTTTGGTTCAATTTTGTATTTGGAAAAAGGATGTGAACCAAAATTTTGACTTAAATGGATGTTAGGGTTAAAAGGTTGGTTGAAAGTTGGATTAATGTTGAATGGATTGATATTAGTCAGTGTTTTATTTAAATGTAATGGAAATAACCCTATAAAATAACGTAGATTTGAAAATTGATTTGGTACAATTCCTAAGATTTTTTTGATTTTGATTGATATGAAATATTGAATAAGTACTCAAGTTTAGATTTGAGGTTGATTGATTGATGGATGAACTATAGTAAGTATTCAATTTAGGATTTCAATTTGGATTGATGTTGTTGATTAGTGAAACATGAAGGTTTGATTTTGGATTGATTGGATAACTTGAATAACTATTCAAGTTTTGATTGGATTGATTATTAATTCGTAAACTTAAATGAATATTCAATCTTGAATTAGATTGGTTTAGTTTGGATTTGGTCCTTAATGGAAAAATTTGAAGCTTTTAATTTGACTCATTTACTTACATAGTTCAATGTATGTGATGATAAGCTTATTGTTTATGTGTATAAACCAATTCTTATTGAAGTTGAACCCACTATTTAATGCACTTTGACTAAATTTTTTAGACCTATGATTCATGATTTTGACATTCATTTGCCTATTTTTTATTAGGATGAACATACTGATTATTTTTGTAATTAAATTAGTTTGATAGTAATAATTATGTTCTAAATTATGCTTATTATATGTAGCTTAATGGAAATAAATTGACCCATATATTAGTTAGTTTAGATTCTATGTTTATTGCTCAATACTAAATAATATCATAATATGTTTACCTAGGCATACAATGTGCAACCAAATACAATATATTATTTATTATGCTTTTTAAAAAAAAAAAATCATTGACATTTCTTATTGGTCTTACAAGGATATCAAGGGTTATGACACTACAATAATATAACATGATATCCCCATTAAACCTGGTATAAATCCCATTCAATATAAATATTAAAGGATCAACCCCTTGTTGAAATACATCATCAATAAGGATCTATAAAAAATGATGTATGGTGGTGTCATTTATCCAATCAAGTATTATAATTGTTAAACCCTAAATTTGGGTAAAGGATTCTTTAGGATTAAGAGGATTAGATTAGATTTTACACAAGGGTGGTAACTAACCTAATGATCAAGGTAATTAATATAAAAATTAGACAAAAAATGTTCCAAATTTATACATCTAAGATTTATAAGAAAATAGTAAAGTACAACCATTGATAAATATTGTAATAAATTAGGAATAAATGATAGTTGGTTTAATGTGTGCATGTAGCTCTGGGAAGGAATATGTTGGAAGTGTATTGAAAGATGATTTTGGAATGGTTTTCATATTCTAAGAATATTCATTTTGTGGCCTCAGATGCTTGTATTGGGTCTGGATAGTTATGTTGATGTAGGTGTCTAACCTTACTGTAGGTGCCCTAAATAGACTACTACCTAGATATGGATGTGACCAACTAGATCCTTATGGGTTTTTGGTCACGTTTATTATGGTTTATTCATATCATATGCACATGCTATCACTCTTTGTCAAATTATCACATATTAGATATTCATCCTCAGAGTGACTATGGGAATATAGGGTAGTGGGTTCACAATGTTGAGCTGATCCCAAAGACCCCTTTGTCAATGGGTGATACTTACATAGCTAATACTTCAAAGAGGGCCTTAGACTAGTGTAGTTATTTCTTATGTGTTGGTTTGTTTTTTCACAAGTGTGTAATATGTGTTAAGTAGATACATGTAGTCACCTATCTTGTAACTTTGACAATATGTCTCATGGGATACTATTTCAATGCTTCAGACCTATATAAATACTACTCCTATTATTGCTATGAAAATGAGGACAAACAAGGTAGGTTTACTCACTTTAATGCTTGATGGAGTGCTTCTTGGTATATTACCTTGTGATTTGTATGTGATTTACAAGTGAGGAATGAATGATGGTTGGTCTTGTACACACACACACACACACACACACACACACACACACACACACACACACACACACACACACACACACACACACACACACACACACACACACCAATTCATTTTTGAAATATATCACATCAAATAACTTAGGATAACCTTTTGGATATGTTTATTTTTTAAATTGGATGACTTTTGGGCACTGGACACTTTGTAGAAAATGGACACTTGCATCGACACAAATGTTCACCTGGGAAGTAAGTGTCTAGGAAGCTATAAAATTAGTAGAAAAGAATAATAATCAGGTTTAGTGATTCTTGGATAATATAAAATGCCTAGGTCATCAAAATAAAAATGATCAGACTAAGAGATAATAAATTTGGCTAAAAGAGATAGTGAATGCAATCCTTTTGGTAACAAGAAGGTCTAGAATTGGAAGGTACAACAATGATAGGTATTTTTTAAGTGTAAAAGACTGATGTACTATATAAATCAATTTTTATTATCTAAATCTATCCCCTATAATCTAGTAATGAAATTACTAGTTTAAAATAAATAAGTGCATGCTTGGGTGTGTATAACAAACCTTGCCCTTGGGTCAAAGCATAATAGTCTATCCCACTTTTTGGCATAAAGAGGCTACAAACACTTTCATATTCTCCTCAAAATATATTGAGTTTGGGTCATTTAAATTAAGCAAAAAATATGTTTTCTAATATATATACAAATATGTAGTGCATATACATTTTTTCAATTTTTAATAAATCATTAAGTATTTTTTACGATTTATTTTTTAATATATTTTTAAAAAAATTTCTGGCTAGCTAATGGGACATAGTATTATACTTTTACCCCCTTGCATGAGCTCAAATTGAGTAATTTATTGGTGATTGAACTATAATCAATAACATAATATAGTATATAATCAATGTATGAAATCTAAAATTAAAATAATTGAAATGTTTGAGAGTAAGAAGAGTAAGGTTAGGAGTACACCTGTGTGTCGATGCAACCATCTTACCTTTTAGAAATTTGATTTGAAAGGGTACCTCATTATGAACCAATGAAACTAATATTAGGATAAATATAAACGTACATGATCAGATATATAAAGACATTGGATGACACATTCCAATAACCTTAGTGTAAAAGAAAGTTTCAACACAACCATTAAGCTTATTTCATCTTAGTCATGTAACCCAAATATGTGCATAACTTAGTATGTGATTAATTTAATCAACTCAAAATATTTATCTAGTGAGGTTGGATGATTTAATTAAACCCAACCTATAAGTCTGGTAAATTTATATGATTTAATCAAGATATAACTTATAAATTTGGTAAGATTGAGTGATTTAATCAACTCAACCATCCAAACATGAACTAACCATTATAATAGATTATATTGATAACATTTCATAAAAATCCATCTTAGGTATGATAAAAATCCATGATAGTATTTTAAATTTGGAAATGATTTTATTTTGCATTATTTTTAGGTTCCCTTTGGATGGCTTATGCACCTTATATATGTCTCAAGCTTAAATCTAGATATAATAACAATACCAATGTATATAATGATGCCACAAATGTGTCTTAATCATATAACTATGGAATATGGTGAATTTGAAATTGATGCAAGTGTGGAATAAATGTTTTCATGACATGTTGCCATTGAGTCTAGTACATTTGAGAATTGGTGCAAATGTGGAGAACATGTTTTTATAACATGCCCCCATTTTAACATTGAGATCTTGAATACTGAATAAGTGTGGAGGTCATGCCTTTTTGGCATGCCCCCAATGAAATATAAAACTATGAAAATTTGGAAGTCATGCCTCTATGACATGTCCCCACAAATATGTCCCCCTTTTGAGATGAGGGGAAATAGAATTTGGTAGTTACCTTACCTCAAAATGATAAGATAACTATATAAGTTGTATATGGATCATGTAGCATATAAGAGTCAATGTTGAGGTAGGTATATCATTAAATCATGTATAATATGATCATATCAAGTCCTAAGATGCATGATATAGATCATGGCAATGTCTATAGAATAACAATGCAAGCTCAACAATCAATCAAGCACACACACAAGATTACTCAAAAGTAAAGCAATGAGAAATGGTCTAAGGAGATGTTATACAAGAGGAATGTTCAAATGCCAAATAATCTAAGTGACATGACTTATTAAAATGTACACAAAGCATAAAAATGATGTATGCAAATGCCCATACAATAAATAATGACATATACAAATGTCCAAATAGGAAAATAAAGGCATAAGGTGTATAATCAATAGAGATTATTCAAATGCTCAAATAAGAAATATAATTTAAGACAATAAAAAACAAGGCACAAAATCAAGGAAGTGCATAAATTAAAGAATGGAATATAGGCAACCGATATGAACACAACATACTAATTCGTATAAATATGTGTTTGTAAAAAATGTTAAGAACTTAAAATAACAATTACATTGTGAAAGGTATAAACATAAACATAGGAATTTTTAGGTATATAATCTCAAACATGATAATGGAAAGTGATCATATAATGATATAACTTGGGTGTATTGCTATCAAAGAAAGATATGTCCTAAATGCACTTATGACATGAGTAGAGGGAAGACCCAACATCTATTTGTGTGTATATCATGTAACTAATTATATATATATATATATATATATATATATATATATATATATATATATATATCACCCACAAATGATGTGTGAAACATGTGTATATAGGAAAGAAATGATATGTTATCTACTAACATGGATAAAACAACATATGTATAATAAAGATATATATATATATATATATATATATATATATATATATATATATATATATATATATATATGTTGTTTTATCCATGTTAGTAGATAACATATCATTTATTTCTTATATGCACATCATTTGTGGGTGATATATATATATATATATATATATATATATATGTTGTTTTATCCATGTTAGTAGATAACATATCATTTCTTTCCTATATACACATCATTTGTGGGTGATATATATATATATATATATATATATATATATATATATATATATATATATATATATATATATATATCACCCAAAAATGATGTGTGAAACATGTGTATATAGGAAAGAAATGATATGTTATCTACTAACATGGATAAAACAACATATGTATAATAAAGATTACAACTAGAAAAATGTTGATTTTTTTGAATTATTTGAATGGTTCTTTTTGAATAGTTTTTTTTAAAGAATATTTAGATGTTTTCAACCTTAAATTGGATAATTTGAATTATTTGGATCATGGTTAGATAGGTTAAAATGGTGCATGGCCCATTCTTCCTCATAATTTACATGTGAAGTAGAAAAATGAATACTATCATGTGGTATATGGATCAATTTCCCATCATGGGAAAAGGAGATATCTTGATGATTTTGGTCAATTTTGGCTTCCATTTGGTTTAACCACATAATTCCTAGTGTAAATGCATATTGTGATTTGTGTGGCATAACCCAAACCATTATTTGAATCACTCTAGGCCTACATGAAGCTGGTATTATGATGTTTCCCAAGGAGTCTTTACAACCTCCTTTATTTTTTAAGTCCTTTAGATCAAATCCAAGTTGTTGTAAATGTATTTTATTCCAAGTGATTTTTGTTTGTGTAGGATCAACATGGTTATGCCAAAAATAAGCACTACCCATGAATAGTTTTATTGTTAGATCATGTTGGCATGGATTCCTTTTCATTGTTCAATTTGAGGTGTTGGATGTGCATCATATGCCATTTGTACTTCTATATTTGTATGATAATGATATTTCAAAGGGTTGTTAAATATCTTCTGATTTTGGTGATCAATAGGTGTTGAGCCTGAATCCTTTGGAGGATCATCAAAGGTAATTTTTTGGTCATCAATAATATCTTTGATTTTATGCTCCAAGGTGTAACATCTAGTTGTAGAATGCCTAGGGCCTTGGTGATAGACATAATATACATTAGTATCATAATCTTTTGGTAAAGTTTGACTCATATCAACCTCTATGGGGGGAGGGGGAGATATGATATGACACACCATAAGATTCTAAAGTAAATAAACTGAAGACTCAGATAATCATGTAAGTTATCTTTTAGGTGCATTGGATAAGGTGAGCCAATTAGTTTTATGTGATATTGTATTGACTAGTGTTATGGATTCTATTGTAACCTTTGCATTGATTTTTGAATGAGTAAGTATGCAAATAGATACAAAAATCTTGTGATCAAAGGTATGTGGGAATGGTAAAGCCTTATTTTCAAGTGAAATATTATGCTTGGTTTATTTGATGAGTTTAACACAAAGGCCATATACGGTGGCTTGACATTACATGGAAAGGTTGTCATATGTAATGTTCTAAAGAGAATAGCCATGTATGGGGGTGACTTGTGTAACAAGTCAAAAAGTCAAATTTTATCAACAACATCATTGGAATGTTTTGTAATATTATGTGTCATTGAAACCTATTTCATGTGCTCATTTTGGTTTCATTTATTATGAAGAGTAAGTTGTATTGATAAAGGCAAGTCTGAATCAATGATATTCTTTGAGGGAACATATTTACAATGAAAGGTATAAATATTCACATTATGGATTAGATATTGCATTATATCTTAAAAAGAATCTAGTGTTATGTCACTTGGTACCTAGGTATTACACAATGTTTCATAGAATATAGCCTTATAAATAATTGATTATTTTAAAAGTCCATAATTAAGATCTTGGTATTTTTATTGCTTTATTATTACACATGGTTATATTTCTTAGATTTGATTACTAGTTTGGTCATAGTAGGGATTTTTTTACATAGGTTCTATATCATTATAAGAAGAATTATAAGAAGAGGTTTTATGTTTTCCCATTTGATTATTTCTCTTGGTTATATTTTTGATTGGTTTGTCAATGTATGGGACATAAAAAATACATAATACCATCATATATTGTGCCATGAAGTGAGCAATATATGTATCCATAATAAACATGATTTTATGAATAATAAATTCTGATTTTGAAAATTTAAAAACTTTGAAATCAAAAATCAAAATTTAGGAAATTATTAAATTAGGAAACCTTAGGTCAGTCGAGGATTTTTATAAAAATGTTTAGGTCCACCAAATGTTTAACCCTAAATTTTGGTAAGGGATTATCTAGGGTTAAGAGGATTAGATTAGCTCTTACTCAAGGGTGGTGAATGTAGGCTAATTAATAGAAAAACTTAGACAAATAATTTAATAAATTTATAAAAATTAAGATTTATAAAAATAGTAAAGTAAAACCATTGATAAATATTGTAATAAATTAGAAACAAATAATACTTAGCTAGTTTATTGTGTGTATATAGGTATGGGTAAGAACAAGTTAGAATTGGACTAGCATATGATTCTAAAATATTTAGGATATTCAAAGAATATCCTTTCTATGGCTTTAGATACTTGTGTTAGATTTGGGCAATTGCATCAATGTAGGTGTCTTATGTAAAATATTGACTAGATATGGATGTGACCAACTTTATCCTTATAGGTTTTCTATCACTTTTATTCTAATGTCTTCATATTGTGTGCATTAGTTGTCTCTCTTTATCAAATGATCATACCCTAACTCTTCACCCTTGGAATGATTATGGGAAAATGGGTTAGTGGGCTTATAGTGCTGAGTTGAGCCCAAAGACCTCTCTATAAATGGGCATTGCCTACATAGACAATACTCTAAATAAAGGCTCATATTGATGTATTTTTTCCCCTATGTTGGATTATATGTGTACAAAGGAGAAATGTGTGATAAGAAAAGACATGAAATATCCTAGCACTTGGAAAATATGGCTCATGGGTTATTCTTTGAATGCTTCAAACCTATAGAAATGTTGTTTCTATGAATGATATGGAAATATAGACAAATAGGGTAGGTTTGCTCATTTGAATGCTTGATTAAGTGCATCTTGGTATATTTACTTGTGAGTTGTATGTGATTTTTAGGTGAGGAGTTAATAAGGGTTGATATTATATATATACCATTCCATTTTAGGAATATCTTGCATCAAGTCACTTTGGCAGACCTTTTGGATATATTTATTTTACAAATTGGGTGACTTTTGGGGCACTAGACACTTTGTAAAAAAATGGACACTTGCATCGATGTGTCTGCCTAGGATGCAAGTGTCTAAAAAGTTAAAAAATAGGTACAAGTCTAAAATTGGTAGTGAATGACAATAATTAGGTTTAGAGATTTTTTCATGGTATATATTTTCTAGGTTAATTAGAATAATAATGATCAGATTAAGAGATAATTGATCTAACACAAAGATATAGTGAATGTGATCCTTTCGATAGTGGGAAGGTCTAGAATTGAAAGGTACAACCATGATAGGTATTTTACAAGTGTAAAATATTGAGGTACTATATAAATTATATTTTAATATCTACACTAACTGGATAGAAAACTTTTTCCTTTTTAAAAAAAAAGAATAGACACATTCATCAATGTGTATACTTTAAAGACATAAATAGTGTCAGTGTAAAGGATAAATTTACCTAATATAGATCATATTTTTGTAACAAGGCATTGGGTTTCAAATGCATGTCATTATTAGATGATTTTTTTTTATAATCAAATATTTGTGAATCCCAAAGGTAGACATAATAGAACCTTCACTATTCAAAAAGGTACCTTTGATTTTAACAAAAATGCCTTTTAGATTGATTAATGTAGGTGATACTTTATAGAGAAGATGTATGTTTATTATAATTATATAAATGGTATTATCATTCAAGTATTTTTATGACATCACAACTCATTCAAAGAAACATAAGAAACATATTGATAAATTACATGAAATTTTTATTAGGTGTAGAAGATATGACACCTCAATTAACCCAAAAGCATAGTTTTTATAATTACATAAGGTAATTTATTTGCCTATGTCATATCTAAAGGTAGAATTTATATTGACGCTGATAGAATTAAGTCTATCAAATAACTATCTCCACCTAAAGATAAAAAAACATAGATCTTCCTTCGATAAAGTCAATTTTTTTTGCAAGTTTGTTTATGATTTTTTTGATATGTATAATCCCTTACAATTTTTTCTAAAGAATAAAAAGACTTATATATGAGATATGAGATTTAAGGTTATGTTTGATGACATCCAAAACAATTACAACTACTCCTTATCTTTCTAAACCAAATTTGAGAAAACCTTTTGTCTTGTACATTAATGCAATAGATAAAGCTATAAGTGTTTTAATAAATTAGTCTGATAATAAAAAATAAGAAAGACCCATTGGATAAATGATTCAAGTGCTTAAATCTACACTAAAATCAGGTATCCTTTTATAGATTTTTTTCCTTTCTCTAATTTTAGTCTTATGTAAATTTAATTATCTTTTAATGGGAAAGAAAGTCATTGTACATTATTTAATACTTGTGTTTATTTATTTTCTTAAACATCCCGTGATTGGTGGTAGGTTAATTAATTGGATTTTCAAAATTCATGAATTTGACCTGGAATTAGAAACCTATAAAACTATCAAAGGTAAGGAGTTGGCTACTCACTTTGATAAAAATGCAACATTAGATATTAATGTAGTGATCCTTTATATAAATGATAAGTTTCATGTAAAACCTCTTTTCTAAATCATGAAATTTGTTGAACTTGTAAAAACAATCAAAATTGGTTTTGAAATGGAAGTTAGGATTGCATGTTTTCTCAAGATGAATGGTATCATGATTTAGTGTACTATTTTTATAATCAATCTTGTCCTTATTTATTAGATTCAAAACATTTAATATCTCTTAAAATAAAAGCTTTGAAATTCATTTTACTTGTTTTTATTTGTAATTTAGAAATAGAGATAGAGTTTTGTTGAGATTTTTAACACATAATCAAACTAAACCAATCCTTAAAAGTTATAAAAAAGGTATTTTTGGTGGATATTTAAAAAAAAAACCACTTCGCATAAGTTTATACACATTATATATTAGGGGATAACTCTTTCAAATATGTTTTTCATTTAGTAAGATATTACATGCCTTGACAATCATTTTTAGGAAGAGATAGGCTCCTTGTAATGACATTAAATATGGTTTTTTGTCACTTGGATTTTCAACCTTTGAGGAGATGTCTTAACTCTCCTCATCCAAGTGGTATAATGGAAACATCTCACTTGTTATGGGTAATCAATTTGGTGAGATGAATCTTTAGAAGGGCTAGTTCCCTTGATGTATTCTTTGAAGTACTTTCTCACTCATCAACTTTACATGAAAAGGGTTAAGAAGAAAAAAAAAGATAAAATGTGATGCACCAATGGTAAGTTTCCTCCTCTTGACTAAAATTATAGTAATTATAAAAATTAAAAGCTTCTTTCACACATAACTCGCAACTCAAGTTAGATTGTTACATCAATGTTTCATATGCTAGGTTCAAGAGGTATATTGATGTTTAGGAGGGATAATGAATGATCCTTTGGAGAATGAAATCATAGACCACTTATAAAACTCTTTACCCTAAGAAGGAACACTAAAAAAGACCTACAACAATTACTCTTTTGCATACTTGGTGGACAATCAAAGACAACATGCTAGAAAACACCACCTTTTGCGAGACAAGATCAACAAGATTTGGAACCAATCTCAATTATGAAACATGTAAGTAGGTAAATATACTTGTTTATTTATTCAAGAGTAATTAAAATACAAAATTATCTAGGGTTTCACCGTTAACCAATAAAGGCCCCCCAAAGAGCCCCAAAAGTCACTACTTATAGCATTTGAGAGAGGAATGAGAAAAGGGAAGTCTAAAGGTCACTTGGACACTTGCCATGCTGAGATAATGGGTTAAATGTACACGAGAATAATATTTTAAACTAACCATTAAAGTTAAATAAGTACAAATTTTAATCCAAGTCATGAAACTCCTAAAAAGTGGCATGAAATTCTTCTTGCTAGTTTAGAAATATGCCTTCATCATTCACCCCTATTACTCTATTTTTGTGTCTAGATATAGATATTATACACAAGTTCCTACAAATAATTATTTATGTAGATATGAATTTAAATGTTGGTCACTGATCTTGCCTTTGGCACCGTGATCTGATGGTCCATACTCAAATGACTCAACTTCATAATGTATCTATTTGATCACCTTTTGATAGGTTCATGAGATCTTTGTACACTTCCAAAATTTAGCTTTATATTTGAAAAATTTGCCCTTTTATCTTCTTGATATGAGATTCTACACACTGATAGATCTCTGAAGATGCATATTCTTTATCTCTATCGAGATGTTGAATGTAGAGCTCTTTATCCCATCTCGTTACTTCCTATATCTTTGGATCACTTTCAATCCATTGATCTTCTCAGAATTTCTTAGTATTTAACTCATCATTATGTAAATAAACTTCAAGCAATTTATATCATTTTATTACATTCACTCTATTGGATATCCTTCACATGATCACCCTCTCACGATCAGATCTTTTGATAAGATTGATCATTAACTCTTACAAGTTTATGTTCATTGGGTCTCTGTCTAATAAGCTCTATGAATGTGATACTTGTCATTTTCATACATGGAGCTCCTTTTAAAATTTTAATTCATCATGCTCTGTTGGATCTCTAATGTCTAATTGATCATGATTCAATGATCAAGTAGGGACATAATATAAAGTCTAAGACTTAAAAAATACTAAGTCCTTCTATCATTACTTGAGCCAATAATTTCTAGGTTGAGGGGCTAGTTTCACAATGATGACAAAGGCTTAAGTTATAACTTAAGGTATCATTCCTAACTATATCCAATCACCATCAAAATATAAAGTGCCTATTGCCACCATGACTTAAACCCTTAGGGTTTTATTGAGAAACCCTATCTAGTTTGAGAGAAAAGAGAAATCAATTTTGTGTTCATTCCTTCTTAATTGAACCTATGGATCATATCTCTAGAATGTACATGAAAAACCCATAATATCTCTACTATCTATTTCTTTTGAAAATTTCCATAGATGATCTTTGTAAAAGCATGACAAATTTGCATGACCTTGTGCAAATTTTGTCTAATTATTGAGACCATTCATTTTACCTGGAAGGCTAAATTTACACCTACATCAGTCTTATTAAACTTAGTTTCATGACCTAAAAATTAACATATTAATTCATTCTTCATGAGATATTCAATCTATATATCCATTTAGTCTTGAATCCTTCTTATGTGTAAGATATGACATTATAAAAGTGCCTACTTATCTTTATATTGCAACCTATAGATTTGACTATGTTGGAAAACACTATCAAAAATGTCATGGAGAAAAAAATTGATAAAACATATCTTCTAATCACCATATTTAGTCATGAACATCAATGACAATCATATTCCCAAAAATTTACATATACAAGAAGTGGGCATGAACCTTGGACAATGAGAAAGAGATACATGTTGGTGATCAATTCAAAACCCTCACCAATTGTTCAAATGGACTATAACATAACCCATGAAAAAATATTAGACCCCCTAAAACATCTTAAAATCAATTTTTTACCTATAGGGGTTCCAATTTGACCTTGAAGTCAAATTTGGTAAATATGGTCATTCTAAAAAAAACTTTTACTAAGTTGGGTATTGAATTTGATTTATAATATTCATCCTCCATCATTAGAAAGGCACATGTATATTATAACAACCACTAATTATTTTACTAAGTGACCTAATTTTGTAGCTTTTAGACACATAAATTAACATTTAAGATGAAATAATGAAAATTTGACAACACTTTTAACACAGCTCATGCCTTATTTTATTGCATTTTGACCTCTTTCCTTCATTTTCCATTCAAATGACTTATTCCTATAAGTAAACTAATGATCTTAGAATGTCCCTATTCCTTATGACAAATAATTCAGGCTTATCCACATACTTTTCCATACTCCTAGATTAAATATTTTTTCTCCTAGGAAAATAACACACCATTTAAATAACAATGCTCCTAGTGGTGCCCAGTTCTAACATTGACATCCTCCCATAAAATAATGACTAGTTTCTCAATTTTAAAGTCATGTAATGGGTTGTCCTGCAAGTTTATCAAGCCCCATTTGAAATAATTCCAAAAATATCACTATAAAGACACATTTCAAACCATTTTTTACATAGGAGGATTCCATATTGAACAACACCAAAATTATAATTACACATGGAGAAAAAATTCACTATTTCTCATAATTCTGAATACATACAACTCTAGTAGATTTGAGATAAAGTATGAATATAATTACAAGGTCACAAGTCATAGTTGAAGCACTTAATCACACTAGGATTGCACCAAAATTTATCATTTTGAACTAGTATTTCACACACCACCAACATAGCATGGGAGAACTACATGGAGTTTGATCCCTCTTTAGAGAACAGGTATGTAGAAAATACTCAACATAGGGGGTGTTGGGGTCAAGCACAATTTCAAATGATAACCCATTTTTACCCCATGATTGTATTTATATTCTTGGTCTATTAAGCTAGGGTTACAAGTGAAGGAGAAGATACATAATGGTTTTCATAAAAGATTCAAGTCTTCCACATATTCAATAGATCACGTACGTAAAGATGAACCTATCATAGAAAATATTAGAGCTCCATCATCTACAGGACACTAACATTACCTAAGGAAAATAATGCCATGTTACCTAATATAAATCTAACACTCTTGTCCAGAGACCATGAAAAACCATGTTTTAGATCCATAGTTAGTCAACATATTTCCACATCTAGTCTCAGTTGTGGGTCATGCATTCATGTTTTCTAGCTAAGTTATATTTCCTTAATACATTTCCATTTTAGCATATTTCTAAATTTATTAAGTTCTAAATAAATTTGTTTCATTTATTAAATATTTGTAGCATTCTAATTTTACATAGTAGTTTGTCACATTTAAGTAATTAGTTCATACTTTGCTAAAAGTTGATAAAACATATTGATCGACCCATTATTTTTTTAACGTCATCAAGCCCTAGGATGCCCTTAGGGTTTCAACATTTTTATAAAATTTATGAAAAATTACCTAGGGTTTTAAATTTTATCTTTTATTTTCCCTCCTTTTTGGTTCAAAAAAATAGAATTATTTTACCTTTTTGCCCTAGGCTTTCACCCTCATCTTATCGCTAGGGTTTCTTTTTATACACTTGCAATTCATTCTACCTTATTTGGCTCATATTTGATTCATAATGGATATAATTTAAAAATTATTAAAGGTTTTTGTTATTCATGTTGATAAAATTATAAACTTTTTTTTGCCAAAATATTTTATGGATTTTTTAGAATTTTGATTTTTTTATGTTTAGTAAATTTGGTGTAGGGGAGAAAAGGTAAACCTAATTTCAAATTAATTTCTAGGTTTTATCTATTTACTAATTTTAATTAAAAAACTCTTTCACATTTCAAAAAAACTTAACATACATATTTTAATTATTGGTTATTTATTGTGCACATATTATAATGACTATATGGGTTACTCTTAGTGTCAATTTTTAATTCACTCAACAATTATTCTAATTTCATGGTGTCTTCTATAAATATTCAATATATTTCATAATCATGAAATAAATTAGAGAACATTGATGTATAATAAAATATGGTTACATTTAATCATAATGCATCTTCTATGTCTATGCTTACTCTACCATCCCTCCTCAAGGTTATGAGAGCTACTTTCCCTCTAACCAGGTCCATATTATCACTACCCAAGAGGTGAGGTAACCCACTCTATAGTGAAAAATTAAGGTCAAATACATGTCCTTCCTCAACCCCCTCCACCTCTCACATCTCCTCTTGATGGTATTTATATGTATATTCAATTAGAAGTAACTAGGGCTTGTGATTATGAATCTCTTCAAGATCAAATAGTCACTATAGGAAGGATAATAAAAGAGTTTCAAAATAAAATTCAATGTTTTAGTTGAAATATCAAATCATTGGAAAATATGTTCATGTATTCGAATAATTTAGAATATATCAGTGTTAATCATGCATTTGTATCTTTATCTCAAAATTTTATGTCTAACAAGAGTTCATATCAAAATGGAAAGCTATGAAATAAAACATCTACAATAAGTGATTCAAAAAGCATCTAAAAGTTAATTAGAGTCTAAGTGAGCTTCTAATGTAAATTATTAGAAACAATTTGATCAAACCTCCTCCTATATATCCTATAAGGAGATCCAAATGTTAGTGTTTATATAATAGAATACATGGGCATCATACAATTACTTTTCTAGCTTTGAAGAATAAACTACAAAGTATTTTTAATAGTGTTGATCTTATAGCATATACATCACTCAAGTAACCCATAATGGAATCAGTGCAAGTAGATTAAGTGGTAAAATCAAAATTATTATATAAATAATATAGATAATGAGGAATGATACCAAAGGAAAATATAGAGAAAAAAAGGGTTCAAAATAAAAAATTAGAGAAAAAAATGAAAAATTAGAGAAAGAACAAGTACAAAAGGAACAAGATGAAAAAGAACAATTACAAAAGGAATGCATTGTAAAGGTAATATATAAAAAATGAAAAGAACATAAGTTAAAAAAATAGGTTTGACCTAAGAAAGAAATTATCTTTAATAAAAGGCTCCTAAAAAAAGAGGTTAAAAAATAAGAGATGCCTACAAAAGCTAATCTTACAAGTATGACAGACAATTAAAATCCCTTTCTCATATCAAGAATCCTTCATTATCACTGTTAACATAGATGGAAGGAAATTTACTGATGTCAAGTTTGTGGACTATTAAGAAATAATTTTTTGTTCTATATCATTTATTTTATCCCTTGGATATAATCTTCAAAAATTAGATCAAACTAATGAAACTATGACATCTATGAGATCAATCAAGTTAAGAGTTTCCTTTGCTTCAAAATAGTGATATATTAATTTTCATGTTATTTGAAATCTAAGTGCATACAATGTTGTGTTTGGAGGAGCACATTTAAAATCAATAGCATAAATGATCGATAAAAACAAAAAGTTTCATACATCATTTGATCATGAATGCAAGGTCATATTATTTTCAAAATATGGAGTCTTTTTAGAGCAAAAACATTAAAAAGCAAGCATACATTTATCTACCATTCACACAAATACAAGTAATGGAATAATAGTAAAGGAAAATGCTACAATACATATTGCATATGATAAATACAAAAATTAAATACCATAGTATGGGGAAGTTTGTTTTACATATCCATATATAAATGAAGACAAGAGTAACATTTTAAAATTTTAAAATTGAGATGATGATGATGACTATGATACTATAGATTAGTATGATCATGATGATACTGACTATGTAAAATATGAATATGGTAATGATACAAGACCTATACAGAGGCATCCCATTAATTATATCCTCACCCTATAATAGAATAATTCCTTGTACATAGTCTCTTTGCTTATTATGTTATTTATATTCAAAAATATAAAAAATCAAATATTATGGAAATTTCAAAAATTAGGACCTATGCATGTTTATGCCTAGTTAATTAACATTAGTTAATTCATACAAAATTATTCAATACTTATTTCTATCCATTTTCATATCATATGTTATTCACAAGTGTACATGAGTGAATGAAAATCATATAGGTTTCCATTTAAAACCATAGTTATAGTTTATTTTACTATCTTAAAATCATAAACTAGAAATAGTAAAAGCACCCTATTCAAATAGTAGTGCCTTACATTGTTGTCCTATTCCACTGGCCCTGTGCCAGTGATCACATGTTATCATATCTCATATCCAAATAAGACATAGGAATTTTACATCTTGTATATAAATTATCAAGTTTAGTGGGGGCATCTTATACACTTTCTATCTTTATTTGGTTATCCCTTATTATTCATACCTTAGTTATTTACATTGCATAATATCTATTTATATTGATCACTTACACATTGATATCTTATCAGTTACCTAAGTTTATGAGTATACTATTATTACAAATGGATTATGTTGATCACTTACATATATTCATGTATGTTTTTCATGCTTGCTTTCCAATTTCACATCTTATGTACATTCATTGTTTGGCTTGTGGGAATTTGAACATGCCCTTATATGTGGATCCAAATCCTTCATTGCATGATTTTATGCATGTGAGTGGAATTTGAACATATCCATTGTATGTGGCCCCTTTTCCTTCTATTACATGGTTTGTGTGATTTGTGTGTACTATTTATTTGTGTGTTCCATGGCTATGACACTTGGTTGATCAATTTTTGATGTCATTATGGACATATTGAATCTTTGAAACCTTTTAAGGCCATGATTAATGTCATGCATACCTTAGCAATTAGTTATATTCAACTTTCAGTACTCAATTTTGGTCACTTATTTGTATGCCTAATTTATAACAACTATATTGACAATGTCACAATGTATATTTATTTTTACATGCATCTCACATTACTATTTCACTTAGTTTATATATATGATGATGCCATGATCCTCCATGTTATCATTACTACTCATATTAACATCTTATCTTAGCATCTCTAACCTAAATTTTTATTTTAAGTTAACTAATTTCATAGGCTCGATAACTCACCTCAAAAGAGGGGGCTTGTCTCATAGGCCAATATCCTATAGCGTATTACATAGATAAAAAATTTCAAGTCTTAAATAGTTCTTGAATTTTCATACCCAAAAAAAACCAAAACAAATTTTGGATAAAATCACTTTATCTAGACAAGGACACAACTCAACCTTGTCTAAAATAGTGTGATGTTATCCCAATAAGTAAAAAATAGTCATTTTCACAAATTATTAGAATCACATGCAGTCTATAATAGTTAATAATAAGTATACAATTTTATTTTTGAAAAAACTACTCAAGTTTGTCTCAAATTTTCTTTGTATAGGGGAATCATGTATGACATGTGTTATAGGTTAACACATAGGTTTTTGCTCATAATTTTAGTTTTTATTACTCAGTCTCAAAATCCACATACACTAGATATCATATTTGAGGCATGTGTGTGGCATATGACCTCATCCTTACTCATATTCACACTAATTTTTAAGATAGAATGATAATTATTTTCATTCTCCACATTGTATAAATAGACCCAATTAATACTATCTTTTTCACTAATTTTATGGCAATTTTACACTAGAAATGGGCCTTATTCCATCTACAGTAATTGTTTCATATTTTGCACCAATTTTTCACTCGAAAAATCTATTGGATACATGTATTCCAATCCAATTAACTACTTAAGATGTGAAATGATGGATTTAATCACACCTTGAGTTATGTTGTCATGAAATTTTACATTTCATAACACCCCCAATTTCACTCATACAGGTAATTATAGGGGTTCTAAGGATAGGGAGAATAAAAATTTTCATAATGGGTCATCAACTTCGTAGCCCAATAGACAAGGCCTAGGTCACATATTGAGACTTGCTTATCCTTTGACCTTCCAAATGTTGAATCATTGATTGGTTTTTAGAATAGCATTTTGGATGAGTATGCATTCAAAGAGAATATTTTAGTCATCCCTAATTTTGGAAATTTTAGTTACAAATTTGAGCATGTTGAGGCTATTTTAACAATTTTTCTATTAGCAAAAGAATGTGGGTAGTTTGATTGAAGACTAAGGTATGGAATTTTTTTGGAAATTGTTATTTATTTTTACGTCATTTCAAGATTATTGTCATCATGGAAAGCACGGTACAAATGGAGATAAAATCAAGGTTATAACTTATAGTATAGGGTATGAATATTACTCTTGCATATGAGTTTTGAGTGTTCTTTTGAGGTTCAAATAGGGTAGTAAGATTGATATCAATTTTGAATTCTTAATGTTTTACATTTAGATAGAAATTAAATTAATGAGGGATCATATAGGGTTTTTTGTTCATTCTATCAAAGTTGTTAAGGATTATTGCTTATGATTCATAAATCATAACTCAGAGCTAAGTTAAAAACTTGAAGACAAGGTTCTAGATGATGTTATAACTGGATATTCATAATGGGATGTTTGATGTTGGATATTGTTACGTACAAGTTTTCCATCCTTGGATGTATGAAAGAGGATTCATGAAGGATGAGATGAGAGGCATTCATGAATTGATATAAATCTATCTAAACTCAAGAAGAATTAGGGAAAAATTTAAAATTTAAGGAAAAATCAAAGTTATTAGAAAGCTCTTGATTTTTTCATGATGCAGTGACCAAACCTAAAAAATGCATTTTGACTATAAAAAATTGGTATACAAACTTCATCTCAAAATACTAAAATCAAGAGGGAGAATTATAGCTATGTGTACAGTCTAGGGAACCCAAAATATATCCAAACATTCTAAAAAACCCAAAATATATCCAAGTATATTAGGTAACCTTCCATGTGTTTGAACACAGGGTGGAACCCACCATGTATTTGAACAAGGTCTAATCTCCCTTAGACCATAAATTTCACATCCAAAATCCATTTTGGCTCTCATTCAATGTGTTAGAAAGATAATTTGATGAAAATAAATTTACCTTAAATACACATGGTGAAATAAATTCATCTTGGAATTATAAAATCAAGGGGGAGAATCATAATTGTTTAAGCAATGTAAAATTCTAGATGTGTTTGAGTAGGGTCTAATCTCACTTGGGCCTTAACTTTCACATCTGTATTTTAATTTGGCTCACATTTGATGCATTGTAAAGATAATTATATGAATAAAACTGTAAATTAAGGATACATGGTTCAAAAATTTCATATTTTACTTCTATAATCAATGGGGAGAATCATAATTATAAAAGTAAGGTGGAATTTCATATGTGTTTGAGTAGGTTCCAATTTCCCTTGGGCCATAAATTTAACAATCAAACTCTGATTTGGATCATGTTCAATGCATTGTAAAGATAATTTAATTAATAATTTTTTTATTAAAGGATAAATGGTGAAAAATCTTCATTTTTAACTTCAAAAATCAAGGAGGAGAATAATAGTTATAAAATTAAGATAGAATTTTAGATGTGTCCAAGTAGGTCCAAACTCCCTTGAGCCATAAATTTTGCATTCGAACTCCAACTTGGATATAGTTTAATGAATTGGAAATATAATTTGATTAATAAAAATTTTCCTCAAGAATCCATGGTGAAAAATATTCATCTTTAACTTCGAAAATCAAGGGGGAGAATCACACTTATAAACATAGGGTGAACTTCCCACAACTGCAAAAGCAAGGTCCAAGTTCCCTTTGTCCTTAAATTTTGCATCCAGACTATATTTTGGATCTCATTTGATTCATTTTAAATATAATTTTATGAAGAAAAATTTACCTTAAGGACCCATGGTACATAAACTTAATTTTACTACTTGCTCCAAGTTTATAAAGTAATTTTGGCTCTAATTACTCTCCCCTTTTATAATGGACAATACCTCCTTTATATAAACATTTCATGAGGTATTCCTGGTCACTTCTTGTCAACATGCAACTAGACAAGTGTCATAGACAAGTTTCTCTTTACAAATGCTTTAGGACCATTTACCTTCTTAACTGTGATTAATAGGCCATGGGCTTTATAAACTGCACATTCTTAAAATAATATTCCTTAAATTAAATGGGAGAATCACAATTAAATAAATAGGGTGAAGTTCATAGTTTTCAAGTTATGCAAAAACACCAATTCACTTTTACAAGTTATGAAAATTGGTCATTGTACTTTTGTAATTAGTTAAAATTGGTAATTAAATTTTTAAAGTCATTAAAATTTATCATTTCACTTTTTTAAGTCATGCAAATTTGTCAATGTATTTTTTCAAGTTGTGTAGATATATCATCACATTTTTATAAGTTGTGTGGATTTGCAAATGCACTTTTGCAAGTTTTTAGTTGTGAAAAAACATTAATGCACTTTTGAAAAATTTTCATTTCATTTTTTCAAATTATGAAAATTTATCATTTTACTTTTGCAATTCATGCAAAAACACTAATGCATCTTTGCATGTTGTGCAAATTGCTTAATTTGTTTTTGCAAGTTTTAAGTTTGTAAATTAGCTAATGTTATTTTGCAAGCCCTCAAAAATGAAAAAAAAGTGGTTATGCATTGTAACCACCAATTATAACCTATAAATACAAATTTGGGGATCATTTTTAGGGGTTATTGATAGTTACATTTTTCTAGTAAAATAAAGAAATAGGAGATTGTATTTGCAGCTCGATAAGAATCAATATAGAGAGAAAATTTGAAAACTTTGAGTTCATAATATATTCATGGACAATGCATGTGTGGACATCCATATATATTTAATATTTTTTTTAAACGTTGTTGATATTATGGTCAATTAGTCAAAAACATAGGGATTTGATTATAGAATTTCTTTTTTGAATCTATATTCTTAAATTTTGCAGATAATGAAACCTTGGTGGGGTGAAAATAGTAACTTTACACTATTTACAAGGATATACAAGATAGTTATCATATTATTTTTATCAATAGTAGATATTTATTTTGGTGTATGTTATATGTTCTTATGGACACATAATTTCTTTCCTACCCAATAAATGAGAAAGGTCTCCTTATGGTAAAGTCACCCTTCTTTTTGACTTTTCTAGTAAGTATTTGAGTTTATCCCACTAGATTTGTTATTTTTATACCTTTGTATGCATATTTATTTCCTCTATCATTCTTCCTTCATATTCCATTTCTACCAAATTTTTCATACTTTATGGTTAAAAGTAGTATCTTGTTAAAAACCTTATTTGTTGTGATTAGTCTCCCTTTAACCCACCTTTTTTGGTTTTCAATAAAGGTAGTTCCACCAACTAATAGGAGAGGGAATTTCTCCCCATGTTATTTACTGACATAAGGAATTTGACCTTATGCTATTGACTTAAAGTCTACATTTTTTACCCTGATAAATTTTTTAGCCAATAAATTTTTAAGCACACTCTTCTTATCAATGAGGATTGGTGGTATGCACAATCCAATCCAATATTTTCAACAAAATGAAATCTCTAAGGGTCCTAACCTATACAATCACCAATTTTATACCAAAAAACACAATGGTTCTTATACCCAACTAGGTGTATGCATTAATTATTATTAGATCTATAATCTTGGCTTTACTTCTTAAATTTCATCTTAAGTAAGGATTGATTTTTTATATGTTTCATTGTAGGTTCACGTGAAACATAGTTCAATGTTGTGGCCTACATTTAATATTGAAATTCATAGGTATGTTCAAGTACACATTTTTTACTTTTAATCTAATACTTTCACTTTTCTAAATTTCTTCAATAAAATGGGGGTAAATGTAGACATAAATTAACATTTATGCTGAAACTGTGCACTTGTGACCATCCTTTTTACACACTTAGCTCATGCCTTATTCTATGTATTTTGACCACTTTACTTAATTTTACATGTGAATGACCTATTCCTATAATAAAATTATTGATCTTATAATTTCGATATTCCTCATGAAAAATAATTTAGGCTTATTTATAAATTATTTCATACTCCCATATCAGTTATTTTTGTTCCTAAGACAATTGCGTGCCATTTAAACAACAACTCTCCCTAATAATGTCTTATTTTTCCACTCCCATACTCCCACCAAATAAATTCTAGTTTATTGATTTAAAATTCATTCAATGGTTCATCCCACAATTTTAACAACCTCCATTTTAATGAATTCAAATAATATCACTATAAAGTCAAAATTGAAACCATTTTGCACATATGAGGCTTCCATATTTAAAATCACTAGAATAATAATTTCACATTGAGATAAAATTTAGTATTTATCTCAATTCTAAATATGTACAACCCTAGTATCCCTAAGCTAAATTCTAAATACACTTCCAAGGTCACATGTCATGGTTGAAGCACTTAATCACTCCATGATTGCACTGACATTTAATATTTTACACCAATTTTTCACACACGCCACATTATCATGGGATAATTACTAGGAGTTTGTCCCCTTTTATAAGTATTTATATGTATAAATTTATCAACATAAGGAGTATTGAGGTTAAATATAACTTAAACCACTAACCCCTTTTATGTCATGATTGAATTTTTCTTCTTGGTCTATTGAGCTAGGGTTACAAGTGAAGGAGGAAAAACACAATGGTGTTCATGACACACCAAAGGATCCCATGTAGTCAATAAAACACATAGGCCAATAGTGCTACCTAAGGAAAAAAACACCATACACCATTATCTACATCTTACGAAACCCTATTTTAGATTTGTAGTTACTCAACATACTTCCACATCCAATCTTAGCCCTAGACACACTCCTACATTCTAGTTTTCTAGCTAAGTTGTATTTTCTTAGTAATTTCCCCTTTTAGAATATTTAAAAATTTAGTAAATTTCAAATTAGTTTGTGTCATTTATTGCATGTCTATATCATTATTATTTTAAACATAAGTTTCTTACTTGGTAATTAGTTCATACTTTTTCAAAGTTTGATAAAATGTAGATCTTAAAAGTTTAGCCACCTTTGAAGTGATTGACTTCTTTAAAAATAATATTATACAAATTTTGATGTTAATTTTGAGATAATTTATTATAATGGCCCTCAATTTATTCATATGCTTATATCGAGTTCTTAAGAAATTCTTTTATTTTTTCTTGTCATTCATCAAAATACTATCCTTAAGGAAACAATCAAGCTGAATGTACTAAAAAGAATCTAATTTAAACTATGAATAAAAATGTATATTCCAAAAAAATAAATTGCAATGTGATAAAATTTGAATCTCTTTGGGTTAAACATATAATGGCTAAATCTAGGACTAGATACTCACATCTTATGCTTTCCTATAGATTTGAAACCAATATGCCAATAAAGATACAACTTTCTTCAACTAGTACAACTTTGAAATATAATTTTGAAAATATTGATTCTTTATCGCAAAGTTTAGATTATATTATATCCCTAGATGAAAAAAAATCCAAATCGTTATATAAAATGTAAAGGGCCAAAGAAAAACTTATGAAATTATCTAATAAAAAAGTCTACAAGGAAGTTTTAGGTTAAGGTTCATGAAGGTCCTATAAAACATAATTTTTTTGATCAAATACAACTTTTACATTGGTCAATCCTACCCTTTTGTAGGGTTTTCCTAGAAATCATAGTTTTAGTACATAAAGCCTTAATTCTTCCAATTTTCATATTTCTCACTCAGTTTCAATATGAAAATCATTATTTTTCATAAAAAATATCTTTTTCTCGTAGTTATATTAATCATACATGTGACATATTTTTGAAAATTTTACATTTGATTACATGATTATGTACAATCAGTCATTTGTATATATTTTTAATACCCTACAGATTTCTTCAAAGTTACAATTCATATTGAATGGGGGCATCTTGATCGTGCTTGGTCATACAATCATTTCTAGTGCATATATACCCTTGACACAAGCGTGAAATATTTAGATATTTTTTTAACTTATTCTACTTTATAAACATTGATTCATTTTAGTAGTGTTACAGGTTTCAATATTTCAAAAGTACAAAAAATCATATATTTCAAAATGAATAAATATTCAAAATATTCTAAAAAAAAGTAGGATCTGAGCATGATTAAAAAAATAGTTCACATATTTGAAAAATATTATTTATCTCATTATTATTAGATAACATATTATTTATATATCACAAATACATTTCACTGGTATTCATGAGTGTTGTGTAAGACATACAAACTTTATTAAGGAATCTAATGTTGGGCATTCTTCTACCCACTAGCCTTGCTAAGCTGGGGGCATCTTAACCATATGCGATAATTTGAAGGTGTTATTATTATATGACACATTTAATTTTGAGATTTATAATATTTTAAAATATCTTTCTAACATTTATTTAATATGTAGTGTACATGAATATGTTATTTGTAAGATATGATCACATTACTTATGTATTGTTTAGACCACCTTTCTAATTCTATTTTACATTAATGTTTAATTATATATATTAGATTATATCTTGTTTATCTATTATGTTTTTCCATATCCCTTATGTGAAAAAACTTGATTGGTGCATCTCTATAAGATTTTTTCTTACATTTGAAAATATCCATTGATTTTGGCCCTTGGACCTATGTTGTGTGTAACATTTGAACATGTCCCTTATTTTTGACATTATTTATGTCTAATATGTGTTCAAAATCCTACTTTGCGATATTTTAACATGTTCCTTGTATGTGGTCCTTGGCCTTAATGTGTGACATTTCTATCATTGCGTTTGTTTTGTGTGTGTGCTTGTTGAGCTTGTTGACTTTGATAAGTGCCATGATCCATATCATGCACTACTAACATAATTTACCAATTCTACATTTTAATTTATAAGTTTCATTGATGAATTATATAGGACTTATCTCATGAGTTATATGTAAAGTTTAAACCTTACTATGCTAACACACTTTTTACATATGTTACATTTTTCAATGATGATATTTTTAATATACATCTTTCAACTTAAATTTTATTTTAAAATGAGTGAATTTTAGGATCAATTCGCTCACCTTAAAATGGGGAAATTTTATTTGGATTATCATTCATGAGATAAACCTTTTCAAAGAGTACAAATTAGTTTTGGCATAAGTATAGTTTTAAAAGTTATAAATATTTTAAAATTTTAGTTATTATCACATATTTTACATGCATATGCCATGTATATGCACTACTATTTTATGATAAAATTAAAAATTTACATAGTTTAAAAATTTAAAACAAAATTTACAATGAACACCTACATAATTTTCAAATTCTATAGTTTTAATGGGTGCATGCTACATTTTCATGCCACATTATTCATTTATATTTTTCTAGTTGTGGACATGGTAGGAACATGGGTGCACTCCATTATCATTTGATAATTATTTAAATAAAAAATTTATAATTGAATCTACAATCCATTTATAGTGGTTGATTTAGTTTAGGTGCATAGTGCATAACTTGGAGATTATTATGAACTCCAAAATCATTTGAGAGAATCTATTTTATATTTCAACCCATTTCACACCTTGGGGTCAAATAGAATAATAGAGATAAAATTTGGTTTCAACATAAATTAATTGGTGTTATTTATATTCTAAAATTAAAAATTCAATTTGGGGTTTGATCACCCCAAATTTTATCTAATGGTTTAGCTAATTAACCATCTTCTCTAAGTGTTTCATGAGAGACACTAATTATCCAATGCTTCAAGGAAGCATCATATTCAAGTAAAGTAAACAATGAGAAAATTTGGATTTACACACATATGTGTATTACTTACATATTCTCATTTCATTTTTTAAATGTGCAAAGTTCAAAAAAAAATTCAAGAGTTCAAGCAATTTTCAATTTTCAAATTTAAGTTTTTCAAATTTCAAATTTCAAAAATAACAAGGTAATTTCTACATATATTTTTCAAGGTTCATCAAAGAATACAATGTACTGCATGATTTAAGTACTAGATCATAGATAAATTATGTCTTACACACTAAGGTATAACTTTAATTTATTCTAGTAATTTGATTTTTAGACAGTTGGAGAGGGGGAGATGCAGTAACCTAAATATGGTCACAAATACTTTATCATGTCAGTTATACCCTTTTTCAACTTTAATTAAATTGTACACTTAATCAATACATATTTTTCCATTTCACCCTATCCTAAGCACAAAAGATAATTATTTTTATTGCTAATAACCCATTATGTATATGTATGCCTTAATCTAGATCCAAATCCCAAAACTTATCCCTAGGGAATAATAATTCTCGATAGTGACAATAATGGTAAACACTTATTGTCCCTATCCTTAGTCTTAGGGTTTGAACATTTTAAGGTTTCAAAATTATGGATAGTTTATTTTTTCCTATTATTTGAAAATAGATTTCCCATGTTATTGTTTATAATATCCTTCCTTTTAAGATTTAAGATTACATTTTTTCATTCTTAATTTTCCAAAAGTATATGGCTATATGGGATAAACATTGTTTGCTTCAAGTTTTTAATTAAAAAACTGCATTAAAAGATAATAAGCAAGTATCATTCATGCATTTAAAAAAAAATTAATCATAACGTATGAAAAAGATTAGTTATACATTTAGAATTTTATAAATATTTCTCAGAAGCAACCTCAAATGTTAGTGGATTCTCATTGTTTCAATATTTAATCATAATTTTTAAAGGTTACAACTAGATGACAAAGGGAATGTATGGCACCTTTCATTTCTCCTATTAGACATCAAGATCATATCAATTATCATATCACTTCCATTATTCATCCATAGATTATATTGGATGATGTGCTCCATTATGTTAATAATTGATGAGGTAAGCCACCAGATCATGGAGGTAGTCAACATGTTCCTCCTCAATCCCCTACTCCTCCTAAAAGATAATCAAATCAATCCAAATGGTATGATATTATATATCAATTAAAGAATCCCCCTATAAAAGTTTCAATTTTGGATTTATTGAATATTTCATCAATTTGTAAAGTCATCCTTTATTCTACATTAACAAATAATATTATTCTTAGTGATACATAATCATACACTTTTTCTTATATCATGAATGATTTTAAGGACATGGAGACAAACATCACTTTTAAAAATTAATAATTTCTAACTAAATATATAATCACACAAAATATCCCATTGTTCATTCAAGTAAGAATGTAAAATAAAATAATTAAGTATTGATTGATGTTTTATCAAGAGTAAACATTTGTAGTATATTTCTAAAAAAAATGGGTATTCACATTGATAGTCATAAAAAAAACAAATTAGACTATCAAAGGCTTTGATGTTTCTTCAAGACAAGTTTTATGACCAATCACTTTAGATATAACATTTAGATGCAAAATAATGTCAATCTATTTCATGTTATGCCTAATCAATTGAATTACAACTTACTATTGGGGATACCATGGATACACATGATGGAAAAAATCCCATATACATTGCACATATGTTTAAAAATAATGCATGAAGAATATTCCTATGAATTTATTATAGATGATACCCATTTATAATATTGTAGGATTCAAATATTACAATCATAATTAGATGATCCAGTCATTATCCCTCATTTTCAAATTATTCCTTGGGATAAAAAATTCACATATGAAATTGGAGATTCAAGTACTAAAAAAAAGAAAATATATCAATAAAAATCATATGAAGATCCCCAAGAAACATATCAAATGAGAAATAATAATTTGACCAATCATAAATAAAAATAGAAAAAAACAATATGAAGTTCAAAGATTATAAGAAGAACAAACAAGATTGCATAAATAATGTCTAAAAAAAATAACAGTTACAAAGTCAAAAATTACAAATAGAATAAACTAATAAAAATAAGGTACAAAAGGAAAAAACAAATATACAAGTGGAACAAGAATGTATCCAACATGAGAATCAAGATAAAGAGAATCAATGAGAGGTTATACATGATCTTCCTTTATTAGTTGATTAAGAAGGGAAGATATGCAAAGGTAGATTGTTCACAAAAAGTCTTCCATTTATCACTTCTCATAGACTATCATGAACATCATACTTATGATATAATTGGGAATCTCTTTTCCTATACAAATATTCTAAAGTTTCAAAAACTTTCAAATAATTCAAAAAAATAAAAAATTTGATTACATATAGCTTATGAATTGTTGCATCTTATTCTTCTATTTACTTTCATATGTGATCGATTAATCAATTCTTATAAGCCCTTAGATATTCTTGATATTTTGTATTTTTGGACCTTATATTTAACTTCTCAAATATGTATAACTCAAAATAATGATCAAATGTTGTGAAAACCTAACATTTATCTCTTTGCTTTCATAGTTTGTGCTGATGTAATGTCATTTTTACTCCAAGACAGAACTACCCAACACATGATAGAATAATTTACCTTTATTGTCCTAGTCAATCGATATTGTCCTTTGATAATTTTTACCCAAATATCACAATTTTAGTATATATATCCTCAATTATTCTAATTTTCATATTTCTCATTCAGTTTCATCATGCAAATAATTATTTTGATGCAAAATATATCTTTTTAAAAGTTATATTTTTCATACATTTGACATTTTTTCAATAGGTGTATATTTGATGAAATGAGCATGTAAAATCATTCCTTTGCATATATTTTTAGTACCCTAAAAATTTATTCAAAGTTATAATTATATTCAATAGGGGAATCTTGCACATGTTTGGCCATATAATATTTTCAAGTGCATATCTTCCCTTGACACATGTTTTGAACTATTCAAATCTTTAATGCATTGTTTCATTATAGTTTATAGTGTTTCAAATTTCAATATTATAAAAATATAAAAAAAATCATATATTTTAAAATGAAAGTACATTCAAAGTATTTTTTTAAAAATAGGACCTAAGCATGATTACTAATCTACTTTACATATTTTCAATATGTTATTTATCTCATGATAATTAGATCACATATTATTTCTATATTACACATGCATTTTACTAGTATTCATGACAGTTGTGAAAAACATACAAAATTTTCTAAAGACTAAGATGTTGGAATTTCCACTCCACACTAACCTTTCTAAGGTGTGGAAATATTATTCATAGATGACAGTGTATAGGTGTTATAATTCTATGACCCTAATTTGTTGAGCTTTATATTGTTTACAATTTTTTTGCTAACATCTATGTATTACATAGTATACATGAATATGTTATTTGATAAGATATGATCACATTACATATGCATTTTTTGGACTAGCTTTCTAGATTTATTGTCCATTGATGTTGTTTACTTGTACATAGTATATTCCATTTTTAAATCTATTGTATTGGCCTTTGGCCCTTATGTGAAAAAACTTGCTTAGTTCATCTCTATGAGATATTTTTTGTTGTGTGTGGCATTTAAACATATTCATTACTTTTATGCCTTGGCCCTATGTTATGTGTGGAATTTGAATATATCTCTTTTTTTAACATTATTCATGTTTATTATGTGTGCAATATCCTACTTTGCAACATTTGAACATGTCCCTTGTATGTGAACCACAGTCTTATTATTTTACATTTCCATCCTTGTGATTGTTGTGTGTGTGGTTGTTTTACTCTATAAGTTTAATAAGTGCCAATATCCATATCATGCACTAATAACATAATTTACAAATTCTACATTCTAATTTTATGATCTTCATTGATGCATCATATAATCCTTGCATCATGAGTTATATGAAAAATTCAAATGTTATTATGATAGCATACTTTTTACATATACTACATTTTCAATGATGATATTTTTATTACACATGTTTCAATTTAAATTTTATTTTGAGATGAGAAAATTTTAGGATCAATTCCCTCATCTCAAAAGGGTGCATTTTAATGGACTCCTAGTACATGAGATAAGCCTTTTCAAATTTAAAAAAAAAATAGTTTTTTCACAAGTACAATTTCAAAAGTTGAAAATATTTTAAAAATCAGTTATTGACACATATTATGGGGGAATATGCCATATATATGAACTCCTATTTCAATATCAAATTACAAATTCACATAATTTCAAATTTTCAAATTTTCAAACAAAATTTACAATGAAGATTTACATACAATTTCAATGGGGGTATGATAAAATTTCATATCACATTATAAAATTCTATTTTTATATCCATGAATATGGTAGGAACATGGGTGAACTCCATTATATTTTTATCATGCATTTAATAAAAAGAAATTTGATTGAAACTACAAGCCATATAAAATGGTTGATTCAGTTTAGATGCATAGTGCATAACTTGGAGATAATTATGCACTCCAACATTATGTATGTGAATCCATTTTAAATTTAAAATTGTTTCAAATCTTGGGGTTACAAAGATGAAAAATGCAAATTTAAGTTTCAATTATTCTTAATGGGTGTTATTTATATAAGTGTGAATTCAAGTTGGGGTTTAATCACCCCTAATTTTTTCCAATAATTTAGTTAAGGAATAATATTCTCCAAGTGTCTCATAAGAGGAAATAACTCTCCAATACTTCAAGGAAGCATCATCTTCAAACAAAGTAAAAAAATATCATCGTTTACTTTACACATACAAATAGTTTCCTTCCATACTCTCATTTCAATTTTAAAATGTGCAAAGTTCAAATAAATTTTTAATTATTCATGTAATTTTAAATTTTCAAATTCAATTTTTTCAACTTTTAGTTTTAAAAATAACAAGGTAACCACTTCATGTGTTTTTAAAGGTTTTCCAAAGAACATAATACCTTGTGATGATAAAAAAGAAACTACCAATTAAAGTGATGTAGTCGAATAGTTCATGTTCAACCCGACAGAGGTATTCCATAAGGAAATCATGTGGTTTATTGATTATAATACTTTCACTAATTGTCAAACCAAGGTTTTTATACTTGGAAATGTATAAACATGTATATAAAACACTATTTATTTCTAGAGATT
Source organism: Torreya grandis (assembly GCA_037957365.1). Classification (NCBI taxonomy): domain Eukaryota; kingdom Viridiplantae; phylum Streptophyta; class Pinopsida; order Cupressales; family Taxaceae; genus Torreya; species Torreya grandis. The sequence continues at coordinate 45,067 of JARHVA010002407.1, forward strand.
GAGAAAATATAAGTTGCATATAGGAAACACTCTTGCATAAATTAAATTGGATGAAAGTAAAGTGTTGGAAAGGAAATCACACTTGATGTAATTAAAATTACTCTTGATGTAAATGAGATTAAGTTGTTTTATATGTTGAAATATTCCTAAATAAAACTAAGATAATTCACATGAGTGCCACATAAATTTACAAAATTAAGCTTAAAAAAATGAACACACACATACACTTCAACAAGAGACTATACTATTTAAATAACAGAAATAAAAACGTAATAATAAGTATCAAGATATTTAACACACGTCTTAATGAGGGGGCCTTCCTCAATAAAATTTGAGTTCTAATCCTTCCCTTAAAATAATTTCTATACATCAAACCAATTATTCTTGAAATATATAATCCTATAGCAATGGAATTATTACTACAATAAAATATTACAAAAGATTCAAACTTTACTCTCTATCTTCTATATGTTTCAACATCAAAAAATTGATTATTTATAAGTTCTACCATCATTTCGTAAATAGAGGATGAAGGTTTATTTTTACATAGGTAGTTATGGAATAATCTATGAGATAGTGTAATGCCTAAAAATTTTGTCTAAAAACTCATGTAATATTTTTTTCTTACTTTAGTGTTTATTTATTCACTATGGTTGCTTAATGTTTAATTTTTTGATTTAGTCAAGGTAAAATTATAGTTTAACACACATAATTATTATAGAACTCATTTAATACCTTTTATTTCCACCTCAAGTCCTATCTAAAGTTAGAATATAAGCATAAAAGGTTAAAATCAAATTAGTAAATAATATCCTGATTAAAGAAACAAGACAAGTCACATTATTAAAAAGTGATAAATTATAATCTCATAATTTAAAAGATCACAAATTTATTCACACATAACCTGAAAAACACCTAAGGGAAATGGAATGAGCTTGAAAAATAATTAATTAACACATGGTTATCACTTTAAGCTCACCAAGGGATAAACATCTATCATTATACAACTCTACTCTTAAGGTACTCAAGATAAGGAAACCAACCAATTTAAAGTGAGATGGTTGAAAATAACCACATGATGATAAAATTAAAACTTAAATTAATATTAACATATATATCCAACCAAGGATGTAATATCCTAACACAAAGGAAGATGACAAATACCCCTAACCTAGCCTAAGAACCTAGACCTGAAAGCCCCACCATAACTTGGGAAGCTTACATATCTATTCCATAGAATCAAAATTCAATGTAGTTATCCTTAAAATTTTGATGGCATCCTCCATGAGACATCATCCCCAAATAGGAGTTAGTGATCTAAGCCAACAAAAGAACTAGTATGTCACTTAGGTGAGCTTCTAAATATCTAGTCATCTAATCTGGAGAATGACACATCTTAAGGTCATTAATCACCATCTATGACATCACAAGATTAAATTTCTTCCCAAGTAATTTCATGCAAATTTAAAAAAAGAAACAAGGATGAATAAGAAATTATATTCTCTTATTTTAACGCTGTCATTGATTTAACAATTTATGAATTACACTACTTAGACAATCTCTATTTCTTGAATGAATCTAAAAAGGTGTCCAAGGTTAATACAAGAGAGAATAAGATAAAATTTAAATAATCAACAATGTTTACTATCCAAAATAGATTATAAACTAAGAAAACCATGTTATTAAAATTGATCATAAATACAAGTGCAAGGAAGAATATCGTACCATTTGTGATTAAGTAAGCATAATAAGAATTAGATACTTTAAACACATGTTCTAATAACACATTAAAGTTAGTTGGTAATTTACCACACTAGAAAGGCATTCTAAGGGTTAGTTTCCTAAGCATGTTCTCCAAGAACATTTTCAAGTTAGTTGATAACACCAGAACAAAGGGGCATTTTGAGCATTAGTATGCTAAGTCTACGCCTACTCCTTAAGCTACCTATATATCTATGATGATCACATCACACACATAATTAGGGATAGTTGTAGTTTACCCATGCCTAAAAGAGTTTTGGTCTTTATATAAAGATAATTAATCTTCACCAATCACCTACATGATTAAATAAAAGATCATTACCCCCTTATGGGTAATCTTACGGTCACTAGTTGACTCAAATGCAACTAGACACTCTAGGAGTTACAAGTATCTCCCTACATATGGGAAGTATTCACATACAAAAAATAAATCTCAAATATATAAACCAAGACTCTTTTTAATATTACAAACCAAAAGGACTTCAAGTGGGCCCCATCATAGATATACCCACTAGTAACTAAGGTTACAGACAAAATTTGCAGTTGTGATCCAAAATTTGAATTAATGAAACAAGTATAAAATGGACATAAAATAGTGTGTGGCAGTGATGAATTAGATTATAAATACTGAAATTAACTAAAACAACCATCACAATAATAAGATCTTTCCAAA
>JARHVA010002407.1:52500-185000 GCA_037957365.1 Torreya grandis
AAGAACTATGTAAATCCTTATAAACCATGTTGTAACCAAATGGTGATTGGAATAGTTAAAATTCTTGATGACCTCTACATATTTATTGGCTGCTAAGTAAAGACCAATAGCCTTATACATTCCATTGGGTATGGAGTTATATAATTTAATTCACAAATATTATTGTTACCATGACTACAATGCCCTGAAAAAATATCAAAAAATTTAAGTATACCTTTCCCAAAATAAATGAACAACAATAACAACATGTGCATGTAGGCACTTGGAGGAAAAAAACACAACTAAACTATTATTACAATGTGCATGTAGGCACTTGGAATAAATAAAATAAATATCTACCCTAAACTAACCAATAAAAATGGCATTTACACAAATCCATTGAATAGTTGTATAAAATATCTACCCTTTCTTACCAATCAAATATGATTTACATGCTTGAGGGTAGCCAACAAAAGATGGAAAAAATCATATTTTCAACAAATTGATGATACATTTCTCCAAGAATAAGAACATAAATAAACTCACTTACCCAATCCAATTGAATGGACATAAAACTATCTTGGAGTTGATAGGCAAGTTGTTCTTTCTCTTTTTTATGATCAATTTTGTGCTATGAATTAAGCACAACATATGATGGCTCCTCCTTATTATCTTCCAACTAAGCTAGGTACTTGATAAGACATCATCTTATCAATACAAACATTGAGTAATCATATTTTACATCACTCTTACATTTTGATACTCCATCATTATGCTCCTCAAGCATAATAAAACCATAGTTTCTAGTCTCCTTGAAGAGGAACATAACCTACTCCCAATATCTCAAACAAGTCCTCCAACTCCCTATCACTTGTTGGTGTATGCAAGTTGATATTGAGCTGATTAGGATCTTCTTCTTGAATCACATGCTCATCTTGAAAGTTTTGTTCAACTTCAAGGTCCTCTTCCATCACACAAAGTGGTATCTCATCAAACAAGTTGATGTATTCTTCTTTAGTTTTAATATCCTCTTCATCAAAAGTGTGCCCAAAAGAATGATTTTCTTTTTCTTCTTCCAAGTCTGGTCTAATGGTATAACTAGGAATACCAATGATGATTTTTGCATCATACTCACTTGTAATATCCTCCTTATAAACCAAATATTATTCATTTATAAACTCTTCTTCTATCCTCTATAGAATAGGTTCTCTTTTACAAAGGGATATGGTGGGAGGGAAAAATGTCTCACTTTGTAGAGTGGGATGAACCTATATAAGCAGTTGATGCATCTACTCCTCTTTAGTTATAAGTTACCTATCCAAACACTCCTCATGATATATTTTTTGTTCACTCACCTCCTACTAATAGAGATAATATTGATAAGCATGATCCTTCTATTGCCTATTAAATTATTATTCTCATTCAATCTCCCTCATCTATTTCTCAAAATCAAGTTGTATATCTTTGAATCATTCTTGGGATTGAAAACTTGCAAAGGGCTGATTATAAGCATGAGTAGGTTGTTAATAAGCATAATGAGAGCCATATGGGGAAAAGGGGTCATTTTAGGCATGATATGGATCCACATAGGACTGGTATGGATCATTATATTGCTAATAAGGAGGTGTAAAAAATAAATTCCCTCCATATTCAACCATTAAACTTCATGTGGAAAGCAAAAAACAATTTGGAAAGAATACTTAGGCTACTAAAACCAGTTAGATGAACTTGGAGTTACCATTGATGATTATAGAGATGCCTCTAAAGGGTGATGTATTAAATAACAACATCAATAGTTATCTAGTAGATGATGTTAGGATCATTAAACCATGTCCCACTAGGCATGCTAAGAACTATTTTCACTAAAAGTTGCACCCTTTGAGGAGGTGATTCAAGCCTCTTCACCCAAGTGATTTATAGAAACACTCATAGATTGTGGGTAACCTAAATATGGAGGGAATCTATATATATGGTTAGTAACCCTAGTGAATCAACTAAAATAACACTAACTCTACTCAAATTACAAGAGGAAAAGGGATAGAGATAGAAGGGAAGCAAGGAATTGAAAGAAAATTGGTGATGCATCAGAAATGTGATCCTTGGCTTCTTGAAACATGCATAATGAGACTAAAAGAGATACATAAACAACTTCTAAATGATCCCTCTTGAATAATTATTTCATAGGTAGGCTTGAATATATAAAAACACTCAACAAGGGTGATAAATGACTCCACAATTGAATTTTACATAAGCTTGATGAAAGCATAGACTATGACCTACAAAAGAAAACTATCTTTCATAGAGGTGAGGAGAAATGGACATACATAAGGGAGAACACTTTCTTCCATAAGTGTAGATCAACAAAACATGAAAATTTTACAAGATACAACCATGGAAGAAGGTAAAATCAGCTTTCTATTATTCTTCAAAGGCATTACAAAACTTACCAAGAATAATTTACAAAGGAAAGAGCCATGATTTTATATATTACAAAAGATAAAAGAGGAAATGAGAGATAAACTTCATGGGAGGATAATAAATTCAACCCAATTCACATGGTATGCATAGTAATCAATAGTGATTGTTGCTCCCCACATATGAAAGGTCAAAAGTTGCTCCATCTCTTTATCTTTGTCTCCCACCTTTATTCTAAGGTCCAAAATAACTTTTTTACTTTATATAGACATGAAAATCATGGGTCTCCTTATAAATTTTACCTATACCTACTCATGAGTGCATGGAAAATATGGATATCTTATTTGTCCTTGTCTCCCACCTTTCCTATACCCCTTTATCTTTGTCTTCCACTTCTCCTCTAAATTCTAAAATAACTTTTGACTTTAGGAAAAATAAATAAATCAATGGGCCTCCATAATAATTTAACCCATCCTATTTCACATCATCTTTATATCATGTAAGATCTTTTGTTGACCACATCACTTAGATTCTAGCTCACCACTATGCCACATCACATTGCATAGTCAATGTGCTAACCATGAATAGTGTTTTTTGAATAATGTTTAGTGAATAGTAATTCACTTTGAGAAATGTGAGCTTATGAAGATATAAGAATATCCTTGCAACCCATGTTATAACCAAATGGTGACTAAATAATTAACATAGTTTATGCACCATCCAATGGTGAGAGTGCACTTGTTGAGATTAGAACCATTCCATTACCAAGCCATAATGAGCAACACTGAGCAATATTGAGCAACATTAACTAATACTAATAATCATTGTCTATTATGAGTCAATTGATATCATAGTATATTTCTATCAAAACACTTGAAAGAATATGTGTATAAGTATCCATCTCTTGTAAGATCTTATAGAACAAACCATGTGTCATCTCATGGTGAACATACAAGGTGAAGAACAAGTAAAAAATCATGGTAGAACCACATAAATAAATAATAATTAATGCTGAATAATCACATCAACTATCATTTGAATTGATTAATATCAAGGTTGAAATAACCAAATAGTCATTACATTCTATAAATAACCTTCTTAGACATTCCAATAAATAATGAACATAAGTTATATCCAAATCATGTATAAGATCATATAACCTCCTTAGACATCCCAAGAAGGATTCTACTTAGACCTCTCAAAAGTAGGATAACAAGTGCTTTAGTTAAATCCTGTATGAAACCACCATGTTTGGTGTGTGGGATGATGACTCAAGACTTAACCTCATAAGCTAGTTCATCACAACCTATATCTATATTACAAGCTATTTATTCTCCCCCATATGCACAATAGATGTATAATGATCACATCACAACATTCACAAAACCAACATTCAAATAGAAAAACAACAAAACCTCACCAACATAATCCAATAATTAAATTAAATGTCAAACTACCTTAAAGAAATATTTTAAAAGAAATAATAAATATTTAAAAAACATCTAAATTATATAATAAGGTGAGATCTAAATATTCATAATAAAAAAATTGAAATTCTAATTAAAGTAATTCAAACCAATAAAATATTTGTGTATCAAAAAAATAAGATTCAGGAAAATAAAAGTGCTAGTTTCAGATAATAAATTAAAATAGTAATCAAATTAAAATAAAATAGGGAACAAAAATCTCTCAAAAAGTACACATTATGACACTATGTGCTTAATAAATCCACCTGAGAGGAGAAGGAATACTATAAACCTCAATTACATACCGAAGGTAAGAGTAAAACATCAGTCTCTTGTAATGTCTCCTAAATGTTCACAAGGCTGCATCAAATATAATTCATGAAGTTTGATATTTTGATAACTAATAAGGGGTAGCTGAAGGAACACATCATTTATAAAGTGACCATTATGTGTGAATATCCCATGGTGCTTAAGGCACTCATGGTATATACACCTTAAAATAATTAGGCAACTACCTCATGCAAATGGGAGAAATGAGTTTTTAGCTTACAAGAAGCTCCACTTCCTAGCCCATAACCCTATCTAAACTATTATAAACATAGTTATCCTCCACCCTCAAACCTCATACTTGCATCAATACCCAAATTTTAGATCAATTATGTAAGGTTACACAACACAACACACTACTACATAACAACAATTTTCACTTTTGCATCATATGTTTACATGAACAAAAGTTACTTAACACCACATTTTCATAATAGGTTTTTCACACAAGTTACTTCACAAACATATTCACATTCACAAGAGAACAATTGGACTTGACACACTCTATCATAATGATACCATGACATACTCACTCTACGATCACATTACAATGTTATTTATACATAGAGGATCCATTGTTTATGGGATTTGTTACATATACAATGATACAATAGTTTACATAATGGGTTACAATTATACATATACATAACAACTACAAAAGTTAAGGGTTCACATGTTTGACTTTAGATAATTGTTTACAACAATTCATAATCAAAACAAAATTTTACAATTTACTATTATCACATAGGTATAAGGCATATCATCATCCATATCAACAATCTTAACATCTTACATATCATATAAATCATATAATACAACATTGTTGATGCCAAAATAAGTACCATCATGGTCATGTATATCTCTCACCCATCACTAGCCATAACTGTTATGGAACTGAATATGACAATCCCCCATCCCCCACATAAGCATCACTAATTTTTTTTTAAAAGGTATTCTAACCAATTGAGAATCATTTTATTTTCATTCAGAATTTGATACTTTGTTCTTAGTTTAAAATATCTCTTCTTTCAAAAATTCAACTTTATGTTTCTTTGTTAAAAAGCATGATACTTTAAGATCTATTTATCACAAGATTTAATGTTTTTAAAAGGAAAGATTATCTAAAAATTTCATGGTAAATGATTATCTATGATCATATATATAAATTAAAGTAGACAATTTTCATTCATTAAGTACAACATTGGCACCCAGTTCCCCATAAACAAAGTATTAGATCATTAACTATAGTAGCATATTATAACAAAAATATATTTTGAGCACACAACTGGCCCAATCTCAAGGTTTTGGTGGTCCTAATCCTAGTTCCCTCATGCCCTCAACATGATTCTCCTTGAATACCAATTTGTTCTTGATCCAACAACCTCATCAATCCTTAGTCAGTCCAAAGGTTAACTTTGCCTTAATTGGATAATCTCAAATGATGTGGCCCACATCCCCACATAAGTAGAAGGTCTCTAAAGAATGTTTACTAGGTCTTAATCTATAAATATCTACTAGTATGGCCTTTGAATGTTGACATACTCAAACTAGGTTCATTTTTTATCCTTGGGTAACACACTTTATAGAACAAGGTGAAGTCATCCCATATGCAAAGTGAGAGTGCCTCTCCTACACGATGACTAATGTCTAATGCAAACCATAGATAAACATGGTCTGTGACTCCTTGGTTAATGTTGTTATATGGGGTACATCACTTGTGGTTGATATAGATGGGTTCTCACATGTATACCCTGAGCTTAGGGTAGTCTCTTCTCCAAAATGTTAGTCAAGTTCCAAAGGGTTTGGAGGATTTGTTGGTTTATCTACACCAGCTGCTCAAGTCATGGTTCTTGATGATCTCCATTGCATGAGCTACCCATGCTACCCATAGGCTCCATATTAAAATATAAAAATAAAATAAATTAGAAAATTAGAAACTACAATTATATGTCCTAGAGGTCTTGGTGTTTAAACCAGGATCTGATACAAAAATGTAATGCCCAAAAATTTTGTCCCAAAACCCATGTATTTTTTTTCTTTCTTCAATGTTGTTTATTTATTCACTATGGCTACTTAATATTTAATTATTTGATTTGGTCAGGGTATAATTGGAGTGTAACACACATAATTATTAAAAAATTCATTTAGTACCTTTGCTTTCCACCAAAATTCCTAAGGTTAGAATATAATCATAAGAGATTAAAATAAAATCAATAAGTACTATCCTAATTAAGGAAGTGAGACAAGTCATATTATGAAGAAGTGCTGAATTATAGTTTCTTGATTTTAAGGATCACAAATATATTCACACATAACCCAATCAACACCTAATAAAAATGAAATGAGCTTGAACAATAATTAATTAACACATGATTAACACATCAAGGCTAACCAAGGGAGATTCATCTAACACTATACAACTCTACTCTTACGGTACTCAAGATAAATAAACTAGCCAATTTAAAGAGAGATGGTTGAAAACAACCACACAATGATCAAATTCAAACTTAAATTAATATTAACATATATATCCAACCAAGGATGTAAGATCCCAACATGAAATAAAATGATAAACACCTCTAACCTAGCCTAAAAACCTAGACCCAATGCCCCCACCATAACATGGATAGATTACATATCTACTCCATGCAATTAGGGTCTAATGTAGTTCTCCTTAGAATTGTGATAACATCCTCCATGATACATCATCATTGAATAATTTTTGGAAATCTAAGCTAACAAGGGAACTGATACATCACTCATGTGAGCTTTTAAATCTCTAGTCATATACTCTAATAAATGAAACATCATAAGGTCATCAATGACTATCTACAATATCACAAGGTGTAAGTTCTTACCCAAGTACTTCCATGTAAAGTCACAACAAGAGTCATGGGTGACTAGGAACTTATATTCTCTTATTCCAATGCAATCATTGACTCAACATTCTCTAAATTATACTACTTAAATAAACTCTATCTCTTGAATGACTCTGAAATGGTGTCCAAGGTTAATATGAGAGAGAACAAACTCAACTATCAATAATCATAAAGGGTTATTATCAAAAATATATGATCAACTGATAAAAACATGATGTTAAAATTGATGATAAACATACGCGCAAGGAAGAATATCATACCATTCATGATTAATCAAGTATACTAAGAATTATATACTTTAGGCACATGTTATAATAACATACTAAATTTAGTTTTGAATTGACCACACTAAGAGGTCATTCTAAGGGTTAGTTTATTAAGTATGTTCTCCAAGAACATTCTCAAGTTAGTTGATAACATCCATACAAAAGGGTGTTATAAGGGTTAGTATGCTAAGCTCAAACCCACTCCTCAAGTTGCCTACATATCTGCAGTGATTACATCACATGTAGAATTAGGTTTGAAAATAGTTCACCCATTCCTAAATGAGTGTTAATTTAGATGTGAGGATAATCAACCTTCATCAATCACTTACATGATTAAGCAAAGCATCGTTACCCCTTGCGAGTAACCTTGTAGCCACTAGTTGAGCCAAATGTAATTAGACACTACTAGGAGTTACAAGTATCTCACTACATATGAGAAGTATGAACGCATATAAAACTAAGCTTGAATTAAAAAACTAAGACTTATTCTAATATTACAAACCAAAATAAATTCAAGTGGGCTTAATCCTAGATTCACCCATTGGCAACTAAGGTCAGACACAACATTTGTAGTTATGATATGAAATTTGAACTAATGTAAAAATTATAAAAAAGACACAAAATAGTGTGAGGTAGCCTTGAATCAGACTATAAATATCTAAAGGAACTAAAATATCCCTCACAATCATAATTCCTTTCCAAATGAGACAAATAAAACACTAATTTTCACATTAGTAATCAAGTGTAAAAGTACCTCTAGTTTAAATCCGATGTAAAAGGATAAATTTTTCTTTTCCCAAAATCCAATTATCTGAACTATAAATATTACATTTAAGTCAATGAAATATTTTTATAACAAGGAAGATCATGATTTAATAAACTATTCCAAAGTGACTTTTATTACTTAGAAAACTTGCCCCTCAAAATTCTAAATAAAAAAGTTATAATATCACCATAGCAAAAATAGTGAATTTAATAAAAAAAAAATTGTTCTTTTGATGATAATTTTAAGCTATAATAATTTTCTTACAACTTTCATATCTAAAAAATATCATACTTTGGTATTTTAAAAATGTCAATTAGAAATTGACTTTAGGGCTAGAAACAAGAGTTGGTTTTATTTTTGCAAAGAGCCTCTAGATGTGGTTCTAAGGAACTCTACTAAAGGGGTTAAAAATTATTTAATGGTTGGTGGTGGATACCAATACCTAAAGGAATCATACACAAAATTTAGTTTTGACAAACTCATGGTTTAATAATTTTACATAATCAAATTTTAAAAGGGTTTTAGACTTATTTAATAGGGTCTAAAATGAAATTAAAAATAAATAATTATCAGATTTAAAGGAATTTAGCCTTACGGCCAGGTTTCATCTGGCTTATTTATAAATCCTCGTTATTTACCATCTAAAATTTATTCGCAAGAAATAAATCATTATTTTAAAATTGTAACAAGGGGGATTGCATTTTAAGGTTATTAAAAATAAAATAAAATTAAAGTCTACACATAAATCAAAGATAAACAATAGATTAGAGGTAAATTTAATATTTATTTATTAATTAAAATAATATCAAAATTTCCACTTGAGACGAGGCTTAAATATTAACCTTTAGATTAGGTGAATCACCGCCACTTAATCTAACATTCCCTTAATGTTTCCCTAAATTTCTCTTTGGAATGATAAAAGTCTACTTCTTTCATTTTGCTTTCATTACTCTCTTCCATTTTTTTTGGTCTTGTAGGTTGAAGATGGAACACAAAGGAATAACTCCAAACTTTTAAACTCATTATAAATGTGTGTGTGTGTCTGTGTCTCTGTGTGTGTATTAAAATAATAATAATATATATGTATATTTAAATAAATATAAATAAAATAAATGATTATGGTTTAAACAATAATGAATTCAATATATATATATATATATATATATATATATATATATGTTATGTATATATATTGAATTCATTATTTTTTTAAACTATACTCATTTATTTTATTTATATTTATTTATACACACACACACACAATTTTATTTAAGTATATAAATAAAATTGTGTGTGTGTGTGTGTGTATAAATAAATATAAATAAAATAAATGAGTATAGTTTAAAAAAATAATGAATTCAATATATATATATATATATATATATATATATATATATATATATATATATATATATATATGTTATGTATATATATTGAATTCATTATATCTCTCTCTATCTCCTTGAATTTTATAAATTGAAATTGAAAATGGAAATTTATTCATTATTGAGTTGTATCATGTTTTGTAGGAATGGTATGTCTCCATCACCTTAACTCTCATCTTCTAATCTTATGATCTAATTTTGAAGGAAAAATTTATTGTTTTAAATTATTAAAAATAAAATAAGATTAGTGTTTTGTTACGTTGTTATCTCTTTTTCCTCCTTTTGAACCCTTACCCATCTCTCTCTCTCTCTCTCCCATTGTAAAAAAAATGAAAATTGTTATATTAAGTTTGTGTAAATTCTTGTAGAGAATTTTCAATCTCCTTTTCATGTGACTCATTTGAGTTTGAATGTCAAATAGAAATTTATTAATTAGTGAAAATGTAAATATATATATGAGTCACATGAAAAGGAGATTGAAAATTCTCTACAAGAATTTACACAAACTTAATATAACAATTTTCATTTTTTTTACAATGGGAGAGAGAGAGAGAGAGATGGGTAAGGGTTCAAAAGGAGGAAAAAGAGATAACAACGTAACAAAACACTAATCTTCTTTTATTTTTAATAATTTAAAACAATAAATTTTTCCTTCAAAATTAGATCATAAGATTAGAAGATGAGAGTTAAGGTGATGGAGACATACCATTCCTACAAAACATGATACAACTCAATAATGAATAAATTTCCATTTTCAATTTCAATTTATAAAATTCAAGGAGATAGAGAGAGATATATTTTATAAATATCTTAATCATTACCAAAATTAAAAAGAAAATGGAAAAAAACTCTACATCCAATCTTATTGCTTCCAAACTTTTAAGACTCCAAAAAGCTCCTCCTTCCACCAATTTCTCCCCAAAGAATCAACCTTCCACAATTACTTAATTTTTTTTTCTTTGCAAAAAAATGAATCTCCAAATAAAATCCAAGAGTTTGAAAATAAAATAAGTGATTCAAATTCATCTTCCCATTTTCATTAAATGAAGGGAGTACTGTGTTTTATATGAACCTTTTCATGTCATAGAAGGACCCATACTTTTCTTGCATATTATGGACTTTATTGGAAGAAAAGTCTTACACCTAATACATTCTATTATAATAATTAATTTTAAATTACCTTTCTTGAGAAATACTCCACCAAGTAGGTCAATGCCTATTAACTAAGATATGATATAAAAGAGTATGTTTTCTAGAAGACATATGGGATACAACTCATAGGCTCTCTAGGAACCCTAAGACCTATTTAAATTCAATTTGAATACTATAAATTTATGATATGTGAATGTATAATTAAGGTGTCTAATTATAATTTAAATAATCTTTCTTTATTCATTGATGAGAATTAATCCATTAGCAGTAAATAATGAGCTATAATTCAAATTCTTTATAATCGTACAATTGAATTTCCTAATGTATCAATCGGTAAGGGATGGACATCCCTCACATGGTGCATTACATATAGCTTATTCATGCTACATGACAAATCAAACAATTTCAACAAAGACTAGAGAAGATAATTACATGGTTACAATAATAGGGAATCATGGTCCATAGATAAATAAATGATAATGGCATATTTCATAGTTGATATACTCTTTATAGATCATGAGAACCATCTTCATGTTCAACTACCGCTGCAACTTAATAAGCATAATTACATGACACTATGGTTTAATAATTATGGTTATGATATGCTAAGACAACTATCATGTAATTGCCATGAGTTGATCTAATTATGCCTTCAATGGCTATAATATCCATTAGTAGTTGATATAGGTTACAATCATCAACTCCGTAATTGTTACATGTTACAATAGTCAACCACTACATTTTCTATGGGTTGACTATGTCCCCTAAACTTATGATTTTCCCTAGCTATCTAAATATATTGAATTGTTAGTAAATCCAAATATAATAATAAAAGTACATGATACATGATTTATTCATAAAATAACTATTTTATTCATAAAATATAAAGAGATGCACATCCTATTCTTTTAATATTATTTGATATGAAAGGTATAAATAAAACTTTATATGCTTGGTAATGGTAAGTCAACAAAAGAGGTTATACTAGGTATATAAATGGTTAATTTCCTTGACTCATTACTTTTCACGATTTAAGTAATAGCTTGAAGACAAAGTGTGTCTTACACACTAAAGTATAACTTTCCTTTAATCTATAAATTTAATTTTTAGATTAAAGGATGGGAAAATTTTATAATCTAAATCTAGTCATGATTACTTGATCATGTTAGCTTTACCCTTTTTAATATTTAATTAACTTGGTAAATGTTATTTTCCCTATCTAAAATTTATATCCTTATCTCACCAATGGTCATACTTTCAAATTGAACCCTCCCTTAGATCACCCTCTTTATTTTTAGGCTTCCTAGTGTGTGGTCATCCCTTTTGAATTATTATAAAGGCACACTCAAATCACTTGTTACTTCAAATAGAAAATTTAATTCATAAGCCTACTAACACAAGTGCACATAGATCAAAAGTTCCTTATTCTTCCCAATTCAGATTCTAAGCATCTTAAATAGTCCTTATCCAAGTCACAAACCTATTTTTCACAAAGCACTCTAGGTAGGATAACTACATTGGGTCGGATTTCCATCCTTAGAGTATTAGATATGTAGGCAATATTCAATCATTGTGTGGGTGAATGGGGTCAGATCAACCTAACTACACTCCTCTTTTTCTATAGGTCATTTAATCATTTTATGCCCTATTGGGGTTTGCAACTTGGAGAAGTTAGTTTCAAGTTTTTCACATAATCTTGATAGTAATATCAATGCTCACAAACCTAATTCCAGATGTTGCATGTGACCATGCCCTAATTTTCTATTTTATGTAAAATAAAAAAAATTGTAAATGTTGACTATTTTGACCAAATGTCAAAATAAATCAACCCCTTATAGTAAAAAAATTGATATATGGGTATATTAGTATGTAATAGGGTGTGTCATGTTCCTATTCAATGTTATTTAATGTGCTATTAAACTTGATCATAATTAAATCTAATCCTAAGTCATTCCATGTCACTTAATGGTTATATTTGAGTCATTAATGAAGGTTGTACAATTTACTATAGTATACAAGTGTTCCAAATTCTATTCAAACATTACACATGTTATATCCTATCATTTATGTTAGTACTAACTGAAAAACTTGTAGGTTCCTAACTGAAATCAAGAAAAAGTTGAAAAAGGAGGATTTTGGTAGTTGTAAAACCTCTAAAAGAGTGTGGCACATGTGGAAATCTTTATAAATGAATATAAAACTTACATAACTATATTTATATGTTTTATCTTCATTGAAAATCTCAAAAATGGTCTAAAACCATTCTACTCCTCCATCACTCCACTAGGCATGCATAAATGGTCAACATGTTTCTTCATGGTACAAACAACATGAGTGATTTCATGTCAAATGCCTTTGTTGCGTGTTATTACACTTATTCCAATTCCATTTCATATTAATATTTTAAATATTGGTTGCCTATGCTTTATGAACCATTCTTAAGAAGTTGATTGTCTCTTTGTGCATGCTAATCCCCACACCCTATAAGTTTTCTTCTTGTATGAGCTGGTCTGTACAAACCACTTGATATAATTATTTTCCTTATTTCATGGTTTTCATTATTTTTTCATGTTTTTAGGTGATTTTATGAGCTCAAACTTCTCAAGTTATATGTTGAGTATACTAGTGGAGTTTCAAGAATATTTCACCAAGTGAAAAAGTCCTTGTCCTTATAGTGGTTTCAAATGAAGTTTATATGTTGTATCTCATGCTTACCATGTCTTGTTAATATAATATCCTTAAATATCAATTTTTCAATGTCATGTATTGATAAAAAATATTCATGTTTCACATAGTCAACTTCGTGTAAATATCCATCTATAGTCAAGTGTATGAAAGATTGCATAGCAGTCATGGAGATGTAATGAAGAGTATCAAAAGTTTATAAACACTCCTAAACATGGGAAAATAATCCAATCCTCTCAAATGACATTTTATTGAATGTGTAAACTAGTTCAAGATCTATACATAGTCCTGCACCATTGATGTGCACCTATAGGTGCCCTACAAGAGACTAAGAATGTTGAAATGAGGACATTAGAAATGTTTTGAAGTCCTTCAAGGTTGAAAGGATAAAATTGAATATTTATAAGATGTCTAATGTTGATTTTAATACCATCCACTATGCATATTTCTCATGTTTTATATTTACTACCCTACATCCTTCAATTGCACCTACAGGTGGCTCTCACCGAGGCCTAAAGATGTTGCATATAGAGTTTAAACATGTTTTGAGATCCTCATAGAAGATTAAGAGGTTTAATAATACCATGGAAATCAATACTGATTATATTGAGTGTCAGGCATACTTGAGGGTCATGTACATATGTGGAAAATGAGTTTTAGGGATCCATTACCTTAAAAATTATGAAACAAAGCCTGGTCCACTTTTGGTGCTATCATACAATAGGGTAGTATAAAGTCTAGATGAATTTGAATGACTCAATCATGAATCCATATTATAGGGGAGATGACTTGACAAACTAAATTAGATGTTTGGTTACAATGAGTGATGTAGATGAGGTTCCCAATTCATGCATTTTTTCACTATAGAAGGTCAGTGTTCTCTGTAGTATCTTGAAATTCAAGTGATCTCATAGTCTAACATGGTAGGATAAAATAATGTCTTCATGGCAAGTGATCCTATTAAAGTGATAATGGTATTAATTTATTAAAAAATAGTGAGTTTATATTCAAGTTTTGAATTCAAACTATCAGTTATAGATGTACCTTTTCCCTCAAAAGGGTCACCTATAGTCCACTATAGTATGGAAATGTAGGTTGAATACAACAATGGGTGTATTTTTCTAGTTCTAATCATGATATGAGTATTTTTCACTCATTAAATGAGACTAAATGGTTTAAATAATCCTAAGCATAAATTGGATTGTACATAACATCTTATAAGGGTCCCTTGTTACCAAAGTAACCCCCTATAGCTGAGCCATGTACCGACTGCATACTAGGGGTATGCAACTTGGATGTAAATTATACTTATGGGTAGTGATAAGTACAAATGACTAATAAGTGGCCTTGATAACTTAAATTAGGTATTGAATCATGGTATGTAATGGTATAAAACAAAGGTTCACCTACAGGAAAGTCTCTCTCTTGAGCAAGTAACATAGTCATAGTTGACTATAGTCTTGTCTAGTTAAGTGCAAGGTATACGATGAAGGGTTTGGAAAAGTTGTGAGTTATGACATGTGTGATATCACATAAATAATTATGATATGCACTTAATTTGATGATCATCACCAAGAAATAGAGCAAGAGTTAGTTTTGAGTGGTAACCTATAGTCAACACACTAACCCCACATAGTCAGTGAGCTATACAGAAGTCTGACTTGGATTTTTTTGTATTTAAAGATGATAAGAGTGAGGTTTACCCATATAAATTTTTATAGAGTGTATCCATCACCTTCATAATCCACTCATATTTTTTTCACTTGAGGAAATATGTAAAGTGCCCTTTGTTATGTTTCAGATAAAGGGCACTCCCAGGAAGATAGAAACTACAAGTTGAGTATGAAAAGGGCAAGGAAATGAGTTAGGGACTACTAGAAGCTTGAAAGGAGATCTATAAATCTATTTTGGATAGGGAAAAACATAAAAAATCCTCTATAGTCATGACCAACCACTTAGAGGTGGTGGTGAGGGGCTAAACATAGTTAAAGTTCACTAGGTTTGAGTTAGTGTTAATGCCTAAATGAGGTCAAATACCAATTATAGGGCTAGATGAAATTTATAGATCATTGTAAGACCTTAATGGAGAGGTATATTATGTGTGAGATCCTTTGATTTATAGATAAATCCATGAATGAGCCAATTTTTAGCTTAGGATCATGCTAAGGTATGCAAAATGCAAAGGAGAGTTCAAGAAGGCAAGTTTAGAAGCTCATAATAGTATAGATGCATAGCATGGGATCCTAAGGAGTTAGGATGTATTGGAGAGGGTCATAAAAAAGGATTTAGTGAAATTTTTTCACAATTTCAACATCATAGTTTTATGAACAATCGTTAGAGATCAGAACTACCTAAAACCCTCCAAAACCCTTGTTAATGACCCGACTGGGGAAAAATGGAATGAAAGGCATCCAAACAAGCTAGCTTGGTTAGGGAAATGTTTTAAATTATATAAGACTCCCTAGGGCTTCTTCCCATCAGATTGACTCATACCCTATTTCTATGAATAGGGTATATAATGGATTTTCTTGATAGTTTCTAATGTTTTGAAGGTACAGAAGGGTTTCAAAAGATGAGGATCAATTTGAAAGATAGGATGAAACCTAATATAACTTCTCATATCCATTTATTTCTTCACAAAAGCACACAAGTACCTCTATAAGTACCTTCACTTCAACTAATCCAAACTAACATGGTGAATGAAGAATGATCACCAAGTGAGAAAGTGATAACTTCAATTTAAAGGCCTTTTAAGGTCTACCTAATGGATATAGAGACTTGAGGACCATTTAAAAATTATGAGCATCTTAGTTCCAAATGTGAAAATAGGTCTAAAGAAGGGTGATTATGACTGTAGATAATGAGAACACTTGTCTAAAAGAAGCTTGACTGATTAGGGGCACATCAAATGCATGTTGGAGCCTATTTATAATCCTGTATTCATAGTGAAATTATGTCATCTATTCCTAGTCTACTTATAAATGTTCAAAGAAGGAAAAATGATGAAGGTAGTTTCTAAACAAGTAATTGAAGAGTCCTATGCTATATTTGAGGAGTTTCATGCTTAGAGATACATTTGTCCACAAAGACCTTGCATGTTATATTTCATATTCCATTCTATTGAAAATGTAACTCTCCCTCTCCCTCTCATCTTGACAAGTGGATTTGTGACTCTTGGACTTCATTCTTCTCTCTCTTCTCTCACATTCTATAAGTACTATTCATTTTAGCTCTTGTTTCATAGTTTCCACACCATGTATGATGAATCCCTTCTAGTTTGATGTTGTACTTTGACCTTGAATAATCTAATCAAATTAACTCTGAGTTTATAAATAACTTGTCTAAGTGTTCAAAGTGATGAATGGTGAGGTCTAGTGATTCTATCCTTACTTCTCCTTGTCCTTTCATGTCTAGTATAAGAAGTTCTCATTCTAATAGGTCATATAGAGTGTAGGTAGTGTGTTTGGCTCCCTTCAAGTATGAAAGTGTACTTAGAGTCTATAATCTATCCTCTAATCCACTTACCTTGAGTTGTCTTATGCATATCACCTCTATATTGAAATACTAAGGTTAGAATATCTTAGGACTTTGAAGCGAGTTTGTAGATCTTGCTTCTTAATTAAAGAAGTATGATAGCATAGTGGATATCTTCATGGTGTATCCCCTCCTTAGAATAGATTTTTTTCATGCATATTCCTACCCCTTTTCCCATAATCAATCAGTTAGCATAGGTGATAAGCACTTCAAGATTAATTCAAGGAAATAACCCTTAAACTTAGAGGTATACCTCTACTAATGACAACCCACAAGCCTAGAGGTATTCCAATGTTGCCCAAATATTAGAGTAGGATTAAACAAAATCCTCTAGGTTGAAATATTTGGTGATAATAGTAAATAAGGTCAATATTTTTAATTTTTATTTTCATTATTCAACATTCCTATGATTGTATAACCTCATATCAAACTTCTTGATAGTTTCTAGGTTTGTTCCTATGTTCCTAATTCTGCATTCTACCAATCAACATAGTCAATCAGGTAGACAAAAGACTAATTTTATATTTCATTTACATAATTAGCCTTGTTCATAATCATTTGATTTTGTCTATTGCATTCATTTAATTTTAATCAATTGTTTAAAAGTGCATTTACAACAACATTATTTATTTTATTCTATTTATTAGAATTAGGGTTAATTACCACAATCAATTCAATTCAAAATAAAATAGTTTGTTAACTATTTGTTCTCATTAGATGCACATTGTAATTAATGAGACCAATGAAATGAGGTGAATTAATTTATCTTATAACCCCTAATTCCATAACTATATCACTTTATTTTCCATCCACTTATAGTAAATGTGTTAGTATCCCTTCATGCCCACATGTGATAATTCATGTAATGAAGAAAATAAAGTTTGAAGTGGATGATCAATAATTTGGATTGGTAAAAAAGAAATTCATTTAGTTTTGATGGAGTATAAAATATTAAATAAAAATAATGGTAATTCATTCATTTATTATCATTGGATGAAGAATAAGGAAAGTACTAGTGGTTGACTTTAAAATTTCTATTCTAAATTTATTTAGATACTTTAAAGTAATTTTAAATTACTATTTTATTTATGCTATCTTAATTTTTTATATTTGATCATATTCATGTAATTTTGAGTATTTGGTGATGGTAAATTTTTATATACCTATGTGATTATGTCATTTTGTTTTGTAGTTTTGGTGTTATACAAGGTTATTTTGGTGGTTGTTTTCCTCTAGACATCTAGAAATGCTTTTCTATTTTGAGTACATTTTATGTTGACTTGATGTTAATTTTTTTTGAGATAATACATGGTGAATATTATATTTTTTTATAAAATTTAATAAAATCAATGATTGGCTATGTTTAAATGTATAAAAATGATGGGTATACACTATGAATTACACTTAACAATAAATTGAATATATTTAGATTTTAATTGAAGGGAATCATAATTTTTTTTACTTACTTAGAAGTTATTTTTTCATGTTAGTCTATTTGTACAATAATGATTTTTAATAATTAACTAAGTTATATGTAAAGTGCATTATCCCCTCCCCACCCATGATTAACTATTATATTATTTGGTCTTATTAAGAGTATTTTGCGTGAGACTTTTATGTCAAGTCACTTAAAGTGATTTATTTTTATAAATCCTATTTTTTATAAAAATTAATTAACTAAAAGTAAATTCACAATTAATAGATTTCCATACTATACATCTTGTTTGTGAAAATATATGAGATCAGGTCTATGTTTACAAGAAGACAAAATATAATTCTCTCTAACAATGAAGTACATTATTTAGTATAGTCAAGTATATCTAGTTTTCCATTTATTTATAACCTGATTATTTGTAAAATATCCAAGTGATAATCCATATTAATGATTTTAGAAATATTATCAGTCACAAGCATTGGATTACTCTATATTTCACTTGAAACTAATGAATAATCCATACATAGTGATTGCATGGAAAATTATTTTCATTGTCTTGTAATCCATTTCTTATCTCATATTTTTTTCATAATTCTTTGTGAATAGATACTTTTCTTCTAAATAAAATATCTTTTATTTAATACCTGATTTGAATCCTGATTATTTTCTATTTTATTAGATTATCTATTTTTATTTTCATTTACAATTAATTTTAGTTTACTATTATATTATCATTTCATGAATATTTATCTTGATTATATTTTTTATTATAATAAACTATTTTATTTTATCTTTTCTTTAGCATGTGTATAACTTTTCTTTAATTTTTTTGTCCTTTAAATATATAGAATCATTTCATCAACTTTTATCTTATAGTTTATTAGTCTTTGTCTTACAGGTGTTATTTAAATAAAGAGAATACAACCCCATTATCATGATAGACTTGTATAAAATCATGGATGAAATATTTGAATGTAATGACCATAACCCTAGAGAAAATAGTAAGAGCATTCTTCAAACCAAATGGCATTACCTTGTATGTGAATGAGCCCAATTATATTATAAAGGTGGTTTTAACCTAATATTCAACTATGACCACTATTTTATGGTAGCCTCTAGAACCATTTGTGAAGGAATAGACTTTATGCCCTACAACTGACTCAAGACCTTATTTGTGAAGGATTAACATAGGAATAATTTAATGCCATGTAATTCCCACAAAATCTCCCTTAAATTTTTGGGTTTAACCATGATTAGAATTACCCAGTTTACTTTTTCAACTACATAAATATTTTTGACTTCCCACATGTACTCAATTTCTACCTTAAATTTGATCTTTATATTTAGATTTAATTTATATGGTTATTTATTGATAGGTCATGCACACTCTTTGAGTTATATGTGCTCTCTCCCAATAAAGGGTATACCAACTTGACTTATAAAAACTTCATTGGGAACACATCTTGATAATATCATAACAACTGAAGACCTTATAATATCTGTTGCTATGTGCAATAGTCACCCAAGGTTGCAAGATTTAGCACAAACTCAATACCAAGGTTCCCTACCATTTTCTTTCATGGTTATCGATGTATCTTATGGGAACACTTGGAATATATTTTTATAATGTCTTCTTCCTTTACTTCTAAATATGTAAGTTTCATAGTTGTGCATATTTAGTTTGCTTTATTATTTTATCTTTTGGTTGATTTTCCTCTCACTCAAGTTCAAATAAATCCTTAAAATCCAAGTCCTTATCTCTCTCACTATATTCTTCCTATTTTCCATTATCCATGATCCTATTATAGGATTTCACAAAAAAAAACTCTTTTAACTTAATTACCTTATAAATTTTAAGAGTCATATTCAAGTTTATCAATGTTTCTTCCTATAAATAGGATCCTTGCACATCACTTAGCTCCTCTACTCACCCATGACATAAAAATATATTTATATTATGAAGATATTTTTACACCATGGGATTCTCATCTTCAAATATAAAGGTTTGAATAAAATCCTTCTAGACTTGTGGGCAAGTCTTAGTTTCCCACCTATGTTCCAGGTGTATATGCCAGGTTATTGGAAGGAGTGTTAGAGTATACTTGAATACATGTACTTAGTATCTAGGTTCCACACCCTAAGAAGACCACATATCTACATATTTTTTAATATTCATTTTAAGTCACTATCCTTATATGAAAAAGGTCATTGATTGGTGATCAAACACACTTTTTGAAATAAAGATCATAATAACTCATAAGCATATTCCTAGTGTAATTAATTTATCATGTATACTTCCCACCATGTCCCAAAATTACCTTTTAGTGCATAATTTAGTGCACTGATTCATTTATTAATATGTGGAACCTATTGTTATGATCTATAAATAAATTGGCCCAAGTCCTTGATTGTAGATAATTGTTTTTCTATAACAAAAAAATTACATTGGTCTCATCTCATGGTCTCCTCTCACCCAAATCATCATATTAGTAACTAAATCTCTACTATCTAAAGATTAAACTTCCCAAGATATTATACCTTCATAAGTAGGCTCTATATAGTCCATATATCTATTGGAGTTACTTGGTACAATAAATGAACTTTTGATTTGGTTTCTTGATCACATAGATGGATATTTGCTCCCTTTTATTTAGAACTATAGAAATTGATCCATTTATTTTAACATGTTTTTATGTGAACTACTCTGTTGACTATAATTGTGGATTTGGTTTCATTTATTGTATGGATTTAGTAAAATATCTATTTCATACGGCTTACACTTTTGGTCTGTGCCAACCTGAAACCAAATGTTATCTCCATACTCATATGGTGAAGCATGTTGTTTCATAATTTTGTATGGATTACTTTGAACTTTATTCAAGGGAATTATTATGATCTTATCTCCTTGGTGAGCTTATAATTGATTTTATATTATTCTGATGGTATCTAACCATCATATGCCCAAATTTTTTTGATCAATCTAGGTTAATTCATTTTAATTAGTCTTCATGTCAATGAATTCAAAATTACCTTAGAGACCAAGATAAAAAACTTTGATTTTCATATCTTATAATCTCCTAATGGGATCCACTCTTACATAATATGCAAGACTTAGTGTAATTGGACTATACCTCAGAGTAGGTCATCCAATGGCCCCCCATGTGGACTAAGGAATCATATCCACCATGCTTCCCAAATCGAAGACAACATTTGGTACTTACTAATTAGTTAGTTCAATATCCACCTGTGAATAAACATCCCATGGAGTATTGGTCTCCACATACCATACTACCTTTTTAGTTTATTCCTCTCTATTTTCATAGTCTAATAGATTATGCAACAAGTTGGTGATTTTATATGATATGTCTTCATCACATAAAGTGTTTTCCAAGTTTATTAGGTCTAAAAAAAATTCACCATTCTATCTTGCTATAATATGTGAATAATTTTCCCATACATCCATTCATCTATGAATAGATCACCCCCTTTAGAATAATTCTAGTTTTGGATATTTTTTAGTAACTAAGTGGCTTCAGGCATCAAAACATTTTCCTTTGTAGGACTTGGGTACTTATTCTATCAGACCTTTATTATCAAGGGTTCTTCAAGAATATCTATTGGTATTAATCCCAGTTCCCTATATTTATTTCAAATGACAACTTGTAGATATGTAAGGTCTCTTGGTTTCACATTTAACATATTCAAATTGTGTACTAATTTATCCTTTTTCTATTTCTCTAAAACTATTTGATCTTGTATTTGATGTTGCTGAGAAGCTCTGTAATAAACACAATATATTTGTCTCTATGGTTTTCATGGGCAATTTTGTGTGAAGTGGTTGTATTCATAATGTAGATAGAAAATAATAGGTTATTTACTTTATATATTATCTTTCCCCTTATTTTTATTTCTTCCTTGATGTCCTCCTCTATACCCTCCAATATCCACCTATATAACCCCATCCTTATTTTTTTCATCCTTTGTATCCCCACATTACCTTTGATGGGGAGGTGGAGTCCATCCAAACTGTTATGGTAGTGATGCAAAATTCAAAGGTTGTTGGTACTATGGGGATCGAGGTGTCCATCTTGGATGATATTGAGGTGACTTTGATGTCCATCCTATGAGACCCTGAGGATGTTACTATTGATACTATGGAGTTGAATACTAAGGAAATTTAGGTTTCCATCTAGGATTAAAAGACATAACTAATGTAATTTCCATATTCAGACTTGGAATTATTATTATTTTACTTGGAATATACTATATAGTGACTGAGAAGACATTTTTGTTGATATTCTCCTTCATATATTGGAATGCCTTGTAGTTTTTTTCATCATAATTATGAGATTTTCAAAAATTACAATACATGTTATGTGGTTATTTTATGTATTGATTCAAAATATGGCATTTGGAAGTGCGGTGTCCTAGTATTCAATAGATCTCACATTACTATGTCATCTTGAATTTTGGGCAATCACTTATATGATGTCTTTATTTACCAAATTTAGTGCACCATATCATAATATGGGCCTATTAATTTCATAGTTAGTTTATTTTAAAAGATCTCATTAAGTCATAATCTTGTCTTTATATTTTAGACTTAACATAAAATTAACCTAATGCATGCCTCTGTACTATCTTTCTAGTCGAGTAGATCCATACAATTAAATTGGTTTTATTTCATTTTAACCTTCATGATAGGCAAAAGTGTTGATTTAGTTGATGCTAAAATTTTCAACATAGAAATGCTTAGTTTTTAAATTTAGTATCAACCCTATAAAATTTGTATTGTGATTATATAATTCATCCCTATAACACAAAGTAATTCATCAAAAAAGAATCAACAAATAAAATAGAAAATCATGGAATATTAAAAAATACAACCATGTTTTTTGCTAGATGAATCCAATAAATCACTACTATAAAATTATCTTCAAAGTCTCTACCATCCCAAAAACATAATTTCCAAAATTTCTACATTATTATTGTTGAAAACACACAACTAAATTCATAACACATCCAAATATTATGTCCTATAAATTTGGATCATGTTATTTTGGTCTAGTCAAAATAAAAAAATTATGTTCCCATGCAATGTAGAATATATTATAAAAATCACCTATCATTTCATCAAATAATGATATCAAAAAAATAAAAAAAAGTATTATTTTTGTATTTTAATAACACCCAACTACTATGCCAAAAATATCATAATGTTAAAAACCATAAATGGTTTCTCATGGTCAAACCCTCATGAGCACAACCAATATCTCAATCACAGGTTCAAATAAACAATAATTAATATTCAATGATGTGATAAGTCAAAGTACCAATATTAAAATATCAACTTACTCTATTAAAATAAAATTTGAATCATCTTCCAATAATGAATATCATCATTGAATCAATAAGGTTTCTATTTTTATAAGCACATGAGATATTACACAAGACATAAAATGAGGGTTGCCTTTTTTTTAACCTAAACCACCTTTAAAAAATTTCTAAAATCAAAAATAAATGTATTTTGTGTGTTTTTCCAAACACTAAACACCTTTATCATTATCATCAACACCATCATCAAATGCTATGAAACTTCATCATAAAACTCATCTTCATAAATTTGGAAAAAAATATTTATTTGGTGTTAATTTTCATATTGGCTAATTTTTTCATAATATCACTTCATTATTTTCTTCTCTCATCTTACATCAAAATAACCATGGTCACCATCTTGGAAGCTTCTTTCTCAAACATTTCCAATTCTTAGTGGGAAGACTAAGTGACACATGAATAGAGAATAACTCAAAACATATCCATTCTAAATAATCTTAAATGTTTCACAAATGAAAAAAATAAAAAAGAACATGGGTCCATTGCGTGTGTCAGATTAACATCTTAAAACCCAAGATTTTTTTTTTCATGCTATCACTTGACTTGTTCTTAAAATATTATGCTTAGAAAATATTTGGACTCCTATACAATTCATTATTATAACTACCACAAAAATGTTCTCCTTTGCATAGGAAATAGATAAATTTCAAATCTTATTGAGAAAAATCATTTCAATATATATCTTCAAATAAAATTGTATGTCGAATCTATTATCACTCTATATCTCCTTTGTACTTACACGATCACCTCTACATAAGATTCATCTATTGCTCTTTGAATTTTTTTTTATTGAAATGGAGTTTACAATGATCTTCAATTACTTTATATTTAAGTTTCTTTGCCTTTTGAATGAATTTAATGATTTTCCATGCTAGAGAGAATGAAATTTCCTCAAATCCCTAGAGAAGATTTCTGGTCACTTAGATTTTGTAGCATATTTTTATATTTTATAGCATATTTTTTTGAATACATATACATAAATTATTTCCTTTACTATTAATAAGTCTAATACATAAAGTATCATGTGTTTAGCACCATGAAATGTTTTGATGTAGGTATATTTAAATATTAATTTATAATAACTAATGTAGTATTTGAGGATAAATATAATAACATTTTTAAAAAATTTAATATGTTAATATATTACTTAAACTTAGATATATATACCCACTTGAAAAATACAAGAGACATTAAGAATCCCACCACTAATAAGATTAAAACTATTAAAGAAAATCATACCAGAATGTCCATATGACATCATTCACATCCTAACTAGTATCTAATTCATCCAACACTGACACATGATAGCCGATAAACAAATCATTCTAATTAATCATTATAACTCATATAAAAATCATATACATATGGCATACACATACAAGTGATTCTACACATAAATCACAATAGATAATCTTTACAATAAACTTTATAAGCTTTACAAAAATGTGTGATCTTTATATTTTAATTTTAATAACTAATCCTAATGAGAGGAATGTGGTCCTATATATATTTTCCCCACTAACATACTTATTACATCTAGATCCATGTAAATTTCTTATAAAAAGCTCTAAAATATCCTACATATCTTATAATAGATGTTCATATGTCTTAGTTTTAGATTATCAACATATGTGTTCTTTTGTTTTCTTCGACATGTGTACTTTATGTACCATTTGATTATACTTGTTCTTATGTAATTACTTATGATATTTATTATTTTTTAAATTCTATGTGAGTGCTATTTTATGCAACCCTTAAAACTACTCCAACTTTATGTAAAAATTTAAATGTGTGTAAACCTAAGGATACTTGAAAAAATATGCACATAACCTAACCCTCATTTTTAGTCAAAATTATCATCTTCTTATACTTATGCATAATATTAGGGCCAAAATTCTCCCTTAATTAATTTTTTTGTGAATATAAAAATAGACAAATAAATTAATGTGTTTGTTAGTGTTTTAACACAACTTTAAGTTATTAAAGGGTCTATTATAAAATGTTTTATAATTCTATAAGAGAATACCAACATACAAGTTAAATTATCCTCATAAGAGACACACTCAACTTTAGTTTAGTAACTATATATATCCTATAGTTAATAAATAGATCTAAATATTTATAATGAAATGAGTTTATTTAAAAAAATAAGAAAATAACAATATTCATTACTCTATATTAAAAATTCTAACTTTTTTATGTTCATAAGAAGTTCATGGCTTAGGATTGCACTTAAAAAGAAAAATAACTTATTCTTACAAATTAAAATTCACGTTAAGACTTTGACCATTATTTAAAAAATAAATAAAAAATTCCTAAATATAGAAAAGTCTCAAATTTACAAAAGTCAATATTATCTTAAGTTTAAAATTTTCATAAATATAACAAAGGATTTAATTTACAAAAGTCAATGTTATCTTAAGTTTCAATGTTTTTTAGTTAAATAACATGAGTAAAACTAACTACACAATCTTTAAAATTTTGAAATTTTTTACCAAATATTAGTTTAGTAATAAAGGTTTATATGATCATTACTTGACAAAACAAGGTTAATTAAATGATTACATGATCATAAAAAATAGAATAAATCAAATTTGACACAAATCAATGAGATAAATACCATAATAACTTAACCAATAGATAAAAATACCAAATTCCAAATAAAAATACCATTTTAAGCAATCATTGGTTCTTTTTTCATTATTCTTTCTTAAACATAGTTCTTACATAAACATGAAGAAGTTAATAAATTTCTAAAAAAATTTGCAAAATAAAATTGAGTTTATGAAAATTTAAGATCTTTGGATCTTCTATAAAATAAAAGACATGGCCTTAAATAATCAAAGTATTTAAATATTAACATTTCTTATATATTACCAAATGCCACCTAGTTATCTAAGCCATTGAAATCTAAAAACTATAATTTCAAGATTTCTCTAACATTAAAATTTCAATTCTAAAAATGCTTCCCTTCTAGGAACACTATTCAATATAAGCATGTCCACCAACAAAAAAAATACTAAGTCTATTTTTCACTTTTATACGGTCCATTTTAATCTCTAAGATAACTTGAGTAGCATCTCTTATTAGCATGCATGCACACTTTAGTTTTTGTCACATAGAAATGACACAACCTTCAATTAGATGATCTTAGATTCTTTTTCATGTGGTAACATCATCCTTGATAGTATTCAATAAATTTTAAACCATTCCCTTGAATATTTCTTAGTAAACCCATTTTCCTTATTTTTCTTATATAATAGGGATGATAAATAGAGAAAATAAGTCTTATGTTTTATCAACAAAAGTTTTTAACATAAATGTCATTTATTCTAACTTTTCCATTATTAAATTCAATCCCTATGAATGAAGATTCATAAATATATGAACCATGTCTTATGTGAACTTAGTGCACCCCACTTATTTTCTTTTATTTTCCATGCATCTTCAATGATATCAATCACCATTCTTAACTTCACCAATTTAGCTATACTATCCTTCAATTGATTTTGTATTAATTGAAATTGAGACATGTTTTTTTTTAAATTGAAAACATTTCAATTAAATTAGACTTAGTATCATATAATACTTTCCAATTAGATCTCTTGATAGCAATTAGATCCTCTAAAATACTCTTGGTTTGCTTAAATTCATCTTTTAACTTTGAAATTCTATTAGTATTATTATAGGTATATGTATTTGTATTATTTAAAGCCCAAAAGTCATAGGAGAAGACAAATAGGTTTCATAAGTCAAAATGTCATCTTGGTTGATAAAATAATGAAAATTCTAAGTATGGAAAGGAAACAAAGTATAAGAAAATAAACTATTACATGAACAAATTATATCCTATGGCCACTTTACCATGGGAACAATACTTAAGTTATGTGAATGGAGATATCATTATTTATGTGTTCATTATATTTCTTCTTGTATGTTATTTTTTTTATTTTTAGGGATGTTTTTGCATTTTGATTTTTTTTCCATATTTGTTCACTATGCAAGTAATAAATTGTGTGGTTGAAATTTGAACCTTAGGTATCCAACGCTGTAGGTATAACAAGGACTAGAAAAAATGAATAATATAAAATTAGGGATGTGTTATCAAATGATTGTGGGTCTCATTTCTATTGAGGAGAGGAGATATAATTTATTTATAGAGAAATAAATTCGCAGCAATAATATCATTAGGAGACTTCTATTTAGTAAATTAGAGAAATAATACTAGAAACTAGCATTGGAAAGTATATGACAGACTTAAAACAATATTTTCTATTTTGGAAACCAACTCAACCACTATTAACTCTATCTAATTTAAATTTTATTACATGTAAATTTGGTGACACAATGTCAATGACCCCTTTTGTTATCTGGCATGCACTTTTGGTGTACTGAAATAATCTATGTGAAATGTAATTAGATAACACTCAGACTACAACATACTAAGTATATCAAGGGAGATTCCCATTGATCCTCTAACATAATTGTCTCTTATGCCTACATGAATCAGAAGGATCTTAGTTTTGTACATCATGAGGTATTTTCCTTATGCTAGAAGTCTATTTTCCCTCATCACTGTTATTATGTTGATCTATATGTCAACATCCTAGGAAAGGTTAATTACCCCTCATTATACTGACTTAGTAGCTTCATCACCACCTCATCACATTGTCCAAATGTTAGGATCTTGATCAACCACTCAACATCTAAACCTCATAGCTATTATTGTAAAACTAGGGACCCTAGTTGTGCAATAGTGTCTATATATAGGTTAAACAAAGTTTTCTATGATGCATATACAAAATAAAAAGGGTCAATATCATGTTACCTTGTCTATCTCAAGGCCAACCATATTCTCATTTCCTCATTTTTTGCATCATTTAATAGTATGAGAAGTTATGATCGATTCATTCTTATTATTATGTGCTGAAAACTTTGACATTTTGTGCTTAAATAAATAACAAAAACTTAGATCACAATAGGCTATTGTGGTCTATATATTTTGAGATATGTTTTTCTTTGTGTACTTCATGTTTATATATATTTTATTCACTCCAATTGTGTGACACTTCACATTCAATTATGGTGAGTTATTTTCCCATTATGTTCTTGGTTTAAATTATATTAGTTATTATTATGTGACATTTGTATTTCATTGGACAATTTCATTGGTTTGGATTATGACATTATTTGATGCGATGCACCACATTTCCTCTTTTAAAACTTTTCTTTATTGAACATCACTTAAGTCTGACACTCTGATATGATTTGGAAAAGGTGTACTATTTGAAGTGATTTATCAATAACTGATTTACAAGTGACCATTTATTACTTTTCATTTGTACCCCTTTTTTTAGTGCTTCACTTTCAGACTTAATCGATTCACCGCATATTAACATCACGTTTCTCTTTTCTTTATTTTGTTTCTTTTTTTCCTAATGTATGACATTAAGTTCTTAGACTTTGTTCTAATTTCCTATAGTATGTAGATCACACTACATGTATCTACACTAAAAACCTTGAAAAATATAAGAAAATGGTAAATGAAATAAAATTCATAACTACATGGCAATACTTGACACCCACTCAATTTTTAACATGAGGTTAATAGAGATATTTGGTAGTAAGGTTGAAAACTAAAACCATTTACATGCCCCAAAAGGATGGTTCCTTAAAGGTACCTTAGCTCTATTTTTCCTTGTTGTGATACTCATGGATGACATATGGTCCTTTCCACCTAATGCATAGTTTACCTAGATGTGCATGAAATCTAATATCATATAATAGCATTGTCTGCTCTGGACAAAACTCTTTTGATCATAGATTGTAATTTGCCATGATTTTTAATTTTTCTTATTTATTTCTTACATCTAACTTGCTATCTTCTTAATTTCATCAATGCAAATTAGATCTAGAAATATTTCCTAAAGTGAATCTTGATCTCCCAATCACATTATCAATGTGATTCAAAAACTAGGAACTATATATTCCATAGACATAATTACTTCTATTCCATGGACTAGCCAGAAAGGAGTGAACCCTTTTACACATTTACAATTAGTTATATATACCCATAGGATCACATGAATTTTTTCTCCCAATCATCTATCTACACATTGTATATTTTTGTAAGCATATTCTTAAGGACTTTTTTGGATGATTTTACCTACCCATTGGCTTGAGGATGAAATATTATGCTCTTATGGTGTGATATAATAAATTATTCTATAAGAGTCTTGATAGTATTGTTGAAAAATTTCATTCTTTTGTCACTAACCAACTTAACTAGACATCAAAACCTAATTATGATGTTCTCATATAAGAATTTCACTGCATCTCTATCACTGCATCTTAGTGTCACAATAACTTCTACCTATGTTATGAAGTAATTCATCATAGTTATTATATATCTAGCATGACTGTATTTTCTTAGAGTATTAATAGGTCCTAAAAAATAAATTCTCCCATTATTGAAATGGTTTCATTTCTAACATTAGGTTTAGAGGAATTTCATCACTTTGATTTGGCCTTCTTATTCTTTGATAATCATCACATTCTTTTGTGACTCTATGTGTATCCTATAATAGATTAGGCCACCATATACCATTTTAAAATGTCTTCCTCATAATATATTCTATTGCAAATCATTATCTTATGATTCCTTGATGTGTTTATTACATCAAATGTGGTCAATCATGATATAGGGATACTATACACAACACATTATCCTTACCTATATTGTATATAAGCCCATTGATAATGCTAAATGGTATAGCTCATGTGATCAACTAATTTTTATCTTTATTAGCATAATGCACATGAAACACTCCATACTCTTTAGAATCATAGAGACTCTAAATAAGTGCATATTGGGTGACTCATCTTGCAACTCTTTTAAATCATCATCATTCCTTATTTGGCTAAGATGATCTAGTCCCACATTTTCTCTTCCTATGTTAACATTGATCATAAACCAGAATTCTTGGAATAACATTAAGCACATAGATATCCTTTCACCTAGCATGGGCTTATTTACCAGATATCACAAAGCTTTATGATTTTTAATAATTAAAATGGCATTGTAAAGAGGTAATTCCTAAATTTATGTGGTGAAAAACACCATAACTAGGGCCTCTTTTCTCTATAGTAGTGTAATTTTTCTCTATTACTGACAAATTATTACTTACAAAGTGAATGGGGTGATCCAAACCTACATTTCTTATCTGATCTAATATTTATCCTTATGTATTTCTTGAAACATCTATGCATGAAATGGATTAATCCAATTGATAAACACTAATACTTGGGTTGTTACCAATCATTGCTTCAAATCCAAAAAATATGCCTAACACTTAATAGTCCATTTAAACTTTGTATTTATGAATAATAATTTATCCATTGGGGTAGATATATCTACATACCCATTGATAAACTTATGGTAATATATTTTATGACCCAAGAATGATCGCACTTCTATAAAGCTTACATGATATGGCATACTTACTATGACCATGATTTTGGCTTGATCAACCAAAATACAATGGATACATACTATGTGACCTAAGAGAATACCAAATGGTGTAAAGAACAAACACTTTTTAAAACTTAAAGTTATGTGTAAAGCTCAAAATTATTATAACATGAGTCATAGCTTTGATAGGTACTATTTAAATAAAGAAAATGCAACCCAATCATCATGATAGACTCATATAAAATCATGGATGAAATATTCGAAGGCAATTACCATAAACCTAGATAAAATATCAAGAGAATTCTTAATACCAAATGGCATTAACTTGTATATAGATGATCCCAATTCTATTGTAAAGGTGGTTTTAACCTAATCTTTAACTATGATTGGTATTTGATGGCAACCACTGTAACCATATGTGAAGGAATAGACATTATGCCTTTCAACCAACTCAAAAACTTTATCTATGAATGAAATTTGAAATGGTTCATTAAAATAATAATAATAATTTAATGCCATGTATTCCCCATAAACTTAGATCTCCCCTAATTTTTTATGTTTAACCATGATTGGACTTACCCACTCCACTTTTTCAACTCGATAAATATTTCCTACTTGCCACATCTGGTCAATTTTTACCTTATCTTTAAGATTTATATTTAGATTTATCTTGTAAGGGTGATCCTTGATAAATCATGCACACTCTTTGATTCATATTCTCATCTCTACTAATGAAGGGTATACCATCTTAACCTCTAAATTTTTTTTATCATTGTCATTGATTGTTGAGTTTTGGCATATATGTTGGCATTGACGTCAAAGGTTCTTGTGAAGGTGCATGGTTATGTAAGATTTGAGGTATGTGTATGATGAGTTATTATGCCAACATATTGAGTGTTGTTTCTATGAGAGAGAGTGTAATCATGGTGAATGAGGTTGATGACAAGTAGTTTAGTTCAGTTGATAGTGACTAGGTACATAGAAGAGTTGTCATGAGTGAGGTCATTCATGAAAGAAAGAGTGTTTCCATGAGTGTTTCTATGAGAGAGAAGTGTGTGGTCATGAGAGAAAATAATGTTGTTGGAAGTGTGAAATGTGATAAGGTGATCAAGTCTATATTGATAATATGTGATATGACCAGGTAATTCTTGAAAGAGAA
The DNA here is from genome assembly GCA_037957365.1 of Torreya grandis. Lineage (NCBI taxonomy): Eukaryota > Viridiplantae > Streptophyta > Pinopsida > Cupressales > Taxaceae > Torreya > Torreya grandis. Next base: position 84,814 of record JARHVA010002407.1, read on the forward strand.
TTTGAAGATAACTCATGTCTTAGATCATTGGTATAGGTCAAAAATGGAAGGTATAATGCATAGCAAGCATAGTCATGTCATGAAGAGGTATGTACATAGTGAACACAAAGATGTATGTGCAGAGGAATGATTTTTTTTGAATAACATGTAATGCATGTGATCAAGGTGTAAAGGAATCAAGGAGAGTTTCAAGATGAGCCCACAAGGGTAAGACCTTCAGTCCAAGTTTGCAACTAGACCAGTCCTAGACCTTGCTTGGCCTAATGAGATATCATGATCTATTATCAAGGCATGTGAAGGATGTATGGAAAATTTTAATCGTGAAAGAGGTTTTATGTAATGAGAGTGAAATGTTATTTTTTTATATCGTTGAGGTAAGCATGTTTGAGTAATATTTTTTTACTATAGGGTGTCTTGAGAAGTCTAGTCTAGACCTTGTGAGAAGGTATACATAGTGAAGTTTGGTAAAGTAAGTGAGCACAAATTTGTGAGACATTATTTTTCATTATGTTATCATATAATTAAATTTTATATACTTTCATAAGTGTTTCAAGGTAGGTTATCAAGTTTTAAGTGCTTAAAAAGACTAGTCATGGCATGTAAAGTCCTTGTGAGAAGGTATGAGTATGGTGAATTGGTAAGATGGATGCACAGAGGCATGAGATATTATATGAGGTTTATTGAGTATGTGTATTAGGTGTAAATATCATTTATAGTATCATGAAGGTGTGTTTCTAGGTCCATGAAGATTATGATGTAGAGAGAGTATAGACTAATGGGGTATGAGGTTCTATTTCCAAGGCAAGTATGGATAGGTTAGTGTTTTCATAAGTGTGTCATGTTTTTTCAAGTATGTTGATAAATTTTTAGGTCATGGTTTGCAATAAAAGTCATAAAAATGTGTTTATAGGTCTCTTGATTGTGTATAATGGAGGGTTCTCAACCCAAGAAGGATTTTATTATGCTCATTAGTTTTTCAAACATCTGTATGGGAACCTAAAGTATTCATGGTAGATGGGGAAGGGTTATATATAAAAATTCTAAGAATTTGTTTTTAGATTTAGGGGCTATGCTTTATAAATGATTGTTAAGAATGAAAATAGGTTTAAACACTCTTAGAACCCTATTAAAGACTTGATGTTGAATATTTTGATCAAAAGTGTCCATAATGGATTGGTATGCTCAAATAAGCTATTGTAGGTTATATTAAACTATCCTAGGCATGTCCAAGTGTGATTGAGATGTCAGGTGTGTGAGTAGACCCAACATAAAAGTATTAATTTCTTAGAGATTTGCTATATCAGTCAAAGTTTACCAAGTCAAAGTATACAAATATATGGAGGATAAATATTGAGACATGTATTTTATGTACATGAATTTTTATGGATAGGTTCCATTCTTTAAATAGTACAAATTTGGTGATCCAACTGAGCTAGTCATTAATAGGCCTAATAGAGCAAAATGTGCAAAACCCAGGCAGTGACAAGAAGATGATTCTTGATGTATTTTCATGAAAGAGTGATGGATTAAATTGAATTAAAAAAAATTGGAATTATATGTCATGATTATGCTTGTTATAATTTTTGAAGGGTGGTGTAAGTGAAGAAAATGTGTTCACAAAATGGCTTGTCTATTAAGGATTGGACTGTAAGACTGTAAGCCAAGGAATTGGTCTATAAGACCAATATTTTCCATTAAACCTTATTATTATTTCATTTTAAGATGATATAAATGTTTCATATGATAATTTTAATGCATCAAGTCAGGAAAAGTGGTCATATAGGTTTTGAAGGTCAATATCTCCATGACTGTGCTTTAAGGTAAACCAACAGCTTTGAGTAAGCAAGTTGTAATGTTGAGTTTGATGCTAAATGCCATGAGTTGAAGTATCTAATACATATGGTGTTTTTATTTGTGTATTTAAAATCCTATTAATTTTTTTTAAATATTTTAATTTAGTGTAAGAGGTTTAAAAGTTTAAGTCAAAATGGCTTGTCTGATTCATGCAAGACTGTGTGAGATAAAGTCAAGAGATTGGTATGTAAGACCAGAATTTGATATTATAGATTATGATATTTATATGTTAGTTTATTATAATGATTAAAAAGAATAATTTTAATGTGTTTTTAGTCATGATAGATCCATATTTAGGTGTTGAAATTCAAGTTCATCTTGACTGGTTTTTTAGGCTAGTTGGTAGTTCTGAGTGAACAAGTTGCAAGAGTGTGTTTGAGTCTTTTTTACATATATAATAAAGTATAATTCACTTGGTGAATTTTTTGAGTTATTTGAGTTTATTTTTATATGATTTATTTCCATGGGTGTTTTGATAAATAATGTATTATCTTTAGTTATTCAAGATAAACCTTTCTATGTGTGAAGGCCTAATGTAAACAATACTAATGGTGTGCTTCAAGTGGTGGTTGGATCTAAAAAGTGTCATGGAGATAATATGAGATTAGTGGGGATATATTTTAGTGGTATATTAATTTTTCATGTTTCACATTGAGTTTTAAATTATTCTAATGAGATTAAAGGGTAACAAGTACTAATGAAGGCCTAATTGAATTAGGTCTACTTAAGGCCTAAAAGAGGTTTTGGTACTTTAAGTTGAGGAAAACCTATTGTAATGATTTATTCATGTATTAAATATGTTATGAGACCTATTTTAAATGTAATATAATTTTTCAATTATGTATTTATGATGCAGGAGCATCTACAATAGCACCATGGAGGACTAGTTGCAAATGCAAATGAAATTCTAGCATGGAAATTCAAATTTTGGTTTTCCCTCCAAATTGTGTGAGATTTCAAAATTTCACCTTAAGAGTAAATGTAATGGTAAAAAGTGAAAAGTAAAAAGGTGAAAAGTGATTGTTAGATTGTTGAGGAAATAAAGGGGAAATGGTTGAAACTATTTTCAACCTTAGTAAATTGTTAAAACTTAAAAACAGTCTTTTATTGTCTTAAGCCCAATTTAGGCATAGAAGTTAGAAGGGAAGGTCTCGGCCTGTGACTGGCAATTATTCTTGGAAAAGTATGGAAAAGAACAATTGCCAAGTGGATCCTAGGTGCATGTGAGATGAAGAGCATAGGCCAATATAGGAAAAGTAGATTTATTCAAAGTAGTGCACTAAAAAATGATTGATTCACCTATAAGAAGATAATGGGTATCTGGAATGGTGCTTGGTTTGCTTAGAAAGTCTGTACATCAGTCTAGACAAGGCATTTTGCACATAAGGAGGGCTAATTAGAACATGGCCTAAAGAAGAAAGTATAAGTCCGTACAAAGCAACCTCAAGAGATTTTCCAGTATGTTATAGAAAGGTTTAATGGGTATCCAGAAATGGTTTTACTTTCATGATTGAGATAACCTATAAAAAGTTATGGCAAATAAATAGGGAAAACAGGGCTATAAGAAATGAATGATCTAGATAGGTCTATATCAATTTGTTGATGGTTTCAGAGCAGTGTAATATTAGTTTTCATCATTTGGTATCAGAGCTTGAAGCTCTTGGGAATTGGTAACTTGTTGGTTGTGATTTCTAATGAGTTGTTATAGGATTTGATAAGAGGATCAGTAGGACAAGCATTAGGAGACCCTGTGGAGAAAAGGTATGAATAATTGTGCTATTTGATTTGAGTTATTGTGTTGAGAAGTAATCAAGTGAAGGAGTTGTAGGTTAAAGACAGCCAAGCCATTAAGGCTTAAGAAGAGAAGAAGCCAAGGAAGGCTTAGTGAAGAAGATCCAAGAAGAAGCTTGGATAGTTTGCCAAAAGACTAAGGTGAAATAGACTTAGGTGAGGTAAAGGATGGAGTTTGAAGCTTGGAGAGATAAAAAGTAAGAGAGCACAATGGATGCTCAAGAATAAGATCCAAAGCAAGGTAAGCTTGGATTTATGATTTGTCTTTGATGAAGTGTTGTATAAGAGTTGCTGCAGGATTGTGAAAAGGATCAAAAGACTAGGATGCAAAACGCCTAGGTGAGATCAAGGAGATTGTCAAAAGACCAGTTAAGGAGAAAAGGCTTGGGTGAGACAAGGGATCAAGAGACCAAGGTGGAAAAGACTTAGGTGAAGATCTTAGAGATGGAAGTGTTGTTGAAGGCACTGCAGAGCAGCAAGGTATATGAGGGTACCAAGAAGAAAGCAAGCATCAAAGGTATGGATAGTTTTGTAATTGATAAAGAAATTGCTAATTTGAAGAGAGAGTTAGCTAAGATTAAAGATGAATATGAGTCTTGGATGCAGATGGATAAGCACGCATGGGTATGGCCAATGAGGAGGAGGCTAAAGTGGCCAATAGATCTCCTAGTGAAAAGGAGAAGGCAAAAGAAGATTGCCATGAAGAGAGAAGCCCATAGAGGCTTAAAGAAGATAAGAAGGTTGTCAAGTGAGCAGCAAGAAGAAGAAGTTGAGAAGAAGGTTCTCATTGAGGAGAACAAGAGAGAAGAAAGAAAAGATGAAGTGCCAGGAAGAGCACTTGAGAAGATGAGAGTGTTGATGAAGAGGACACTCATGGAGACATTATGGTCTCTTGTTTTTATATCTAATACTATTTTTGCATGGGTAATTGCAGGTATGAGCAGCCTTATGAAGGTCAAGAGAAGGGCCTTGAAGAGTGAAGAGATTGGTGCAAGAGAAGACACCAAGTGCACAAGTGAATGTGCAAGAAAGAGAAGTGAGTTTGCTGATGTTGATAAAGAAGAAGAGATGCATTGGTTAATGCATGAGAAGGTGTTGAGGATTCCATACAAGCAAGGGGAGAGATGGAAGATGAAGATGAATTCCATGATGCCATTGAATGCCAAGAAGAGACAAGAGAGCAGCCAAGAACAAAGGAAGAAGAAAGTGCAGATAATCAAGAAGCTATGCAAGACAAAGAACTAATGGAGCAGCCCATTAAGGAGTAAAGTTGAGTTCAATAATTGATTCTTCTTATAAGCATGAAACTATTGATATGCATGTTCGAGAATCAAAGAGAAAGGTGAAGTTTTCAATTAACCATGGATATGTGATGCCTAAATGGTGGAAGAAACAAATACAAAGCATGAAGAAAGAGGTAGAATGCAAAGTGAGCAAGGCCAGCTATCAAGCAAGACAACATGAAGATGTCAAGGAGCAGAAATTGGTTGGTAAATTGAACAAGTGTCATCCTAAAGCTATGAAGAAGGTATGGATGGCTAAAGGTGAGAAAGGAAACTTCTCAAAGAATAATGAGGTGGAGCATGAGGATACAAATATAAAAGGTAAGTCAATTTCTTGCAATGAATGGGACAATGATTTGTTTGAGTCATTTAATGATATGTTTATGGAAAATGAGGAATGGAAAGTGGCTATGAAGACTAATATGCAGCAAGAAGAGAGTTTCAAATGGATGGATGATGAGAAAAGGAGAAAGTATGCAGCAGAACAAACAAGATGGCTTCAAGCAGAGGTTGAAGAGAGTAAGGAGAGACAAGGTAAGAATGCTTCAATTGTATTTGATAAGTATAATGAAGAAGTTGGTTTATGTGAAGACAAGCTAAGAAAAGAAGAGATAAGAGGTAAAGGGCAAGTAAGCCTTGTGAGTGATCAGCCCAAGTTTGATAAAGAAAATAGTGAGGTAGATGAGATCTCACTAAAGGAAGAGTTGAAGATGTTGGAGGAGCTGTTTGGCAATTCAAGAGAGATGAAGGAAGGTACAAGCCATGGTGAAGACACCATTGGGAAGAGTGAAGCAAGAAAAGAATGGAAGAGTGAAGAGACAAAGGCAGTGATGGTCAAGGAACAAGAGCAAGCATGTGAAGGCAGCCAGGAGGCTTCATGGCCTCAAATGTTTTCTACTAAGGTGGCTTTGAATGTTTTGTATGCAGGTATGAAGGTTGCTGAAGTAAATGACATACATGAGTCATTGGAGAAGCTTATGGAATAAGAAGAACAACAAGAAGATCTAGAAGATATGTATGAAGATGAAGAAGCATGGAAGTGGGAGATGGCAGCTGAGAAAGAGATGAGGAGAAGAACATACCAGAAGAGGAAGAACAACAAGATGAAAGACAAAGACCACCAAAAACAAACACAAGCATTGGCATTGACAACAAGACATTGGGATCCAGGTATACAAGTGAAGACTAAAGTGAGGAGGAAGCATTACATTTAAACTAAGGTTCAAATCTTTTCTAGAGGAGAGTATGATGCAGGAGCATCTACAATAGCACCATGGAGGACTAGTTGCAAATGCAAATGAAATTCTAGCATGAAAATTCAAATTTTGGTTTTCCCTCCAAATTTTGTGAGATTTCAAAATTTCACCTTAAGAGTAAATGTAATGGTAAAAAGTGAAAAGTAAAAAGGTGAAAAGTGATTGTTAGATTGTTGAGGAAATAAAGGGGAAATGGTTGAAACTATTTTCAACCTTAGTAAATTGTTAAAACTTAAAAACAGTCTTTTGTTGTCTTAAGCCCAATTTAGGCGTAGAAGTTAGAAGGGAAGCTCTTCAAAAAAAAAAAAAGATAATTAATTAAGGAGAGAGGATGAGAAGAGAATAGAAGATGAGAGGGATGTAGAGGAGAAGAAGGACAGAGAGGAAAATACCTCTCTCATCCAAGGGAAGAGATACAAGAAGAAGAAGAGGATCTCAAAGGATGAAGAATGAAGGAGAAAGAGAAGTTGCAGGTGGAGTCCAAGACTAAGCATGGAGGTGTCTATAAAGATTTCATAAATAATTAATATTCTTTTAAGTAATCCTATTGGAAAAGGAAAGAAAAGAAGTTTGATTTCCATGATTTTGTTGTGGTTTCCTTTATAGAATTTTGGGTTCAAAACGACAGGCCTGTGTAAGTGTGTGTGTATGTGTGTGATGGTTCTCCATAGAACATAAAGTAAGACTGGTTATTTTGTATGATGAGCACAAATAAAAACTAATATTATGTTACTAAGAGGTCTTAAGAACGTTGAAAGCTAGAAGAATCCTAAACAAATTCTAAATAGGGTATTCAGGCCTGTATACTTACAGCCCACTGTCCAAGGTAGAATCCTCGTATAAATGTTTGTATGAAGTCTATAATGGTATGTAAATAAGCATATAAGGCATGTATAAACTTAATATAGGGAGAAACAGGCTTATAAACCACTTTGATACCTCAAAATCTCCAATTGTTGGTTCTCGGCCTATAGTGGACAGAATACAGTCAATGATAAGAGAGTTGTATGTTTTTGCATAGAAAATATATTGAAAAGGTTCATCTTTGATATGAATATATGAATGGGGAAGCTGTTAAAGATAGTGACATGTTTGTAAAGCCTCTTGAAAGTCTATTAATCATTGAAATAGAAAAGAAACTAAGAACCCTGTTGACTATTATAAAAATACAGTCAAAAGACACTGAGTTATTGAGTATTGGCAAGCTTAGAAGGTTGATATAACCTAGAGGATGATTTGAGAAGGTGTAGGGAACTAATACAGACCCTATAAAATTTATTTGAACCTTTTAAACAAGTTAGAACACTCCCAGCAAAAATAATAAGCTCTCGGCCTGTGATTGTCATGGGAAAATTCTGAATTAGGTTCAAACCCTTAAAATGAGTTTTAAAGCTTGAAAACTCTTTAAACTTTGTAATTTGACCCTTGATGATGTTATAAAACTGTTGGAAGTGGTTTCAAGGTGCCATAGTATTGAAAATTATGGAAAAGAACAATTGCCAAGTGGATCCTAGGTGCATGTGAGATGAAGAGCATAGGCCAATATAGGAAAAGTAGATTTCTTCAAAGAAGTGCACTAAAAAATGATTGATTCACGTATAAGAAGATAATGGGTATCTAGAATGGTGCTTGGTTTGCTTAGAAAGTTTGTACATCACTCTAGACAAGGCATTTTGCACACAAGGAGGGTTAATTAGAACATGGCCTAAAGAAGAAAGTACAATTCCATACAAAGCAACCTCAAGAGATTTTCCATTATGTTATAGAAAGGTTTAATGGGTATCCAGAAATGGTTTTAATTTCATGATTGAGATAACCTAGAAAAATTTATGGCCAATAAACAGGGAAAACAGGGCTATAAGAAATGAATGATCTAGATAGGTCTATATCAGTTTGTTGATGGTTTCAGAGCAGTGTAAGATTAGTTTTCATCAATTTATTACTAAGAGGTGTGTGATTTAGAGGATTGTACAAGAACAATGCCTAATAGGCCTAATTGATAGTTAGAGAAGAAGAGAGTGCAAGCAAAGGAAATAACACATTCAATAGATGGAGGTTTTTTAGACCATAATATGGGTGTATAGAAAATTTCATGAATATATAATATGGGTATTATAGATGAATATCAAGGTCATATGAGCTAATCTATCTTGAAGAGACTCAGATGAGTTAAGAAGCCTAGAAGGTAGTTTGAGACAAATAGAAGGATGAGAAGAAATAAAGAAGGTGATAATCATTTTTTGTGTGATAAAAAAGGTTTTTTAAAGGTGATAAAAAAATTGAGGTGGCTTAGTTGGTACTTATTCATCTAGGGGGTTGATGCCTCCTTGCAAATCAGTACTTGTTAAAGCCTAGTTGAGTGGTGCTTGACTAGTTGGGGTTGGTACTCCATGTGGAGTTGGTGCTTCATTAAAGCTTGGTTATTATATTATAGGAATATATTAAACTTTTATATATTAGTGGGTTTTATTCTCCTTGAGTGTTTCCCACTTATGTAATGTGTTATCTTGTTTCATGAGCTTGTATGTTTACATATGCTTTGCTAGATGTTCATGTTTGTATGAATGGTTGATGAATGATTTTTTTAAGACAATAATTCACCCCTACTCCGCGCCACCCCCCAAACCACCAACCCCTTTCCCCCCCCCCCCCCCCCCCCCCCCCCTTGCTCCTCCCCCACCTGCCAATCAAGTATTATGATTATAATTTTTTTTAATCATATCCTGGACTTTTGAAGTAAGCCTAACAGCTTGAAGCTGATCATAAGAAGCACAAGATGTCTAGTGATCAAAAAGAAAAAGACAACATGCATGATGAAGAAGTATACTATGATAGTGAAGAAGGAGAAGCTAAATTGACCTTTAATCTAAGACCATAAGTGCCCTTGATGATTTTAAGCATCAAAAGAAGATAATTAAGGGTATCAAAAATTAGATAGAAGGTGTTAATATAAGGTTTAGATCAAAGGAAGTTGAATATGAATAGCTGAATACAGAGCTAGATTATTTAAAAATTGAGCATGAGAAGCTCATAAACAAGATGAAAAAGTTTGAGAAAGATCATAAGAATCCAAAATAAGTTAATATCACCAACATGAAAGTCAACATAAAAAAACCAATCAAGCAACCCAATGCATTGAGGTATTCCAATTCTTTCAATGGTTGTTGTTTTTCTTGTCATATCTCTAGTCATAGAGAAAGTGATTATAGAGTGACCTCAAGGGAGGAGTTATGATGGAACCATGGGATAAGGAGTGATTAGTCAAGAGGTAATAACATTAATGTTGTTTTATATAGTTTTCATAATGTGGGGCACATTGTAATATTCTATTCTAATAGATTTAGAAGGCCCTCAAGACATAACAAGGTATATGGAGCTCCTAGAGTGCACGAGAAGGGTCAAACATGTGTATGGAAACCAAACATAGTCAAGGTGAGTCATGATCAGTCTAGTAGTTAAAATGGACTATTTGATAAGGTAGAAAAGGATCAAATGTAAGGGAATGCCAATAACATGTGTTATCTACATATGTTGACAAAAAGATCAAAGAAAAGAAGAAGGATGATAAGGTGGATGAGTCAAATGCTTTATTCAAGCCTAAGTGGATTCTAAAGAAAGACTATTAGTATCATGATTGCAATATGGATGAGAAAAGTGTATTGGAGATCTAGGAATCTCTTGAGTTCATGGTGTTTTAGTTCCCTATGAAAAGTGGTGGCTCTAATAGGATTCATGGAGACATTATACTATCATTAGAAGTATGAGGTTGAGGTCGAAGAAGGTTTCATATTGAGAAGATTCCATCTTGATTTGTGTTAAGAAGGGGTATTGGTGTCAAGATGATAAAAGGAAGATGAGGATGGTTTAAAAGTCCTATTGACTCATGTGTTGAGCTATGAATACAAAAGGGGAGTCTCTAATTTTGAAATTGGTGTCAAGAGTGTGGTAGCCTAGTGTGTGATTAAGAGTTTTATATTCTTCAATCATGTCAAGGAAGCTGGGAAAATGTTCTAAAAAGGGAAGATAGTTCAGAATGAGGGAAAAGTAACTTGTTTGAGAGATTTTTTTTAGAATGGTTGTCATTGGTGGTTATCATAGTTTTTAAAGATTATGTGTCATCTAGTGTATTTGAAAGGTAGTATCAGCTAAAGGAGAGAAAGTGTGATTATAGTAGTTGTAGGTAACCCTTTGTCATTAATGTCATAGGGGGAGAAAGTTCAAAAAGGGAGAGAAAATGCAAAAGCTAAATTTAGGGGATGGTTGCCATCAAGAGTGGTTGCCATAGTTTTCTAAGTGTGTTTACCATCAATGGCAAAGGGGGAAATTGTTGATCATTATCATTGATTCTTGAGTTTTGGCATTGATGTTAAAGGTTTTTGTGAAGGTGCATTATCAAGTAAGCTTTGAGGTATGTGTATGATGAGTTCTTATGCCAATATAGTGAGTGTTGTTTCTATGAGAGAGAATGTAATCATGGTGAATGAGGTTAATGAAAATTAGGGTAGTTTAGTTGGTAGTGATTAGGTGAATGGAAGAGTTATCATGAGTTAGGTCATTCATGAGAGAAATAGTGTTTCCATGCGTGTTGTCAGGAATCTAGAACAACAAACATGCTCTGATGCCACTAGTTGGGATCTTGCTCCTCAGAAAGAGCACAGTATGATTACCAAATATAAGCAATTGAATATGCGGAAATAACCAGAAACACAAGTAACTAGAATTCACCAATAGCACAGAATATGAGAGACAATACACTATCTTGTATTAACACTAACAGAAAAGAATACAACAAAGAGCCGCCACACTCTTTCACCTTACAGAGATTCGCCACACCTCAAGTGTTCAGTAATTCTTCTCACACACACTCTCCTACACAAAAACGGTCCCAACAACCAACTCACACACAGAATTGGTGTTCACCTCACCAACCAGTCAGTAATAACCCTGCCGGTACATCAAGCACTCTATAGCACTTCAAGCTGATCTCTCATGAACCTGCAACCTGCAATTCAAAGACCAAACTTACATGTAGATCCCCAATGAGCTTGCAACAGCCTACAACTCACAGATCTTACAACTAGAAGGAACTCTTCCTTTCTATCTCATGCCTTATACAATACATGCCAATGGGTCTATAAATAGATCTCTAACTCAAACAATAACTTAGACTCTTAATTTAGACAATTGTCCTCGCATCACAAGACTCTAACTGGTCTCAACATGCAAACTCTTTGTTCACTTAACTAACTGTCTGTGAAATGAGCAGTTTTGGAACACACAGGCGACTGACGTCGGTCCTTGCTTGTCTGGTTCTGCCGACGTCGGCCGACTTCCTGCCGTCGCCGGTGGCCTTCTGCACTGGACTCTGCCGACGTCAGTCCTACTGCCGACACCGGTTCCTGTAGAACTCAGCAACCATCTGTTCCTCAGTTTGCAAAGGTTGAAGCTTTTAGCTCCACAACCTAACAATCTTCCACTTGGAGATAAACAGCTGCAACCTGTACATGTACCTGTACACCATCTAGTTTGTTACCTTGGCTATGTATCCATCTTCAAAATCACCCTTGAAGACCAACCACCACAAAATCTGTGGTGCAAAACCTGTCATCCAAATTACCTGCCACATCCGCATCTACAACCATGTAGAAAAAGAACTTGACCCTGCATAGCATGTGCACCTGCTGCTGGTCCCTGTAAGAATCCACTGAACTGACCTCAAATGGTTCTCTCCTGGATTAACTCCTAACTTGTGACAACTCCCACTGCTTGGGAAAACTCAGGTTTAGTACATACCATGCACTCAACCTCATTATGTGAATCAAGACACCTATTCTATGAACTGTCTAACCATCGGCGTGCTAACCGGTTTCACACAATCATCCTGAAACAAAGTCAACAAATGACCTACCATGTCTCTAGAACACACTCTTGCCAAAGAATCTTGCTGCTCCCAGATTCCCCATGACAAACCCCTGAACTAGCTTTACCTTTAGTTTAGCAATACCTGTATATGTAACCCTCCATTGCCCTGTAGCTAATACAAGATCAAATACCCTGATCTTCCATCTCACGTATCCATTTCCACTCTTCTTCATCCTCAACATCCATTCATCTCTCAGTGCTTACTTCCAGCTGGCCACACTACCCAAAACCCCTGTTTGGTTCTCCTCCAAGGAATCACATCCTCATTCATGCCTAGCTCCCACTGTTTCCTGGATCTACCTGTTCTGCTTCTTCAATAACTTCCTGGTCCTATGCCATAAGTGAGCAACAAGTAGTGCAAAGAAGGGAAATGATGAATTTAAGAACTTACTTACACCTTCAGTCCTCCATATGGGCGCTTGAGACTCCATGACAGCTTGCTGTCCACCCAAAATTCATCTCAGTGACCGATGCCGGTCGCATCTCTGTCTACAGCCGAACGATGTCGGTTCCCTGCGACTGCCTTTCCGCCAACGTCGGTTTCCCCTGGCCGACGCCGGTCTCTGTTTGCCTCGAGTCACTGACGTCGGGCTGCACATAGCCGACATCGGTCCCTGTCTGGACACCGATGCCAGTTTTCCTGCCGACGTCGGTCTCTGTGTTTTTCTTGTGAGACCTGACTTTTTCCCGCGAGCTCCTTTTGGATCAAACCCTTGTCCAAATCACCCTTGCTCTGCTCAGAATTCCTCTGCACCTTGTGCTGAACTCTGTCCGTCACCTTCTCCTTGAAAACCAAGGCTTTCCTGTTCTTGTCACTAACATCGAATTCCTCAAGAAATCTCACCTTCTTCTTCTGCATACAGAAATCACGATCCATGCCTTCCAATTCTGAAAGCATACTCTTTGACTCAAGAACCAGCATCTCCTTCTTATCTATGTGACCAAGCCTATCAAGCCACATCTCTGAATCTACAACTGAAGTAGATAACCCAGAAAGAGAATCAATAAAACAAGTAGATAGATAAAGCGTACCTACTTTCTTACCTCTAGCTACAACAAGTGTACCCTTGGTAATCTTCCAAGAGTCCGCTGTGAGAGTTACTGTGCAACCCTCTTCACCCAAACTTCTAACAAAAATCAGATTCCGCTTCAGAACTGGGACGTGCATGACCTCCTTTAACACCCATGTGTTACCTGTCTGCAGTTTCAGCTTCACTTTGCCTTTGCCAACAATCTGACAAGACTTACCATCCCCTACACAAATTTCTCCAAAATCTCCCTGGACATACTCATGAAAAAATTCCCTATGTGGGGATGCATGAAAAGAGGCACCAGAATCTAATACCCAAGATTCTACTTTATCCAAAGAACATACCAGAGCATCCTGTGCAACGTAACCTGCAACATCTGCTTCTTCTTCATGTTTTTCATGCTGATCTGTACTCGATCTGCAATCTCTCTTTAAGTGCCCTTACTTTCCACATTTCCAGCAGGTTATTCTGCCATACCTGGACTTGGATCTCTTGCCCGTCTTCGACCTTGATCTCCCACGCTCTATCTTCTCTCTTGGCCTTCCTCTTCCTTCAACACTCAAAGCATCTCCAGATGATTCACCTGTGCTTTTCCTGTGTATCTCTTCATTCAAAATCACACTCACAATATCATCCACTTTTAGGACTTTTGAAGGAGACACAGTATTAGAAACTGCCATTACCAAACCTTCCCAACTTTCAGGTAATGAACACAAGATTAAGAGAGCTCTTATTTCATCATCAAATACAATATTGACTGAACTTAACTGGTTTACTAAACCATGGAAATCACTAAGATGGCTATGAACAGATCCACCTTCCAACATTTGCAAATTAAATAAACGCTTCATAAGAAATACCTTATTCGAAGCTGAGGGTTTTTCATATAAATTTGCCAAAGATTCCATCAACTCCACCATTGTCTTACACTATGATAAGCTGGAAATCACAGATGATGCAAGACTCAATCTAACAGATCCCAGAGCCTTCCGATCAAGAACCTCCCATTCTTCATCTTTCATATCCACGGGTTTGCTAGCAACCCCACCCAACGGTAAGTACAAATCTTTCTGATACAGATAGTCCTCAATCTGCATCCTCCATAATTGGTAGTTCTTGCCATTGAACTTCTCCATTCGTAGTTGACTACTTTTTGTCATTGCTCAACTCCCACTCAAACAGAAACCCTGTGAGTAACCTGTAATCAAAACACACTACCCAGATCTACACCAATCTGTTAGTATCCCAACCAAAAGCTCTGATACCAATTGATGGTATCAAGCTTAAGAACCTACAACCAAGGCTCTGATACCAGTTGTCAGGAATCTAGAACAACAAACATGCTCTGATGCCACTAGTTGGGATCTTGCTCCTCAGAAAGAGCATAGTATGATTACCAAATATAAGCAATTGAATATGCGGAAATAACCAAAAACACAAGTAACTAGAATTCACCAATAGCACAGAATATGAGAGACAATACACTATCTTATATTAACACTAACAAAAAAGAATACAACAAAGAGCCGCCACACTCTTTCACCTTACAGAGATTCGCCACACCTCAAGTGTTCAGTAATTCTTCTCACACACACTCTCCTACACAAAAACGGTCCCAACAACCAACTCACACACAGAATTGGTGTTCACCTCACCAACCAGTCAATAATAACCCTGCCGGTACATCAAGCACTCTATAGCACTTCAAGCTGATCTCTCATGAACCTGCAACCTGCAATTCAAAGACCAAACTTACATGTAGATCCCCAATGAGCTTGCAACAGCCTGCAACTCACAGATCTTACAACTAGAAGGAACTCTTCCTTTCTATCTCATGCCTTATACAATACATGCCAATGGGTCTATAAATAGATCTCTAACTCAAACAATAACTTAGACTCTTAATTTAGACAATTGTCCTCGCAGCACAAGACTCTAACTGGTCTCAACATGCAAACTCTTCGTTCACTTAAATAACTGTCCGTGAAACGAGCAGTTCTGGAACACACAGGCGACCGACGTCGGTCCCTGCTTGTCTGGTTCTGCCGATGTCGGCCGACTTCCTGCCATCGCCGGTGGCCTTCTGCACTGGACTCTACCGATGTTGGTCCTACTGCTGACGCTGGTTCCTGTAGAACTCAGCAACCATCTGTTCCTCAGTTTGCAAAGGTTGAAGCTTTTAGCTCCACAACCTAACACGTGTTGCCATGAGAGAGAAGTGTGTGGTCATGAGAGAAAAGAATATTGTCGGTAGTGTGAAATGTGACAAGGTGATAAATTACATGTTGATAGTATTTGATGTGACCAATTCATTCTTGAAAGATAATTTTAAGATAACTCATGTCTTAGATCATTGGTATAGGTTAAGCATGGAGGGTACAATGCATAGAAAGCATAGTCATGTCATGAAAATGCATGTGCATGGTGAGCATGAAGATGTATGTACAAAGGTATGATTTTTTTTTATGAGAATGTAAGGCATGTGAGCAAGGTGTATATGCATCAAGGAGAGTTTCAAGGTGAGCCTACAGGGGTAAGACCTTCAGTCCAAGACTATAACTAGACCAATCCTAGACCCTGCCTAGCCTAATGAGATATCTTGATTTGTTATCAAGGCATGTGAAGTATGTATGGTAGTGTTTAAGCATGAGAGAGGTTATATAACATGATAGTGAGATGTTATTATTTTATATCATTGAGGTAATCATGTTTGAATACTATTTCTTGAGTACAAGGTGTCTTGAAAAGTCTAGTCTAGACCCTGTGAGAAGGTGTGCATAGTGAAGTTTGGTGAAGTAAGTGAGAAAAATCTTTTTATAGTTTATATATCACTATGTGATCATATAAATAAAGTTTATATACTTCCATAGGTGTTTCAAGGTTATTTGTCAAGTTTTAAGTGTTTAAGAAGCCTAGTTACGACATGTAAATTCCTTGTGAGAAGGTATGAGTATGGTGACTTGGTAATATGGATGCATAGAGGCATGAGATGTTATATGAGGTTTATTGAGCATGTGTATGATGTGTATAGTAAATTGATATTAAAATTAAGGTGTGTTTCCAGTTCTATTAAGGCATGAATACCATGATGTAGAGAGAGTATGGACTAATGGGGTATGAGGTTCTATTTTCAAAGAAATTATGGATAGGTGAGTGTTTTAATAAGTGTGTCATGTTGTTATAAGTATGTTGACCAAGTTTTAGGTCATGGTTTACAAGGAAGGTCATGAAAATGTGTTTGGAGGTTTCTCAAGTGTGAAAAATGGAGGGTTCTCAACCTAAGAAGGATTTTATTGTGCTCATTATATCATCAAATATTTTCATGGGAACCTAATATTTTCTTGGTATATGGGGAAGGGATATAGCTCAAATTCTAGGCAATTGTTTTTGTATTGAGGGGTTATGCATTATGAATGATTGTTAAAAATAGAACTAGGTTTAAACTCTCTTAGAACCCTAATAAGACCCTACTGTTGAATATGTTGATCAAAAGTTCATAAAATGGATTGGTAAGATAATTTAATCTATTTGTGTTTGTATTCAACTCTCTCAGGCACCTCCACATGTGTGAGTAAACCCTACATAAAAGTGCTAATTTATCAAATATTTATAATATAAGTTAGATTTGACCAAGTTAAAGTATGAAAATAGATGGAGGATGAATATTGAGACATGTATTTTATTTAAATTTAGTTTTTTAGATATGTTCTAATTTTTAAATAGTGCAAATTTGGTGATTCAAGTTGGCTAGTTGCTAATAGGCATAATAGAGCAAAATGTGCAAAACCCAGGTAGTGATAAGAAGATGATTCTTGATGTGTCTTCATGAAAGAGTGATGGATTGAATTGAATTAAAAAAAATGGACTTATATTTCATGATTATGATTGGTATAATTTTTTAAGGTCGGTGTAAGTGAAGAAAATGTGTTCACAAAATGGCTTGTCTGTTCAGGATTGGACTATGAGACTATAAGTCAAGGAGCTGGGCTATAAGACCAATATTTGACATTAGACATTATGATTTTTTCATTTTAGGATTATATAAAGATGTCATAGGATAATTTTAATGAATCAAGAGTTAATAAAATTGGTCATATAGGTGTTGAAGGTCAATATCACCATGACTGTGCATTAAGGTATACTGGCAGCTCTGAATAATCAAGTTATAGTGATGAGTTTGAGGCTATATGCCCTAAGTTGAAGTATATAATGAATATGGTGTTTATTTTTGTGAATTTAAAGTCTTTTTTATGATTTTTTAAATATTGGAATTCAGTGTAATATGTTGAAAATTTGAAGTCAAAATGGCTTGTCTGGTTCATACAAGACTATGTGAGATAAGATCAGGAGATTGGTCTACAAGACCAAGATTTGATATTAGAGATTATGATATTTATATGTGAGGTTGTTTTTATAATTAAAAAATATCATGTGAATGTGTTTTTAGTCATGATAAATCATTGTATATGTGTTGACATTCAAGCTCATCTTGATTGGTTTTTTAGGCTAGTATGCAATTCTAAGTGAACAAGTTACATAAGTGTTTTTGAGTCTTTTTTCCTTTTGTGATGAAGCTTAATTAAATTGGTGAAGTTTTTTAGTTATTTTAGGTTATGTTTATATGATTTATTTTCATTTTTTAATGTCTAAATAATGTATTATCTTTAATTATTCAAGACAAACCTTTCTATGTGTGTGAAGTCCTAATGTAAACATTACTAATGGTGTGCTTCAAGTGGTGGTTGGATCTAAAAAGTGTCATGAACATAATATGAGATTAGTGGGGATATATTTGAGTGGTTTATTAAGTTTTCCTAAAGTATGTGGAGTTTTAAGGTGTTCCAAAGAGATCAAAGGGTAAAGTGTACTAATGAAGGCCTAATTAAATTAGGTCTCTTTAAGGCTTAAAACATGTTCTGGTCTTTTAAGATGAGGATGACATGTTATAATGATTTATTAATGTATTAAATGTGTTATAAGACCTATTTTAAGGGTCATAAAAGTTTATAAGTGTTTATGGTTGACCAATAGGTTTGTGAGCTAGAGGATTGTATAAGAACAAGGCCTAATAGGCCTAATTGATATTTAGAGAAGAAGAGAGTGCAAGCAAAGGAAAAACCAAATTGAAGAGATAAAGGAGGTATTTTAGACCATAATATGGGTGTATATAAACTATCATGTAGATATAATAAGGTTAATATATATGAATATTAATTCCATATGACCTAATCTATCTTGAAGAAACCTAGATGAGCAAAGAAGTTTAGATGGTAGCTTGAGAGGGATAAAAGAATGATAAGAGATAAAGAAGGTGATCATAATATATTGTGTGATCAATTTTTTTTTTTTAATGTGATCAAAATTTTTAGGTGCCTAATTTTTTTTTGAGTCATCTAGGTGGTTGGTGCCTCGTTGTAAGTTGGTGTTTGCTAAAGCTTAGTTGAGTGGGTGTTTGACTAGTTGGGGTTGGTGTTCCATGTGGAGTTGGTGCTTCACTAAATATTAGTTTTTTTCTTACAAGACCATGTCCATTTGTAGATATCAATGGTTTTTATTTCCCTTAAGGGTTTCCCACATATGTAATTTTTTATCTTGTTTCATGATCTTGTATTGTTGCATATGCTTTGCTAGATGTCCATGTTTGTATGAATGGTTCATGTATGCTTAAGTAGAATTGAATGATTGTTTAAAGACACTAATTGTATGAATTTATAAGGGTTTTATATTCAGATTTGGTTTGAATATTTTGTTTATAGATCTATATTTTTTGGATATAATTATTTTAAAATGGAACATTGCAGTGGGTGAGCTACTCCAGACTACCCCCACCTCATGTCAGATATTAACATCTATTTTGAAAGGCTTTGTCACATTGTGTTGAACACAAGATCCACATATCATTAAGATGAATCAAGATATAATCACTAAGCTTGACACTTAAAAAATTATTTGCATCAACACTAATTAACATTGATTTACATTGCATTGGATGGATCATGATCATATTGCATCTTGTTCTGTCCTTGAAATACTATTCAAATCTATCAGTGACCATCTCAACTACATTTTCATCTTCACTGACTCAGTCTATTTTACTTTGGTCCTATCAATACATTGGTGGCTAAACCTCCCAAATCTAATGTTTCAAATCACTTCCCATTCAAAATCACCATGACTACCTCTCCATGTAGTTTCATTCAACATTTTAGGCTCAATTTGATCCTTTTCATACTCTCCACATGATAAATGTTGACTCAATTTTGCATCAAGATCCAACTCGCCATACACTATAGAGTCTAATTTTTTTTTCACCTAGCTTGTTGCATTTTACATTCATGGTAGGTTTAACCCTAACATCTTTTCAAATCCAAATACACCAATCACCATCTACACTACCCAAAATGCCTCTAGTTTAGATCTCTCAATCTATAAAAAAAACTTTGGCCATCACTATTCTAGGTATTAAGTTTTCTAGTTTTTAGCTTTTATGGTTGAATTTAGGTTTTGTTTGGGTATCCTACATATTTTAGTATGTGTCTTTTCTAAATACAATATTTAACTAGATTTTTATAGTCATATTTTAGGGTCCAATATTTTAAAGAAGTCATTTAGAGTAAATTGGTATTTTTTAATAAGTTGTTTGGGTTTATGATAAGGTCTAATAGTGTAGGTTTATCCTTAAATTATTTTAATTAATTATTATAAGATTCATTGTATTTTATCTTTTTGATAAAGTAAATAACTTATTCAAGATAGTTTTCTTGTGTCTATATCATAAAATCAAAATTATCAAGTTTTATAGGTTTAGTGTCATAGTCATTTTAGTTATTATAAGGATGCATTATTAGTTGAAACTGACATCCATTGATTCAATATTATGGGAGGGAAAGATGGTAAAAATGAAAAATATTGAAAATAATAATCGTAAGTATAAGGTAGAATAAAATATCTTGAAGGAATAAATAAATTCAAGAAGAATAAGAAGGTGAAGCGAAATCAAGAAAACTACAAGATCTATATTTTTAAAGTATTGAAGCAAGTGCACCTAGACATTGATATTTATAGATGGGTATGAATATTATGAACTCTTATATTAATGATATATTTGGATAAGGAAGAATCCAAGATCACTCGTCATAATAAGAAACCAATTATAACATCTAGGGAGATTTAGATTGTTGTGTGTCATGCATTACCAAGAGAGCTTGATAAACATGTTGTTTTTGAGGGTACCAAAGTTGGTACCAAGTTTACTAGCAAGTGTTTAAATATTTATATAAGTTTGTATGTGTGCTTGTGTGATTTTTATTTCCTCATGTTAGGGAGGGAATGTTGTGAATTTAGAGTTACCATGGTAATTAATATTTACCATGTTGTAAATAAGTTGGTAAATGTTGTTATGTAATAACATTATATTTTAGGAGTTTGGGATATTAATATTGGTTTGTATGTGAGTAGTAATTTATATAACTAACTCGCGTATTTAGGTGTGGTGATATTATTATGGGATTGGTAGTTGGAACAATCTCTTAGTTAATAGGAGAACATTTCACTATACATATGCATCCAATTTATGAAATAAAATAGTGAAGTTGATTGATAATTTTTTCTCCACATTAGCTTTGCATCTCACTCAGGTTCAAATAAATCCTTAAAATCCAAGTCCTTGTCACTCTCACTATATTATTCCTATTTTATATTATCCATGAACCTATTATAAAGTTTCACAAAAAACTTATCTTTTTTACTTATTGACCTTGTGAATTTTTAGAGTTGTATTCATGTTTATAGTTGTTTCTTAATACAAAGATTAGTATTTTACATTACTTAGATCCTATGCTCACCCATGAAATAAACATATATTTATATTTTGAAGATATTTTTACACCATAGTATTCTCATCTTCAAATATAAAGGTTTGAATAAAATACTACAGGACTTATGGGCAAGTCTTAGTTTCCTACCTGCATTCTTGGTGCATATAATAGGTTATTGGAAGGCATGCTAGAGTATAATCAAATACATGTACCTATTATATGGGTTACAAACCCTATGAAGACCACATAGCTACACATTTTTGAATATGCATTTTAAGGGACTATCCTTTTAGGAAAAATGGCCACTGAATGGTGATCATGGACACTTTTTAAAATTAATATCATATCACAAGCATCTTCCTAGTGCAACTAATTTTTCATTGTACTGCCCACCATGTCACAAAAATAAGTTTAGTGCATAATTCAATGAATTAATACATTGATTGATATGTGGAACATGTTATAATATGGAAATAAATTGTCCCAAGTCCTCAGTTGTAGACAATTGAGGTAATTTTCACTTTGTAATGAAAACCATTCACATTGATCTCACCTCATGGTCTCATCTCACCCAACTCAACATATGGTTATTTGAATCACTTATTACTAAATATGAAACTTCTGAAGGTAGTGTACCTTCATAATTAGGATCTATATACTCCATATATCTATTGGAGTTGGTACAATAAATCAACTTTCAATTTGGTTTCCTGATCACACAGATGGAGATGTGTACCCTTACATTTATAAATATAAAAATTGATCCATTATTTTGACAAATTTTTATGTGAATTACTTTGTCTACTATAATTGTGTATTTGATTGCATTTGATGTGTGAATTTGGTAAAATGTCTATTTCATAGGGCTTGCAATTTTGGTCTATGACAACCTTAAATCAACTATAATGTCCATACTCATATGGTGAAGTAGGCTCTTTCATAATGATGAATGGATTAATCTTACCTTTTTTCAATAAAATTATTATGATCTTATCTCCTTGGTGAGCCTTCAATTAATTTTATATTATGATGATGGTACCTAACCATTATATGCCCACTTTTTTTTATCAATGTAGGGTAATACATTTCATTAGTCTTCATGTCAATGACTTCAAAATCACCTTAGAGACTAAGATAAACACATTTATTTTATGTATCTTACAATATACCAATGGGATCCACTCTTCCATAATCTATAAGACTTAGTGTAATAAGACCATATCTCAGAGTAGGTCATCCAATATCCCCCCATAGGGACCTAGGAATCATATTCACTGTGTTTCCCAAATTAAAGATAAAATTTGGTACTTCATACCTAGCTAGTTAAATATAAATGTGGGAATAAACATCCCATGGATTCTTAGTCTTCACATATAAAACTACCCTTTAAGTTTATTCCTCTACTTTTTTCAATCTAATAGATTATGCAACAAGTTTGTAATGTTATATGATATTTCTTCATTTCATAGAGTGCTTACCAAGTTTAATAAATCTAAAAAAGTTGTCACTAATCCATCCTAATGAAATATGTGAATAATTTTCCCATACATCTGTCTATCTATGAATGGATCATCCCCTTCAGAAGCATTCTAGTTTTGGATTTTTTTTAGTAACTATGTGGCTTCAGACATCAAAACATTTTCCTTCACAATACTTGGGTACCTATCTTATTAGACATTTTTAATCAAGGGTTCTTAGGACATATCTAATGGTATTAATCTTGGTTCCCTATACTTATTTTGACAAACAACTTGTATATATGTAGGGTCTCTTGGTTTCACATTTACCATATTAAAATTCTGCACTAGTTTCTTTTTTATCTCTAAAACTAGGAGATCCTCTATTTGATGTTGACTAGAAAATCCATAATAAACATAGTATATTTGTCTCTATGGGTTCAGGGGAAATTTTGTTGAAATGGTTATATTCACTATGAAAATAGAAAATAATCTATTGGCTGCCTTGTTTATTATCTTACCCCTATTTTTATTTCCTCCCTAATGTCCTCCTTAGTATCCTCCATGATATCCATATATAGAAACCCATCCTTATTTTTTTCATCCTTTGTATCCCCATACTACCTTTGATGGGAATGTGTAATCCATCTAAACTATTGTGGTGGTGACAAAATTTAAAGGTTATTGGTGCTATGGGAAGGATGTGTCCATCTTGGCTAATATTAAGGTGACTATGATGTCCATCTTATGAGACATTGAGGATGGTATTATGTATACTATGGAGTTGATTACTAAGGATATTTAGGTTTCCATCCAGGATTAGGATTGATAATTAACATAATTTCCATATTCAGACTTGGAAATGTTGGGTTTTTAGTTGTAATATGTTACATAGTGACTACAAAGACATTTTTGTTGATATTATTCTTCATATCTTGGAATGATCTAAAGTTATTTTCATCATAATTATGAAATTTTCAAAAATTACAATACATTATATGTGGTTGTTTTATGTATTGCTTTAGAATATGGCATATGGAAGTGGGATGTCTCGGTATGCAATAGATCTAAATATACTCTGCCATCTTGGATTTTGGATAATCATTTATATGATGTCATTAGTAACCATAATTAGTTCACTATATCTCTAATTTGGGCATATTAATTTCATTCAATTCATCCATATTTCATAGGATAACATCTATCTTAGCATCTATCTTTGTAGTAGGCTATAAACTTTCCCCATAGTCTTCTATTTGTTTAATTCAAATCATAGTTGATCAAGCCTCAACCTTTTTAGGAAATTATGTTTGTGTAATATCAAACTAGATCCTAGTTTGTATAGCTTATAAAAACCATGTATCTTTGTCTATGGATACAAAATGGAAACTCACTCAGTTTAAAACATTAGATAATCTATGATCATAATCCCATACCTATTCTGATAGCATTCTTATTAATTTATTATACTCTCCCAAAGTGCACATTGTTTACTTTTTGTTTTCCAATCAAAGACATTTGCATTTCCATAAACTTTCCTTTTAATGACAATAAATAGACCATCCACATGCCATTATTAATTCTTGACTAAAATAACATTAGATAATATTGGTCATGAAAGACCAATTTATATCTTTACTTATTTATAATATTCAATACACCTATAATAGAGCTCCTATAAAACCATTATAGATATATGTAATCTTCAATGGAGTCTATTTTTCTTTAAAAACAATCATTAAACTGGTCTCATAGAGTCAACCAAATACATGGTTTTGGATCTTAATCAATTGATTATTACTTTTACAAAGAAATTAAACATATATTTCTACAACATTAGCACTCCGCCACCTCTTTAACACAATGTAAAAAATACACTAAATTCTTTCAAAATATGAATACCACATACTATACTTATAACTCAAATTGAGAGTTTTTGGTTGTATCAATTTAAAATTCCTTTACTTCATTATGATGCCTTCAGACTGAATTAAACCTTATAGACTTTTAATCTTTCTAACATCTTCATAAAAACCAAAATGAATTTACTTTATTTACTTCAAACCATTCTCTTACCTTATCGAGATCATCAACATGAATGCTTGTGGAAACTATCGATGAATAATCTATGATATTTATCATTTTCAAATATTCATTCCCTTTTAGACTTTGGGTAGGTTACTAAAAAGGTTTATACTCAGTCCAATTATTTCATAAATTACACAGCCAACACATGGTCAAAAACTTCTCATAATTTATTGATAAAGCTCAAACTGATTATCACCTTTATCATAAACTTATAAATTTCCTCTATTCAATCCACTAACTAAGATCATGAAGAAAATAAACTATTTTAAATATGTAGAGAATAAGATTTTATTGATTTCTTCACCTTTACAGTAGCTCACAAATTTTGCATTTTTCTTAGGCAATGTCGATCTCCATGTTGGATTTTTATAGACTTCATTCATTATATGTCTTCCTCATGGTCATTTAGTTTTTATTTATTGAATAGTATCCTCTATTGTGCACATAAAATCCATCTCATCCATTCAAACACCCATCTACAAGATTACATAGACTATAGTGATCATAAATGACTGAGTAAGAAGAAAATAAAAATTCTCTTAATATTTGTTGCATCAATTTCTAACAAATGGGAAATTGAATCCATTCATATAATTACACTACTTATAAATATATACAACTTTTCCTATTAAATACATCACTTTGATTCATAAAATACAATACAGTCCTATTGACTATTATATATACACATAATATATAAACCTAAAACCCATATTCCCTATTTTGAATTGAATATATTATTTTACATATTTTTATTCTTGAGTAAGTATTTGATCTCCTCTTCCTTTCTAGGAATGATAATTATCATTTTTTTGACTTACATACTAAGCTTAGAATTGACTAAAATTATTCAAGATTCTTCCTTAGTCACCTAGTCTCAACATAGAAAACTGACTCCATGAACTTTATCTTGTAGTTACATTGACATTTATGATTTTAAAATATGACTATGTCTTGTAGACATTATATAAAATTCCTTATTTCATTTCAAACCACCTAATATGCCTATGATAACTCATAATTTCTTACAATTATACATTTAGTTACACAAATAACTCAAGACACCTACATAACTTTCAAGGCCTCCATGAGGCTTATTTTAACTTAGACTAAATTCTTGACAAATTGAAACTTCATGTTGATTCTCCTGCATCAAACAACCAGGCTGGAAAGTTTCCATGAGCTCCTACTCATGTGTTTCTTCTTCTTTCTCCAATTGTATTGCACTAGTACACTCTTATCTACATTATTTTTCTTTTCTTCAGTCTTCTTCTCTAATTTGCAATTGATCTTCACATTATCCTTGAAGATGAGTGTCTCTCTTTATTATTTTTCTATTTTTCTCTCTCAATATCTTCAATTGCTTCTATTTTCTCCTCTTTAACTACCAAACTTGCACAAACACAACTCAGCCAATAGTCAGATATAAAATATTGAGACTTTTGAGTCTCAACTTGCATTCTTGACCTTTCTCCACTATATCTACCTTCATTAAATAATTCAAACATTTATTCTTTACATCCCATTGAAACTTGATTCAAATCATATTTTAATGCTTTTATTTCTTCTTCTAGCTGATCTAGACTCTCATAGACAAATACACATTCATACACTTCATCAATCAAGTACTCTTCCTAACTCAAACCTTCAAATGGGTTTAGCCACTAATCTTTTTTACTCACTATTGCATTTTTTACTTCATTTACTCTATCTTCCACTACTAAAAAATATAATGATTAGGAAAAAACAATTTCATCCAAATTGAAATAACTTATGTATTCACCTTGTACCTATTGTTTTTGGCCAAACTTATGTTTTCCCATATGAATCTCATCATCTACAAGTACATACTAAAGTAAATAGTTAGATTCAAATAAATGAGGATGAATTACCTCCATTTTATCTTCTTTGGGTTGCCTTATTATCACCCTTATCTATATTTTCAAACTCCTTATCTCTTTCTATATTATTCTCCTTTCCATAATTTATTTTACTGGCCACTTAGCTATCTTTTTGAACACATATCCTTGATGAATCTACATTGAATCTTCCAACCTCTGCTTTATATTCTTAATATCTTCTTGGAAGTCTGTCTATTTCCTTAAATATTTCTCTTTCTTCATTTGGTCCATTTCTCCTTCACCAAGATCCTCACCCAAGTCTATTTCACTTTGGTCTTTTGGTCTCCTCAGGTCCTCACCTAGGTATTTTACACCCTAGTCCATTGGTCCTTCTCAATGGATTCACTTAGCCTCACACTTTAAATCAATGGCTTACACCAACTTTTTATACAACACTTCAACAAATACAAATCAAAAATCCAAGTTTACTTTACCTTGGATCATCATTTCTTGAGCCTCCATGTGATCTTCTCCTTCACTCTCTTTTAAGCTTTGATGATCTTCAATAATTGTTGTTCTCTTCACAAAACAAAATCTTTAAAACATAAAATTTAAGTAAATCATCAAACCTTACTCATAACTTTTCTCCATTAGGGTCTTCTAGTGCTCTGATACCAAAAATTGATAGCATTATTACTAATTTCTTGCACTCTGCCAAAATGCACATTTGTTTACTTTTTATTTTCCAATCAAAGACATTTAGATTTCCATAAAATTTATTTTTAATGACAATAAATAGACCATTCACATGCCATTATTACTTGTTGAGTAAAATAACATTAGATAATATTTGTATTGAAATAGTACTTTATATATTTGCATCTTTATAATACTCAATACACCTATAATAGAGCTCCTATAAAACTATTATACATATATGTAAGCTTAAACAAATTCCATTTGTCCTCACAACAATCATTAAACTAGTCTCATAGAGTCAACTAGATACATGGGTTTGGATCTTAATCAACTGATTATTACTTTCACAAAGTAATTAAACATACAGGTTTGCAACATTAGCACTCCACCACCTCTTTAACACAATGCACAAAATACACTAAATTCTTTCAAAATATTACTGCCACATAATATACTTATAACTAAGACTAGGAGTTTTTGGCTATATAAAGTTACAATTCCTTTACTTCATTATGATGCTTTCAAACTAAATTAAACCTTATAGACTTTTAATATTTCTAACATCTTTATATATTCCAAAAATAATTTACTTTATTTACTTGAAACCATTCTCTTTCCTTGTTGAGCTCCTCAGCATGAATGCTTGTGGTAACTATCAATTAATAATATATGATCTTTATCATTCTGAAATATTCATTCCCTTTTAGACTTTGTGTGGGTTACTAAAAAGGTTTATACTCAGTCCAATCATCTCAAAAATTACACAATCAACACATGGCCAATAGCTTCTCATAGTTTTTTCATAAAGCTCAAACTGATTACCACCTTTATCATAAACTTATAAATTTCCTCTCTTCAATCTGCTAACCAAGATCATGAAGTAAATAAAATATTATAAACATGTAGAGAATAAGATTTTATTAATTTCTTCACCTTGACAGTAGATCACAAATTTTACATTTTTCTTGGGCAGCATCGATCTCCATCTTGGATTCTACCAAACTTCATTCATTATCTATCTTCCTCATGGTCATTTAATTCTTATTTATTAAAAAATATCCTTTATTATGCACATAGACTCTATGTCATCTATTCAAACACCTATCTACAACATTACATAGACTATAGTGATTGTAAATGACTGAGTAAGAATAAAATAAAAATTCTCTTAATATTTGTTACATCAACAAGCTTCAATTTTGAACAAATGGGAATTTGAATCCATTCATAGAATTACACTAATCATACATATAGATAGCTTTTACTAATATATACATCCCTTTAATTCATAAAATATAATACATTTATGTTGATTGTTATATATACATATAATATATATATCTAAAACTTGTATTCCCTATTCTGACCCAAATGTATTATTTTTCATCCTTTTATGCTTTAGTAAGTCTTTACTCTCCTCTTCCTTACTAGGAATGATAATTATCAGTTTGTTGACTTATATAGTAAGCCTAGAATTGACTAAAATGTTTCAAGATTCTTCGTTACTCACTTAGTCTTGACATAGAAATATGACTCCATGAACTTTATCTTGTAGTTACATTGACATTTATGCTTTTTAAATATGATTATGTCTTGTAGACATTATGTAAAACTCATTTCATTTCAATCCACCTAATATACCTATGAAAACTCATAATTACTTAAAATTATCCATTTAGTTACACAAATAATTCAAGACACATACACAACTTTCAAGGCCTCCATGAATCTTATTGTGACTTAGTCTAACTTCATGACAACTTAACACTTCATGTTGATGCTCCTACATCATATTCACCTAGGTTATGTCAAATTTCCTTTAGATCCTGAATGGTTTGGCTTGGGAATTTTTGCATCTTAAATTCCCAATTAATTTATTATTGACATCTAGTAAATCCATTGTTTGAATATTATTTTTGTATATAAACTCAAGAGGTCTTCCTTTCAAACCTCCTATAAGCTTGCACTTCTTTGAATCATCCATTACAACACCCTTAGCTTTCCATTTAATTTTACAAGTTAACAAATATTTCTCAGGGTCAATGGAACCATCATACCTTGTCAAAGTTATAAACATTCCTGAATTTAGAGCCATATTTATTACAATTATAGCTAAAACTACTGGATAATTTGTATTAGAATTTATTGGTGTATTAAAACTTGTTGTGAAAAACAAACCTCACTCAATTCTTTCCTATCCAACATTTTTTGAGTTCCTTCACTAAGTCCTCCAAATATATGTGTGAAACATTCAAACCACTTATTAGTTTTACTAGCTTCTACACTTTTTCTTCTTCTCTTTATTGATAAAATTGGCATAGGGGATGTATACCCTTAAAATGAATGATCCTTATATGTGACTTTTTCCTCATTTGAACTTGAACATGATTTAAACCTAAGACTTATCATAACTTGTTCAAAACATTGTTCCTTCTCTTTTCCAAATAGTATTCTCCCTTGTAATTATGGCCTAAAAATGCCTTATAACTGCTCTACCTACTCCTCTGCTATATTTCTACTCTCTTCTTACTCTCTCTTCCATATCCCCTGAATTCATTTTCCAACCTCTATTCATATCTACACTCTCATCTATGCCTTCTCCTCTTTTGGGCCCTCTCATTTCCTCATTTATATATTCTTCATAATTTATATATCCTCTCTATGATCCCATTCATTCTTTATATTATAAAATATCTACTCTACTCCTAATCATAATTACATAAATATTATTCCATTTATTATATCTCCTCTATTATTTTAAGTCTCTCTAGCACTATAATTCTCTTATTGTTTGGTTTATATGTGTCCTCCATCTTCTAGGTTTAGATTCAATCTTTTCCTCTTTGTTATTCATCATTTACGTCTTTATCACATGCATCCCCATAAATCCTAGAATGACTACTCCATATTATAAAGGATAGGAAGTATGGCCATCTCCACAACCAACATCCTTAGAAGAATTAGTAATCATTGCATAAATTTTCCTTTGATGCCTCTTTAAAATAGGTCTTACATAGTTTCAAACATAATGCACCCTTGCATAAAAAAATCAATAATATAGCTATCAATTTGTAAGTGAAAAAAGTTGGGGGATAAAAAGGGGCCTACTCATGAACATTTTTTTCCTAAAAATTTAAAAATCTCAAAATTTGTAGATAATTTTAGATGGATACACAAAATTTGAAGATTGTGTAAGAACATGAATTGTAGCATTTTGAGTCTATTTTCTAAAATACTATTTTTTTAAAATGGTTGAGTATAACCAAGTCAAACATCTAAAATATCAATATGAACTCCTATTTTTTAGGAAAATAGAGTAGATAGCTGACCGTGTGACCCTCATTTTTTTAACATCATTTAATATTGTTTAAAACCATTTGGTGAAACTTTAGATAATACCATCTAGTTTTTAACCTTTATTTTTTTTATAAATTTTTTATTAATTTTATAATTAAATAGATCTTGAAAACTAAAAAAAAATGGATAGCT
This sequence comes from Torreya grandis, assembly GCA_037957365.1. Taxonomy (NCBI): domain Eukaryota; kingdom Viridiplantae; phylum Streptophyta; class Pinopsida; order Cupressales; family Taxaceae; genus Torreya; species Torreya grandis. The sequence continues at coordinate 115,342 of JARHVA010002407.1, forward strand.
AGTAGTGCATCCCCCTAACTACTTCAAAAAAAGTAAAACTAGTATTTTTTTTGTTTTGAATGCATGCAGAATTAGGCCTAGTTTGTAGCCATATATAGTTTTTTGTGTTTGGATCAATGAAAATTAAGATACATAATTATATACAGGCATGTAGTGGCCTACACAAATCTATATTTAGAAAATAAACATAGATTGAAACCTTAAAATAGTCCAAAATTTATAAAAATCATATATTTGGAAAGAGGAGAGCATGTTCAGCATCATGGTAATAATTTTATGAATTTTCTCATTGAAATTCATAATGTGTTTGGTGATGGAAGTTGATTTTTTTTTTTTTTTTCAAACTTTTAGATTAAGCTATGTTGATAAGTCCAAGCCTTTGGCTTGGGAATCCAAGGCATTTCCAAGCCAAAAGGATTGTTTTTTGAATTCCAAATAAACACAATGTGCATGCTTTATAACATTTTTGTGTTATAATGCATACATGTTATGGTGCATATGCATTCCTTTCACATTACAATAAAAAGCATAAAATATCTCTTAGAAGGTCCATCTACTCTATTCTGTGTAATGTGAAAAGAATGTGTACACATTATAATGCATATGCATTATCTTCACATTGCACAAAAAACACAAAATATATATTGGAAGTGGTAGATGGTGTACTATAAAATGGTTTACATTTATAATCCTTATACATTAAATTTATTTTAGTAAATATAATAAATTAGGGTCACTTTGCATTTGATAGAGTTGGTCTCATAGTTGCATGCCTTATGATGTGGAATATACTTTTTAAAAATCCAATTTTGTTAGTACTTAGGCATTTACAAGGTCTCAGTATTAAACCTAGGTATTTAAAGGCATAACTTTTGTAGTTTATGTCCATTTTTGGTAAACATATAGTAATTTAAGGTTTTGTGCCTTCCATATTATTTCCTATAATTTATAGGGGTCCTAAGTTTGTCAAAATTGAAGATTACAAACTACTCACTTTAAACTCAAGCCAAAGTGGTTTGATTAGAGTAACATAGGTCACAATTGATGACTTGTGCATATCAAATGAACACTTTATGTTAATTTCACTTGCTCATTGTCCCTCCCTCATCCCTAATAACTTCCTCATCATCCCTCATCACCCATAATCACTCTCTCCTCTTTCTTCATTATCCCTAATCACACCCTCATTGACTCTCACCATCCATTCTCATCTCTAACCATTCACTCATCATTCCTAATTACTCCCTCATTTACCTTCACCATCCCTCATCATCCCTAATCACTCCATAATCCCTTATTATCACTAATTACTCCCTCCTCATCCCCAATAATCCCTAATTATTCCATATTCATCCATCATTATCCTTAATGACTCCCTCATTGACCTTCACCATCCCTAATCACTCCCTCATTGACCCTCACCATCTATCATCATCCTTAATCACTCACTCATCATCCCTAGTCACTCTTCTTTCATCCTTTATGATCCCTAATCACTCCCTCATTAACCCTCACCATCCTTCATCATCTATAATCACTCCCTCATTAACCATCACCATCCCTCATCATCCCTAATAACTCCCTCATTGAACCTCACCATACCTAATCACTACTTCATCATCCCTAATAATTCCCTCTTCATCCCTAATCACTCCCTCATTGACCCTCACCATTCCTCATCATATCTAATCACTCCCTATTTATCTCTAATCACTCCCTCATTGACCCTCACCATCCCTAATCATCTCTAATCACTCTCTAATTGTCTCTAATAATTCCCTCATTGACTCTTACCATCCCTCATCATACCTAATCATTACTTCATCATTCCTAATTGAATGAGATAACTATCTCTAATTTAATTGTCTGCCTTCTTTGTCCCTAGGGTAATAAATTACAATTAAGAATAAGGTGTTTTCTCTCCACCCTCCCCAATACCTCAACTTTCAGGCAAACTTACTTCTATTTTATAATTCACCTCACCAATTGGGTGGCCCTTTTCATGTAACATAACTAGACTAAATCCATAGAACTATAGTACAACTATAAACTGACTAGTGACATGAATTTATGGGTACCATAACTCTATGAGATGGGTAACATGAGTCACTATAGGGGTGAATCTATTGGATGGAACAACACGAGTGAATTAGATATATACGTATCATGACTATATAGGATGGGAAACATGAGTAAGGGACCATTTTAGATAATTTGGACTTATCTATAGTCCAATTGAAAAAAATATATCAATAATATTCCTATATTATTTAAAATTTTATAATTTAAAATTCTCTCCAATATAATAAATGGGGAATAGATCCAAATTATTACCATACTCTCCACATACTACATAGAACCCAAAAACTATTCATTTTAAAATATTATCTCCCATCTAATTTATGAACATAAGTCCAGATTATCTAAAATAGTCCTTAATAATTAAATACATTATATGTGAATTGTTATATACTATATATATATATGTAACATGAGTATAGGGATCATTGTTTTACTTAATTTATTTTTTCATTCTATTCCTTACATCCCCTCCTTGAGTGTTTGGGTTATTTCTCAATTGGGTCATTCGAGAAAAGCTAAAGACTCAAGTTCTATAGTGGAGGGGTAGGATATTGGTTAAGTATTGACTATGAATATGGATGTGTTTGATATGACATATATGTATAAATAGAATATCCAATTGGGATACCCAACCCTATCCATAGTGGGTAGGGGTTTGAGGTTCTAAAGGAGGTGGGGCCTTTCTCCTATTTATGGTAACTAGGGCCTCTTCCTTGACCCAAGTGGCCAAGTGTATAAGGGTTTTTTTTACCTCCACTCTATATGATAGATTGACCTTTCCCATGGTTCAATCCTTGGGTCCTTCCCTCATGGATCTTTATCTTGATTCCCCCTTGACCTTTAGATGTCCTCTCTATCTATTGGATATGAGCTTCCTAGATAGATAGATCTCTCTTTCTATCTAGATAATATATACTATCCATATGTATATATATACATATATTCATTAGGGGATAAAATAGAGGGCCTAAAGGAAAAATACTCTAAGTAGAGGGGTTCATTATGCTCTATCATATGCATTTATTATCTATCTATTACTCACTAGTAGCTTGTGCTCCACTAGTCCCATATATAGATAGGAGATCCCTAGGGGTAGGGAGATTATAGATGTGGTTTGTGGGTGGTGATTACAACTAAACTATAATATAGGGTTAAACTAAAGGTATTTGTATTATTATAATCATGTCTTGGTTGGAATATTTTTTATGTAGTGTGTCGTATACTCATTTATCTCATAATGAGGTCATTCTAAGTGATTAGTAGGATTTCAAATAGATGGGTAGTTGTTTTTTTCTTAGCTATTATCAGTTAAGGGGGAAGGGAGAGATAAAAGGTGTGAGTGTTTAGAGAGATAGGGGTGAAAAGTACACATGCGCACATGAATGCATGTGCATGCGTGTATGCACACACACACACACACACACACACACACACACACACACACACACACACACACACACACACACACACACACACACACACACACACACACACACACACACACACACACACACACACACACACAAACACACACACACACACACACACACACACACACACACACATAAAGGGATAAAATTTTATGGATTGAGGGTGGTATCTATATATTAGATCTATATCCATATTTATACCCCCTTTGTGTAGTGTGTCATAAATCCATATATTTGAAGATGTTGTGTGATGTTTTATTTTGATATATGTATATATAATCTCACTGATCAAAATAAAACATCACACAACATCTTCAAATATATGGATTTATGACACACTGCATAAGGGGGGTATAGATATGGATATAGATCTAATATATAGATACCACCCTCAATCCACAAAATGCCATCCCTTTATATATATATATATATATATATAATAAGGGATGGCATTTTGTGGATTGAGGGTCGTATCTATATATTAGATCCATACCCATATTTATACCCCCTTGTGCAGTGTGTCATAAATCCATATATTTGAAGATGTTGTGTGATGTTTTATTTTGATCAATGTGATTATATATATATATATATAATCACACTGATCAAAATAAAACATCACACTATATATATATATATATATATATATATATATATATATATATATATATATATATATATATAATCAACATGTAAATTGGATATTCTTAATTATGCCCTCTATCTAGATTGTATGAGGAGCCTACCTATCAATTTGAACCAACATGTGGGACCCATATATAGATGGGTATCCCACTATATGCTCAATTGGACCCTCTCCCTTTATTTGGTGGGGAGCCTACTAATAGAGAGGGATTGACCAACTATATTGGGCCCTCAATCTAGATGGGATTGAGCATATAAATAGTACCCCATATTTGACCAACTATATTGGTCCCTCTCTCTCTCTCTCTCTCTCTATATATATATATATATATATATATATATATATATATATATATATATATATATATAGTCCCTTAGATTTGATTGGCTATTCTTGATTGGAATACTAATTTCTCATTGGAGATATAACCAACTATGAGCATTTGGGATTGATTGAGAATATAGATAGTCCCTTGGATTTGACCATTTTTTTAATATTGGGACCTCTCCCTCCCATTTAATTTCTTTTACTTTATCTATATGGGGATGGGGATGGGGATCCCACCAATTCAAATTTATAAATATTGACCTGATTGGATATGAGTCTATATATAGTTGACTGAGGCTACCAATCGATACGAATAGATACAAATAGATATGTTTGATTAGTATTAGGAGATAAATATTATCTATTATCTATTTGGATTGATAATTTATGATGGTATATACAGTTGACTATGAAACATAATAGATGAAATGAGATGATAACATTCTAGAGTGGGATATGATAGATTGGAATCAACCTACTACAAAGATGAGACTATATGGAGTATCGAGGTGAGTAATTAACCACATGTCTATATATATCTCTGTAATAGTAGTGACCTACTCCTATGTATATAATCTCATATTCTATTATATATGTGATAGCTCTATCTCTAATTTAATTAGAGTCTAATTTAATTATCTAGCTCCCCATCTAATACATATAGAGTATCTATTTTTCCAACCCAAACATGCCCATTTATATGGTGATGACTATTTGTCTAACCCTACCTACATCACTAATCCTAATCAATCCAACTTGAACTACATGGGTAGGGTAGTGCTCTAATCTCTCAACTATAATATTTTATAGGGTATAGTGCCTGTGAAACTTATATCCAGATGGTTGAGCCATGTCTATAGATAAGAGGTGACTATGGTATTGTGTATTATATTCAGGGAGTTGTAGGTGGAGATTAATCCCTCCTCCCCCAATATATATCCAATAAAAATCAAATCTATGTGTTCCTCATTCCCTAAAAGGGAGAGGGGGCATTTCAATTTGGTCATTATGGGAGTCTCTTCCTCCTCCCCATCTTCCCCTTGGGCCCTCTAGGTAAGTGACTTCATTATTAGGTTTAATGTGCATGGTTTATTAAGTCATAATTTCTTCACATATATGTTTGATAGTGATCCTTCGATCCTATCCCAGGAATGAGAACCTAACCAACCATTAATCAAGTGCCCTTTTAAGTCTAAGATTATAAAAATTGGTTGGGGTCTAAACTTAAGTCTTGGAATCAGGGGATCAAGGAATCATGGGGCTTCTTATCTAGTGGTATTCATTCATTTTATATAGTGAACCCTAGAGTGAATATGATTTATATATGGGGCACATAATCCTATAACATAAATGCATTAATGGGGGAGGTAAATTTTATGGATCACCTTTCTTTTTATTATACCCATATATAAATAGGGAAACCTACACTCTTATGAATTATATAATAAAATATTATCAATTGGGCACTCTCCCTCCCCTTTCCTTTCCTTTCCTTTCCTTTCCTTTATCTCTATGGGGATGGGGATGGGGAGCCTACCAACTCAAAGACAACATATGAGACTAGTCAATCATCCCTAGTCACTCCTTTCTCTATGTAAATTCGAATTCCACCTTTCCTTTCAAGATATGCCTTGAGTATTCAATTACATATTTAAGTAGGTATTAGGAATTAAAGATCTAATTAGATTATATATATATATATATATATATATATATAAATAGCTAGGATTGGATATAGGTGTTTAATATCAATATATGGTTTGGGTAATTTATCGAGCAGGGAATACTCACGTAGTCATATAAATAAGGATAGGTAGGTAGGGAATACTCAAGTACAAGTAGGTAAGTATGGCATACTCATGTATAATAAGGGAGGTAAATCATAGGCAAGATATATATATGGCTCATGTATTTAGTTAGGGGATACTCAAGATCAAGATATGGATTAAATATTCAATTCGATAGGGCATACTCAAGTAGGTAAATTAGGTAGGGAATACTCAAATAGATAAAATAGGTAGGGAATACTCAATGGTATTTAAATTTATTACATACATAAAATGTTTAAAAATTTCATTTACCATTTTATCTATAGGGAATCAAGTTTTCCTTGCCAACAAAATAAGCTAAGTAGGTAAGGCATAGCTATGTAGTTAGGGAAAGAATATATACAAGCTATAGATCGAGAAGAAAGTTTACATTGATATATAAGAATCTATTCTAGAAAGGGAATGTAGGTATGAAAAGAACAAAGATATATATTAGAAAGCAATTTCCCCTTACCTTATTAGGTAGGGCATAGTTAATTAGGTATAGTAAGAGTAAATTTATCTATCAAAAAGTAAGCTTCCCTTTATAGCTATGCCTTAATCTAGAAGCAAAGCAAAGCTAGATACTAGTAAGGAAAACTTCCCTTGATATTTGTGCCTTACTCCCTTATTATCCATCAAGAAGGAAATATTCCCTTCATATTTTATCAGGTGAAGCAATGTTAGATATAATAAAGGCAAGCTTCCTTTGACTTATTCCTTGACATAGATGAATTAGGTAGGGAAAGATTACATTACCTTAATAGGTATGAAATTTTTGAGATAAGGGTAAGGCCTTAAGAATGGTACCCCTTAGATATATATGATGGGTCCCCTATTCATATGATATCCTTTAATATACTATATTGGTGAATGGGGAATAATTAGAGTATATCAAGGCCCTAGTTTGTATTTTAGGGCCCACGAGGCCATGCCTAATCTCTAAGTGTCCCCTTTTCAATACACTATATTAAGGTATATTCCCTCCATTAACTTTATATATCAATTGTGTATAGATTAGGTTGGGTATAAATCGATTTGGATTGGGAAACACACTCTATCATCTACCAGACTAGAACATACTCTACTAGATTGGTAATTTCCTATCTATCTATTTGATGATCTAATCTACTATGGATATACGGTCAACTATAAGGTCGGGATTTTATTTTCAACTAATCTCCAATCACCCTTATATATTTATATATGTATGTATTTGGATTCTCAACTCTAGGATTGGGATTTTTAGATGCTCAAATCCCAATCTATATATGTAATTAATATAATTTCATCCAATCCTTTTCTTGATTTCTTACCTATTTATTATATTAGAGGATTATAGATACACACTCTCTCCACAGTCCAAGCATAGATCACTGTATAGATCTTCAAATCCCACTAGATAATTAGATGATATCTTTGAGTTCCTTATTTGAGTGAAAGAAGAGTTTTTTTGGGCCTTATTGAGTGAGTAAAATCTAAAATTTTGAAAAATCCAATTGGGCACAAGCAAGATGTTACTACACCCACCATCAAGGTATTAGATGGAGTGATTAAGGATGAGGAGCGACAAGGAGGGAGTCCTAAAGGATGATGAGGGATTATGATGGTCAATGAGGGAATGGTTAGGGAGGATTAGAGAGTGATTAGGGATGATGTGGGATAGTGAGGGTCAATGATAGAGTGATTAGGGGTGACGAGGGATGTGGAAGGATTGATTAGAGATGATGAGGGATGATGAAGTAATGATTATGGATGATGAAGGATGGTGAGGGTCAATGAGGGAGTGATTGAGGATGATGAGTGAGTAATTATAAATGAACAGGGATAATGAAGGTTAATGAATAAGTGATTAAAGACAATGAGGGATGAGGATGGAGTGATTAGGGATGATGAAGGATGATGAATCAATGATTAAGGATGAAGAGGGAGTTATTAGGGATGATGAGGGATGGTGAGGATCACTAAGGGAGTGATTAAGCATGATGAGGGAGTGAGTATATATGGTGAGGGATGGTGATGGTTAATGATGGAGTGATTAAGGATGATGAAGAATGAGGAGGGAGTGATTAAGGATGATGAGGGATGATGAAGTAGCGATTAGGGATGATGAGGGATGGTGATGATCAATGAGGGAGTGATTAGTGATAATGAAGAAGTGATTAGAGATGGCAAGGGATAGTGAGGGTAAATTAGGGAATTATTAGGGTAATGAGGATTGAAGAGAGAGTGATTAGGGGTGATGAGGGATGATGAGAAAGTGATTAGGGATGAGGGGGGGGATGATGAGAAATTAAAATTAATACAAGTGGTTGTTTTACAAGTGTAAGTCATCAATGCAACCTATATTAGACACCTAAATTTTATTTAGTTTCAAAATTCACTCTTATTCTTCTCCAAATTCAAATTCAAACTAACATTATTTCCCTCCAAAATTTAAATAATTGAATAATTCCTAATTACTCAATTATGCACATTTTTTATCTAAATTTATTTACTAAATATAAATTTTCTACCTCATCTAGACATCCCCCATGATTATCTCAACCATGTGTTGACTCATCCAACCACCCTCCTTAACTTTTTTAACCACTTGGTGAGTCACCTTGGAACCTTTCAACCAATATGGCCTTTTATTGATGACTCACTCAACCAACTCCCCTTTCCTCTCAACTTATGTAATTGGTCATCATCCTCATGAATGAGGATGAATTATGCACCATTGATTATTTAAACAATTATAAATATTCAAATAATCCTCCACTATTTGATTAATCTTATGAAAACATATTAATAGACATGCAAGCCATCAATCTATTCCATCCTTGTGATAATGAAGTGTTATAAAATTATTAAGTGAATCTAAGTCATTTAAATAGAACTTGCATATCAAAATGTTGCCCATTTTCTTTTGTATTGGAGAATATTGAGCAACCACATGTTAAAGAACAAGTCAATTCAAATTATAATGTAGTAAGCTCATAATACTTAAAAGTTAAAAGTTTGTGTTTTGTTTGTTTTCATTTGTAGTTCTATCTTAGGTTGATTAAGTTTAGATTAGATTTCACTTTTTAGTTTTTTTCTTAACCAAATTACATTTGAATTCCATTCACACAATTTGGCATGCCCAGTGGGACCTTCCCACATCTTCACAAATTTTAATCATCATGTGTACATTTAGGAGCTCATTTTAATTGATTTCTATAGTTTTTATTATGAATTTGCATTTAATATTGATATTGGAAGTTCATATTTGTAGCTACATGTATTTTTATGATGATTTAAAGATCATTTTATGTTTTCTCTACGTAACAAAAAAATTGTAGACTTCAACAGTGAAATTGTAGTGGAGAATAATAAAATCATTTTTAGCCTATTTTTTATTGTCTTTTGGCATATTTTATCATCTCTAGGATTTTACAATTTCTATTATGGTATTTTCTATTTTGTCATTTATTTATATTAAACAATGAATTTTTAAATCTTGTCAATGAAATTGTGGGACTAAATAGTGAAATTGTAGTAATTAGCAACAAAATTGTTCAAACTAACTTTAAAATTGTTATATTTTTCTATTCTATGCTTTTTTACCCAATAGTGAAATTTTAATAATTAACAGTGAATTTATCTAATCTAAATACAAAATCATCTACCCTAACCAAAAAATCATTCTTGACAGCTTTCTATTTGGTAATTTTCTATTTTTCTTTTTCTTGGAGTTCTTTTTGTCAGTGTTTTTCTGTAATCTAGTTTCTATCTTAAGTTTTCTGACTCTTTTTTTAATTTTTATTTATTTTATATCTTATGTTGTATTAATGATTTTTTTTATTATTATCAATGAATCATCATACCTAATCATGAAATTATTTGACCTAATAATGAAATTATTCTCTATCTATTTTATGTGCTTTCTCTATTTTTCAACAGTAGTGTAATTGACTTCAACTTCAGCAAAATTGTAGATATAATTTGTGAAATCATGCCAATCATCAATGAAATTGTGATTTATATTAGTGAAATTGTCTAAGGTATCAATAAAAACATTTTAGGTAACTTTGAAATCATTTAGTTTCATTTTCTATCTTCCATTTAGTTTTCTAGTTTTTGACAGTTAACAATTTCACAATTTGTTTTGACTACATATTTTTGAAATCATTCCATAGACTTGTTTTTTAATCTTTCCATTATGTTTTGATTTTTTTTGTAGCTTGACTTTACTTTAAACCAAACCATAAACTTATAACATTTTTTTTGCACACCATAGTTAAATAAAAATGTATAAAGAGCCAAACAAAATCGATTTATTGTTTTATTTCTAATGCTTCTTTATTCAAATTTTTCTTACAAGTTTTTATTTTAGTTTTTCATGTGTTGTAGTAATTAGAAAACATTTAGTTTTTTGGAGTTAATTTTTTTCCCTTTTCAGTATTTGTGTGTGTCTTACTTGTGTTATGTATGTTCTTCATTCAGTGTCACATTGGTGATGATACTTGAGAATTAGAAATAAAACTTGTAAATTATGTTAACCAAGATTATACATATGTGTATGCTCTTCTCTCCATGTCAAATTGGTGATGATACTTGAAAATTAGAAGCAAGTCTTACTCTTTTTATTTTTATTTTGATGGGATATATCAACTATGGATTTCATCACCATGTGGTAGGTTAAACTTTGTGTACCAGTAGAGTATAAATAGAAGGATCATCTATTTTAAAATCCTAAGTGGTTTTATGTTTTAAGCACACCATGGATTGAGGGGATTATATGCTCCAATACTTAGGATTTTAATATATCCTTTTATGGTTTTATTTCTCATTGTATCTAAAGGTATCTAGAGGACTCCCGTAACTAAACTTATGTAAACCTTAATCCTAGGTAAGCCTTTTTTGTCATTTTAATTTGGTGCATTAGTTAGTAATTAGCACTGAGAAGTTACCTCCCACACACCCTTGAAGCTAGAATTAATGGGCCATGGGAATGAAAATATCATCTATAGTTAGTACCTTGAAATATTAGGTTGTAGCTAAGGGTATGGACAAGTGAGTGATAATGGATGGCCCAAAAGTTGTTTAACACCCAAAGCCTCAAATTTTCACCTTTTTTTGAATACTCGACTATTTAGCATAAATATATTTTATTTATTTCCTTGTGTTCTACCATGTTTTGAAAATATTTGAGTGTAATAAAATAATTTTTAGTCTTTTATCCACAAAAATTAAGTCAAACATTTTGAAACAAAACTCAAAATCATTTAGTTGTTAATCAAAATTTTAGTTACTTTAGTCCTTTTATTGGTTTAGTATCATTTTTTTCTTGTGTCAAGTCCTCCCCCTAGTAATTTCACCCATAACAAGGAACATGGTTATGATTAAAAATCCTATAATAAGGTTGGATCCTTTTAGAAGTGACCCTTTCCAATTTAGTAGCCAAGACCATTAAACCCATAATGTAGAAATACATGAAATCAATGACCATGAAGAAGAAGGGGAGCATATGAAGATGAGGGTAGTTCCAAAGATATTTTACCCCATAATTAATTTATCCAATACATATTAACCAATAAATATGAGGTTTTTCTCCAAGCTTTGAGCTTATGAGTTAAATTTCCACCCAACTTTGATCTCCAAAACTTGTAATATTTGACTACAAAGAAAGATTATTTGTATCTTATTCATGAATAATCCATTTTAAAAATATATTTAGAGGGTAGTAATGCCCTCATAGGTTCCTCCAATCTTAATCCCAAAGTATCCCAAGACAAGGGAAAATCTATCTTTCATGAGGAGTCCTCCCAAATGAGTCATGGATGTTCTATGGAAACCCATGTTCATCATGTCAACCAAGAGATTGAAAATTTCCAAACCCATCACCCAAAAAATCTCTTGGTTAATTCCAACATCCATACTAGTTTGAGTATGAATACCAATTCACCCTCATTTATCCATCCACCTAATCAAAATTGAATCTTAATTTAATTTTGTCAAATCTCAATTTACCCAATCTAAATGTGAATGTACATTCAAGTCTCCAAATCAACAACCAATCCAAATATAACTTGAAAATTCAATGAAGTTCATCCATCACAATAAAGTTAATATATACTTAAATGTTCATTCAAGTCTACCCATCTCGAATCCAACCAATCCAAACTTGAGTTTTGATTCAAGTTTACTAATTTATGGTCAATCTATTTGAAGCTTGAATATTCATTCAAGCTCACCAATCAATCCAAAAATGAGTATCCATGATTCACTAGTCAATAACATCATCAATGTAAATCATAATCCAATCTTGAATATTCATTATATCTCAACAATCAGTCAATCCATATCAAATCCAAACTTAGGTATTAATTAAAGCACACTCATCAATCCAAATCCAAATGTTAGTTTAGGAAATGTACAAAATTAGTTTTCCAATTATCTTGGAGGTTTATTCCATCTAATTTGAATCAAACACCAGATAACATTAATCCATTCAAAACTAACTTTAACCCTAACCAAACATTTAACACTAGTACCTAATCTAATCCAATGATGCATACACATCCATTTTCAAACCAAAACTTACATCACACTAATCCAAATCCACTTAATTCAACCAAACCTAATGTATTCAACCAATACAACCTTAATTTTAATGCAAACTCAGAAAATTTTTACATTAACCCAAACCAAACTGATAGTAACTTTAACACCAAATGAACCAATTCAACCCAAATTTAAACTTCAACAATACCAACCAAACAAGTTCTAATTTTAACACTAACCCAACCCAAACAAACCTTAACTTTAGAACTAACCAAAATAACCTATATAACTTTTCACATCCATAACATGATACCTTTTCCAATCCACTTCCTACACACTTCATTAATAATACATACCTTAACCAATTTGCACAAACTAAAACCAACATAAGTCAATTCATGGGTCAACATTCCAATTTTTATACCTTTTTATGTCAAATTAACCAATTATCACCATAATTTACTAAATAATTGATGAGTCATTAACTCATAATTTAATAATGTCAATCTAAGGATGGTGTCCAATGGTTATCTGCAATAAGAGAAAGAGATCTCTAGCAACCGATCTCTTCTACCACACTCCACACTTTTAGGAATTGAAAGGCATACCACACTTACTGGAATTAAAAAAAAACTTACAAAAAGTAAATAACACTTACAAGAAAGTAAATCACACTTGAAAGAAAGTAAATTGCTGAATTGAAAATAAAGGAAAGTAAATTGTTGAATTGAAACTAATTGATAAACACAGAAAACACCTGCAGGTTCACAACAAACTTCACAAAAAGTAAATATTTACATGAAAAATAAATAATAAAAATTCAAAAGCATAATTACACAATAAATAAATAAATAAAAACACATTTATCCATTTTTAGAATGAGTGGCCAACTCATTCCCCAGAAGAGGATTTTAATCAGAACACTAGATTTATGTCACAAAGCTCCAAAATGTATTATTGATAAAGATTGATTACAATGGTGTGGGAGGTTGTATTTATAATCTCATGCTTCCAACCAAATCCTAATTTAGGAATAACAGTCCTAGATGCTCTCCACCAAATATGGAGAGAAACATAACAACTTAGATATTCTAGTTTATCTCAATCTTCTACAAAATATAGAGAGAGATGTTATTATCTATTTACAACATAATCTCAATCTCCATGAAATATGAAGAAAATTATTTATGAAATGAAATTAAACAAATCTAAATTTAGATGCAAAATATAAAATTGAAAAACCTAAGAAAAGAATTCGTAGATGGGCACATAATCCATAGATATGCACAGTCCATAGATATGCTTGCATAGTCCATAGTTGTCTCAACCTGCAAAGTCTATAGATTCTAGTCCTACAGAGTTCGTATATATGAAACTTTTAGAGTTCATAGATTTTATCCAAGTTACATTCTTTGAACTATTGATCACTATGATGGAGGTCCTTGGCATTTGATGCTTCAAACTGGTCTTTAATTAGTGAACTATATGGATATAGAGCTACTGATTGAGTTCATAGATATGAACTGAGTGAGTCCATAGTAAATCTGAGTGAGTTTATAGCTATGTCTAGGGTGCCTGTAGCTCACTTTGAAGCTGATACTTGGTTGGTACCTCATACTCATGTGTAATATGGCTTATTGTGGGTTGCATATATACATATTAACAACTTTTTTCAAAGATTTAGTAACAAGAATAAACAAGCAAGAAGACAATGATTTATAAATAAATAACCAAGTATTAGTTATCTATTTCATTTTAAATAAATCATAAGTTCAGAAACTACACTTAGATACAATTATTATTCAAAAAAAAGAGATGTTATCACATGGATAAAATGAGCCCTTTTATGGTCTCATCATCTCTCCCACACCTAACCTCATGCATGTCCTCATGTATGTCATTCTTTTATCAAAAAATTCTTTGGGATATAATTTCATGAGTTATATGTTCTCATTTTCAAATAGTTTTTTCATATTTAACCTTGTAAAATTATTTGTAACTTGTAAAATCCTCTAGACAAAAGTTTTCAATGAAAGTGGTCAATAAAATATATTTGTCAAGTATAGGTTCTTGTGTGGAATTCTCATGCTGCCTTAAAAAATGAGGTGAGAGTAGGTTCTTGTGTTGATAATTTCTTGTTGTGCCTACATAAATCTATGTAAAAATGATGATAGATAAAATGTTAGCAATAGGCCCAATAGCAAAACCAATTTTCTAATTAAAACTCATTTTTCTAGTACTTGGCTCGCCAGCAAGCTTGTTTTCAAAGCAAGAATGCTAAAAATGGTCGAGGGTTTGTTTTTTTAAATTTATTTATTATTATTATTATTATTTAATATATGTAAAAATGATGATAGATAAAATTCTAGCAATAGGTTCTATACATCCATATACTGATTTCAAATGTATCAAGAAATTCCTACATGGTTTGACATTTTGTATTGTAGCAATGACCAATCATAGGTGAAAGATTCTTGATGATTCTATTGTTTTTTTAGGATAAAGTGTTAGGTAATTTATGAATCTATGAGTAGAGATTGAACTATTTTGAGCTTCTCAGATGACTCTATGTTTAGGATTTATGAGTCTTTGCATTTGTAACCATGATCTCCAAACTTTGAGTCTATATAAATAAAGGTGCAAGTCTATTTGAAATTATGTGTATTGATTTATCTCCACTAATCTCTTCCATTGAGGAGAATACCTATGAGAGAGTTCAACCTTGTGATGAAGCAAATTTATGTTCCTCTACCTTGAAAGTTTTTTGTTGATATGTCTCCATGAAGTTATCTTGCAAGAACTCAAAACCACAAAAACTTTTCAAACCAGCATAGTATCAGCCACATCAAATAATTATAAATACCAATAACATGAAGAATGGAAGAAACATTTAAAAACATATTAAATAATTTACTTTAGCCTATTTAAGAATGATTGGTGGTTCAAAAATTCTATTAGATTTTTATTATGAAAATAGGAACTCCCTCAGATAAATTCTATTATTATGATTGGTGGATATGGGTTTGACTAATGGATAGAACTAAATGAATATCGCCAAATATTTTTATTTATAGGATGAGTAAGAAATTTTAACTATAATATGTACAGGGATAATTATAGATCTTTAAAAAACTTTGGCTAAGATTAACTATTAATTTTATAAAAATCTAAAAAAAATTAAATGATAATGTATGTATGGAATGAATATACAATGACCTATGATTTGTATGCATAATAACTAATGAAAAAATGATATGAGAATACCAAAATAAAATATAGTATAGGAAATCATATCTAAATATAAGATTGTATTGCAAGATATATTTGTTGTTGCTATTGTATTAGACCAAAGTCCTTTTTTTTAGCCTCAGCAATCAAGGACTAAACCAAGGTCTCTGTTATAATGTTAATGTCAATACTTCAGTCTTAGCTGATATTAAAATTTTCATTCAAATTAACCCATTCAAAATTTTTAGTACATTCCTATTTGTTGACCATTGACATCCTGGGCTTTGTTTAAGCTTCTTCCTAAAACCACAAATTCTATGTTTATCTTTATTTGGCATTTAAACTTTAGTTGTAAAATATCAACGAGGAATTAATAGCATAAAATCTTTAATATTTTCTTTTGTTACTATAAAAAGAAATAAATAAGGGTCTAGATAAGGTAGTTCTTAGTGGAATAAGGGCTAGATCCCTCCAGACATGCTTCATGTTGTGATATAGGACAAGTTCGAGACAGGGACAATCATGACTAGTTTACCTCTTTTTATGCTCATAAAATCCCTTCACGTTGAATAAAAATATGAAATCTTTCTATTACATTACAATGTCTTATAAATCATTAATTCTACCTATTTAATACACTCAAAATAGAATTATTAGTTACATGATTTCATGTTAACATTCTCCAATCAATTACATGGTTGAAAATAATACAATCTAAAATTTCACACCCTTATCAAAAGTTATCTTATTTAATCTAGTCCTTGTTGAAACTGTTGTCATTTTTCTGGGGGGGTAGTTTATTAATAACCAATAGAATAAAAAAACCTAGTGTAGATTCACATGATTGAATAAGGTTTAGAATAGTTACCATGCAATATTTTATGTCCATATGTGTAAGCTCATAAATATACAATGTCCTAAACAATCATGGTAGTCCAATTTAACACTTCACAAGAATTAGCAACTGTGTAATAGTTACAATAAAATCTAGAAGGATATTATTGCATGTAAAATCCATTGCACAACCCATTCCAATATTTATGTGAAACATTCAATTCACAATAGCTTTAAAAATATGCACAATATAATTATGTTGACTACAACAACTAACTTCATATATGCCATTTTTATGCCTAGATTAATGCATGCAATCTTAGTCAACATGATTTGTGCATTCTTTAGGATGACTTGAGTATCCACTTTGGTTCAAATGTATTTACATGAAACCAAAATTTCAAATTGTGGGCGTGAAATATGAGCTCCTATATTTTGGACATGTGTTTTTAATCATGCAAAGAATCATATCAGCCAGATATGTGTATAGATATCTTATATTTATGTAATCGTTCAAAATAACTTTGCTAGATTTATTATATGCATGCATATAACTTGTTAGAGTTTTATGCATGCATTTTTAAATCACACAAAATCATAAATCTGATTTGCTACATGCACACATATGAATTTACAATTTTTCTATATTTTTTGTATGTATGTAGATATGATCTATTGGATTTTTATTCAAATTAAATGAGATTGACTTAATTGAGGATTTTTCCTTATTTCACTATAAAAATAAAATCACATGCAAGATTTTTAAAGTCAATCAACCTAAAGATGTCATGATTTCTTATTGGTGGTTTTAGAAAAAATACAATTGCATCGTTTCATCCTCTGTATAGTTAGTCTCAACTATTTTAGAAGGTAAATCAATCCTCAATCAGGCAGATTAATTCTTCAATGGGTATGTTAGATGTAAGGACATGAATTATAAATTATTATTTGTGAGTAGCTATATAAATTCAATCAATTCTCTCCATCTTTCATGTTATTTTAGATCATCATTTTCTTCCTCTAACCTTCATCAACATTTAAATCCTTTCGTAGAGTGTTAGTAGTTGTTATTTCCTACATAGCAATGTTAGTATGGTGTGGGGGGGTTTGAAATTTTTAAATCTAAATTGCAGAAATTGAAATTCTAATCTATGTTGAAGGAAAGGAAATTTTAATCTATGTTGTAGGAAAAGAAATCATAAATAAAACTATTAACTAAATATCTCCTATCACAAAATTTGTAAAGAGACATTCCCTTTCACTAGGAACGTCTTTCTCTACTACCACTAGACAATTCTCTTAACAAATTTTAAATCTCCTAATAACACCATGTTTCCCAAAAATGACACCAAAAATGATGAGTCATCAATTCATCATTTAATGATGTCAATCTAGGGATGGTATCTAAAGGCTGTCTGTAATAGGAGAAAGAGATCTCTATTAACCAGTCTCTTTTACCACACTCCACACTTGCAAGAATTGAAATCACAATTACAGAAATTGAAAGGCACACCACACTTATTGAAATTAAAATTCACACTTGCATAAATTAAATCACACTTGTAGGAAATTAAATCACTCTTTCAAGAAAGTAAATTGTTGAATTGAAAATAAAGGAAAGTAAATTGCTAAATTGAAAATAAAGGAAAGTAAATTATTGAATTGGAAATAAATGATAAACACAAAAAATATCTTTAGGTTCACAACAAAATTTATAGAAGATAAATATTTACATGAAAAATAAATAATAACAATTCAAAATCATAATTACATAATAAATAAATAAATAAAAATACATTTATCCATCTTTGGAATGAGTGGTCAGTTCATTCCTCAAAAGAGGATTTTAATCAAAACACTGGATTTACGTCACAAAGCTTCAAAATGTATTATTGATAAAGATTGATTACAATGGTGTGATATGTTACATTTATAATCTCATGCTTCCAACCAAATCCTTATTTAAGAATAACAATCCTAGATGTTTTCCACCAAATATAGAGAAAAACATAACTTAGATATTCTAGCTTATCTCAAATTTTCATAAAATATGGAGAGAGAAATTATTATCTATTTACAACATAAGCTCAATCTTCATGAAATATGAAGATAATTACTTGTGAAATGAAATTACACAAATCTAAATTTAGATGCAAACTATAAACTTGAAGAGCCTAAGAAAAGAATCCGTAGATGGGCACACAGTCCATAGATATGCACAATCCATAGATATGCTTGCATAGTCCATAGATGTCTCAACCTACATAGTCCAAAGATATGAAACTTACAGAGTCCATATATTTTTTTTCCAAGTTTCATTCTTTGAACTATTGATGACTATGATGGAATCCCTTGGCATTTGATGCTTTGAACTGGTCTTCAATTAATGAACTATATGGATATAGAGCTACTAACTGAGTCTGTCGATATGAATTAAGTGAGTTCATAGTTAATTTGAGTGAGTATATAACTATGTAAAGAGTGCCTGTAGCTCACCTTGAAGTTGATATTTGGTTGGTACCTCATGCTCAAGTATAATATGGCTTATTGTGGGCTACATATACACATATTAACAACTTTTTCCAAAGATTTAGTAACAAGAATCAACAAACAAGAAGACAATGATTTATAAATAAATAACCAAGTATTAGTTCTCTATTTCATTCTAAATAAATCATAAGTTCATAAATTACACTTAGATCCAATTCTTATTCAAGGAAAAGGGATGTTATCGCATGGATAAAGTGAACCATTTTATGGTCTCATGAATAATTTCAAAATATGATAGATAGAGTTCAAGGCTTACAAGGTGACACTTATTCGCATAAAAATAATATAAATTTGAATAAATTTGTTCTTACACATATGATTTAATTAAAATGACAACATTTTTTCTTAAACACTTTGAACTTCCCAAATCTGACAAATACAAAGGAAAAGGTGATCCTATGAAGCACCTTAAAGACTTCTATCAGGCATGTGTGGGTGTTGCTTATAGAAATGAGTATATGTATTGATTATTTACACAAAGTCTCAGGGGTCAATCTATTGAATGGTTTTCATACCTTCCCAAAGTATCATTTGTTTACTTTTGAGGACCTTTATGATAAGTTTGTTTGTCACTTTTCATACAATGTCAAAAAGGACTTGACCATGCTAGATCTACACAACACTAAAACAACTCAATGGTGAAACTTTTGCCTCCTTTTTACAAAGATGGAGAATTTTGGTAAGACATTTTTCATGGCCATTTCTTGAAAATTAACTTGTTACTATATTTATGAACAATTTTAACTTATATTTGGAACACCATTTGCAACTCCTTTGCCCAAGTTCCTTTGATGAAATTATTGAAAAATAGGTTCAAATTGAAATAACTTTAATCAATAAAGGTTTTATTAAGATATTTAAACCCAAAAACAATTATTCCAAAAAAATTAAAAACCCAAGTTATTTTCCAATAATAAGAATGTTGTAGGTGATAGTGTGACTGACATTAAATAAATTGAAAACCAACCTATACAATAATAGTTCTATAAATAACCCACAAACAACCAATTTTATCACATATCCCATTAATAAAATTACCATCCCAGTGGTCAACCATGATAATAAGACCACAAACGTAAGTCACCCAATTAGATGACTCTTATGAATTAGTTTTTCAAAAGTTGGGCTAAGTTAACATGATAATTTAGCCTAACACCAAACCTTTTGAAGACAACGTTCCTAAACCCAATTGGCACAATGAATATGAATACTATGAGTACCATAGGATAAAGTTACATTATACCAATAGGTGTATAAACCTCAAAAACTATGTCTAAGACCTCATCGATCTAGGGGACATAGCCATTGAAAACCAATCATCGACAACATCTAAAAACCAAAAATTAGGGATGTATAAAGACTCATTACCAAAACATGATCAAGGTAATGGTAAACAAAATCAAGAGTCCACACAAGCTAATAATTTAAACCAAGCTAATAATTTAAACCAAGCTAATCATATTTTTGAATCCATAGTTAATTATATTTATTACACACAAAACCATGTTTCAATCATTACTCTACAAGAACAAGATTGCACCATTACCATATAGTGTGAAAAAAGTAACAGTCCTAGTGCATAATCATATAATGTTGAACATAAGTACAATATTATAGATCATCTTGAGAAGATACCCACCAATATTTCCATCTTATAACTTCTTAAGACTTCTCCTGTATATAAGGACATTTTGTATAAAATCCTCCAAGAGTCTAGTGTCCCAATAGACATCAATCCTTCTAGCTTCGAAGAGTTAGTTGGAAATTTATCCACTAAAAATAAAGTCACGTTAGCTCATTATGATGTCTCTCCTTTGGGATCTATTAATAATCTCCCATTGTATATATAATTTATTATCTCAAGACACGAATTAAAGAGGGTGTTTATATACAAAGGCTCAATGTTAAATTTATGTACATTGAGGTTAATTAAGCATTTATGATATTTAATAACAATAATAGAATCCAACATAATCACTATCAAGGCATATGATAACAATGAGTAGTGGTATATGGGTATCATTTATCTTTCCTTGATAGTGTAACTAGTCATACAATAAAAATTAATCCATGTGCTTGATCTCAATTTACCCTGCAACTTACTCTTTGGCCATACATGGATACATTCAATGAATATTGTACCCTTCACTTTACATCAATGTTTGAAATTACTACATGATGGCATGGAAATAACCATTCAAGGTGATCCTTAACCATTCTAATATGTTAAGCTATTAGAAGGTCGATGTAAAAATTCTAACTGTCTCCTCATGACTAAATACAAACTTACTCCCATTGAGGATTCACCTATGCTTAAAAACTATGTCCATCATAATATTTTATTTCAAACACCTCCCCTTGGTGGTTGGATAAACACACTAACTACCTCCACTTCCATCAAAATGCAATCTAATAGTAAAGCCTCCAATCAACCATCCACTTATAAAACTACTCCATCTCCTCCATCCCAATTTAAAATCACTGATACAGGTATAGTTGAATATGAGATTAAAGATTATAATTATATAATCATAATTCATATGTCTCCATGTAATCATGGTATACCTCACTATCAAAGGGACACTTAGTAGTTCATAAATTCTACAATTTTTTTTTTGTAGAAAGTGGTATTCTTTATGACAAACACATCAAAGATTTGAATCCTTCCTAGCTTTAATCTAGTGAACTAGGTACTTGCTTCATTAATAATAAATACCCCATAAGTAAATACATTATGTGCAAAATAATGAAATAAAAAGGTAAGGGCCTTCATCTTCATGAATAAGGATTAATAGAGCCTATCACTATAAAAGACAATGAGGCCACTCATGGAATAAGGTTTAATCCACTCAATGTAAATACCATGATTTTCCAAAGTGACTCTTCTAGTGAGTTAGAGGTTGATTCTCAAATAATGAAATATATTCTATTCTTAGCTACTTCAAAGACCTATATTTATCCAACCTTTTCGATAAAAATGTCATTTTGACACTTGACCTCATATATCCATATATAATTGAATGGGACCAACATGAAAAACCTTTGCCTGATCATTTAAAAATGATTAGGAAATTTATTAATTCTCTAGGACATGAGATCATTTATCGATAGGAGATCATAATAAATGACTTTCCATGTAGTTAGATAATTCTACATATTTTGGGGGACATTAATCACATAATAAAATCAATTCAACATCAACATCAAATCAATAAGACCTGGTGGAGGAATTCAATCTTCCTCCACCACCCCAAAAGTATAAAGAAGAGTCAACTCTCTTAGTTGATTACATTATTGACATTAACATTGGAACAAAATAAAATGCCAAAATAGTCAAGTTTGTCACTTCTCTAACTTAAAAATAACAAGAAATGCTCACTCTTTTGCTTAGTTAATTATTTGATTTGTTTGCATGGTCATAAGTAGATATGTTAAGGCTTTATCCTTCACTCATTATGCATCACCTTATGTTACTTATAGATGCAAAACCTATCAAACAAAAACTTCAAAAAATGCATTCCAAGGTCACTATATTAGTTAAGGAAGAGTTAAAGAAGGAATTAGAGGTTGGTTTTATTCACCCCATTGATTATTTAGATTACATATCAAACATTGTACTAGTTTCAAAAAATCCATAAGGATCAGGGTTTGTATATACTTCCATGATATCAACAAAGCATGTCCCAAGGATGACTTCCCATTGCCCAACATAGACATGATTTTGGATTCCACCACATGACATGAAATGTTGTCTTTAATGGATATTTAATCTATATATAATTAAATCATAAGATCTCTTATACAACACCTTGGGGTACCTTAAGTTATTAAGTAATTCCATTTGGTCTAAAAAATGTTGGATCTACATACCAAAGAGCATTAAGTGTCATTTTTCATGATATCATGGAGGACTATGTTGATGACACACTTACAAAATCTAAGTATAGGTTAGATAATCCAAATTTACTTCATCATATCTTTGAGAGAATGAGAAAATATAAGATTCATTTAAACCTAAAGAAATGTGTGTTTGGGGTGACATCAGGAAATTTATTGGGATTCATTATTTCACATTGTGGCATAGAAGTTGGTACTTCTAAAGTATTATCTATCATGGATATTCCACCACCCAAAAAATATCAAAAAAAATTTAAGTTTGAAAGGAAAAATTTTAGCAATTAGATGATCCATATCCCAAATTGTAGATATTTGTCATCTATTTTCATTTTTGTTGAAAAAAGACAATCCTTTCACTTGGAACAAAAATTGGAATAATGAATTTGAACATATTAAGAAATGTATTTCCAATCCACCAATTCTAAAGCCACATATTATTGGTAAGTATTTCATTTTATACATATTAGCTACTTAGTATGTATTGGGGGCATTATTGGCATGACATGATGATAGTGGTTCAGAGAGGGCAGTGTATTAAGTAAGTAGAACTTTGGTTTCATATAAAATTAAATACTCTCCCATGGAAAAGGCATGTATCATGGTTATTTTTTATTCCAAAAAATATTGTCATTACATGCCCAATAATAAAACAAAAATCATTACTAAAATTGACCCTCTTAAGTATATCTTATCCAAAACAAATTTAATAGACAGAATGGCTAAGTGGGTCATGCTTATTAGTGAGTTTGATCTTGAATATGTTAACCAAAAAGTAATCAAGGGATATGTGCTAGTAGATTCTATACCAAATGATCCTCTTGAATATCATAAAATTATTGTTATAAACTTAACAAATGAATCAATATTATCCATTGATGAAACCCTAGTTTGACAACTATAATTTGATGGTTATTTCACAAACCATAGTTCATGGGTAGGAATTATACTAGTCACACTAAATGGGGATTGTATTCCAAAAGCATCTAGAATCAAGTTTCCTTGTACCAACAATGTTATAGAATATGAATCCCTCATAGCTGGTCTCAAACTTGATATATAGTGGGGTATTCAACATCTTCTTGTCTTTAGTGATTCTAAACTTCTCATAAACCAAGTAACAAATGAATTTTAATCTCATGATGATAAGTTAGTCCCATACAAGAAGATGGTGGATACTCTAAAGTTATGTTTTACATTTTTCCAATTTGAACAAGTGCCAATAATCAATAACAAAACAACAAATTCCATGTCAATGATTGGTTCATTACTTGATATTAAAAAAACATAACAAATTCCTTGTAGATTACCTGATGATACCAATATATGACACACTTGATTCTAAAATGGTCTACATGTTTATTGGTCTCGATTGTCCTTGGTATTCTAACATTTATGTATATCTCCATGTCAACACACTTCCACCCAATTTCTCCCACAACCAGCATAAATCATTCATACAATGCACATCCCATTATATAATCTTTGGAAAAACTTTGTATCAAAGAGGATATGATGGAACACTTTTACATTATTAAAATTTTGAAGAGACCACCTCAACTCTTAGAGAAGTCATGAAGGAATTTATGGTGCACACTCTAGTGGTATAGTCCTATCCAAAAAGCCTTCACATGTAGGCTATTATTGGCCTACCACGGAATTTGATTCTTGTGCCTAAGTTAATAATTACATACCTTGCCAAAATCATGGTGGATTTATACACAATCCTTCACAATCTTTACAACCCATTACAATGCCTTGGACATTCTCCACATGGGGGTTAGACCATATTAGAAAAATCAATCCAAATTCTTCAAATGGCCCTAAGCACATCGTCAATGCCACTTAATATTTTAAAAAGTGGGTTGAGGTAATGCCTCTTACATATGTTATCAGAAAATAGATTTATAATTTCATTATAAGCCACATTGTTTGTCTTTTCAATATCCCTTTCACTATCATTTATGATAATTGAACATCATTTAAGAACAAATAAGTTAAGTCCCTTTTCAAAACTCACCATGTCAAGCACAAATGGTACAATCCATATTACATGCAAGGAAATGGCCAAGTGGAGGAAACAAATAAAACAATTCTCTAAATCCTTAAATGAGTTGTCAATTAAGTTGGTCATGACCGACACACATATCTTATCCTACCCTTTGGGCATACTACACTAACATTCATACACCCACCCCATATTCACTTGTCTATGAAAATGAGTCTATTATACCTATAGAAGTTGAGATTCCATTTTTGTGCATATTATTAATTATGAATCCTACTGCATTTCACACCTCAGTGAACTCAATCTTCTAGATGAGAAATATCTTAATGCCTTAAACCATTTACAAGTCTACCAAAACTGCATTTATCATAGTTATAATAAATGGATAAAAGATAGGGAGTTTGAAATTGGATATTTTCTTCTAAAATAAAGCTAATGGAATATTAATGCTAAGAGGGAAAATAATGATAAATATAAAACCAATTGGTTGAGCCCATATATCATTATTGTCAAATATGGATCATAAGCTTATAGGCTGTCCATAGAAGATGGATAGAAGCTTGATGAACCTATGAACATAATGCACCTTAAGAGATTATATGCCTATATTATTCTAATATTATTTTTTATATCTTAGGTGTAAAAAAAAAATGTCAAAAAAATAAAAAAATAAAGAGAAAAAAGAAAAAGAAAAAGAAAAATAGAACATACATAAGTAAAAACCACTTTATTGGCGCTTTTGGAAAGTACCATGGTGAAAATTAGGTTTTTGGTGACATGATTAGTCCATTTTCTATATTCACCCTAGTTACTTGTGGGTATCCCAATGTAGCTTTCACTTGTATATTCCCATATTTACACTTTTTCTCACCATCCATTTCATAGCATTCTAGCTTAAGGTTTGCTCCTTGAATTTGTGTAACTAAGTCCTTTCTCATGTTAGAGGAACATCTTATGTATAACTAATTATTTCATATTACAACTACACACAAACACTTAACCTATCCACATATACCATCCTATCTAGTTTTTTAGCAGCATGTCATCATTCACTCACTCACTTTATTGAGAGAGAAATTGTGTATCTATTCATCACACACTTAACACTTCATCAATAAACTTAATTTCTCATCACTTCCAATATTGGGAGAACTAAATTTGGATTGATATCCCCACACAAACTTTGTCCAAGGTGGATTATGTAGGAAACACTTAGAGACATGCGGTCTCTAGGTTCAATTCGGCCACCATCATCCCCATCATCCCATTTCATTAAGAATGGTTTCATAAAAATCACATACATAATGTGAATTCACTTTTTTTTATCTTCACTTACAAACCCATTTGGTTATCTTAAGGGATTCCTCATTGATCGTTCAATGTTTTCATGGACATTGGCAACTAAAGGTCTTGACCTGAGCCTAGGATGTTTGCATATTCATATTCTTTATTTTAAGTGTGGTTTGATATAATTTTTTAGTATTTTCTTGTGTGATCTTAATTTTATTCACTCATTTGTGTCTCTTCGTTTACTTATTTTCTTTTATCTTTTACTTGTTTATTTGTGGGATCTTTTTTAGTTTGCATTTATCTTGCTTTCAATTTTTTAGTCTCTTTCATCTTTTCTTATGTGTGTTTTAGGTCAAAATTTATTTTGTGAATTAAAATATAGTGTTATTATGATTTCACATATCATGATGGATTCTATATATAAGAACCTAATATTTTGTCCTCTTTTTAAAATTTTATGTGTTTATTAAGTCAAATATTATTTTGTGTATTACATTATAGTGTGATTATGATTATTCCATATCATGATGCACTTTATTTTTCACAAATAAATATTTCAAGTCATTATGCATACAACATTAGCACTCATCAATATTTTATAATACATCAAAAACTAGGTTGCTCAAAATCTTACTCATGTTGGAATTCCAATGCAAGATAAAAACTAAATAAAGGAAACTATTTACTTAACCATCCATCCATATATTTTCCATACATAAAAAATAAAAGTCCATCCAATATCAATAACACAAGTCTACTTCTCAAATTGAATCATGTATATATAAAAATTGAATGTGTTTATAGAATGAGACATCTCAAAAAATACATATACATTGATATATCATAATCATCCATCTCAAGTCTCTCCCTAGTCCTCAGATGAGGTATCTTTAGAAGGACTCAGATCATGATGTCATGGAATTATCTTAGGAGAACCCATAATTCACTATGATGCCTATCCTACAGATCTCTTTGACTCCATAGGCTTCACCAATATACCTACAAAAGATGTCCTTATAGATTACTCTTTGAATGATGGTGCTTGTTGTTCTTGTCGAATGGACTCCTCATAAAGACTCCTATAATAAGTAGCCTACTCCATAGCCTACATGACCTTATCTAAGGCTACCAACTATCTTTTTGATGTTAATATCCCTCTAGCCTCCTCCAAATCCACTCACAGTGTATCTTTCTCCCTCTTATATCTATGTATCTACCCAATATCATCTAGGGTCTAAGTCTCTACATCATGTGTATGTTGCATAATTGATTTAATATAACCCTCACCCTATAATCTATCAACCTTAGCCTATAATCCATCAACTTCTCCCTATAGTCATATAATATCTACTAATCTCAAGCCTAAATTCACATATCTACCATCCACCTCAGCCTATAATATAAAAACCTCTCTCTATAAGCCTTTAATCTCTACATCACATAAAATGAGCTCCTGATGTAACCTATATATCATTCTCTCATCTTTTATAGATCTAGATGGCCCTGATGACAAAAATTTATCTCCTTCCCCTACCTATATGTCTATAATAGGATGCATCTTTGTATTCCTCTCTTCATCACTATCAATCAATACCAAATGCATACAACCTCCTTAAATTAGATCATGTGTATAAGCTATCCTCAAAATATCATCCCTTATATCAAACCTAACCTCCACCTCCATTAATTATGTGTTAGTTCACCTCAATATCTAACCATTCCCTAACTAGAATCCATCTCATCCCTATCTCCCTCTAGCTCATCCATGTCTCCCTCCATATCATCCTTGTCTCCCACGTCTTTGTCCTATAACTACTATGTAAATCCTCTTACCAAGTCTTATACCCCATTAATGCCTATCTAAGCTAGCAACCAATCTATGTCTCCATGTGCTTGGAGGAGCATATGGAACCATAAGTATCAAAGGTTATTTTATATCCCACCACTTATCTTATCCATCCATTGTACATGTATTAATCATATCCCTCCTATCATCCCTTGTCATTATTTATAACTACATCTAGCTATGCTTAACAACCTAAGGACTAATAACCAATCCCCACTATGATATCTCCTTGATGGATTATGTAAACACATGTAGCTCTAATATTATGTTTTTTCTAATGCCAAAATACTAAAACACTTTATCTATACTATATCTCTCAATGATATAGTCATGTATATTTCTTGGAGTTATCATATAGTCCATGTATAATATATCCTATGGCCACTTGAAGTCTATCTCTCTATATGGTCTCCATGTAATTTTTTCCTCCCCCAATACATACAATTCTCTCTTGTACCACCCCAAAACTCATAAGTGTGGTCTTTGTGTGCCAATAATCAATTCCATCTATATGAATGGGATCATCCAATACTCTCATTTTTATCTATTTTAAATGATATTCAATAACAATATGCTCCCAAAACCATACCTATAATAAAGTGGAAGGACCTATCTCCTTCCCATTTGAGTAAACTACATGGTATAAGTCCCTACACAAGTGAGCCAGTACACAAGGCCCTTATGTAAAAACCTCGCCCATATCCATCATGTCCCATATCACATCTAATATTCCAATGGTGCATAATTAGTTACACTTTTTAGGTAGTATGATGTCATTGACAGCAACCATCAATACAATTCTCAAAGCATATAACTCTAAGTATATACATGTAATAACATCCACATCACCTCTAACAAATGGGATCAAATCCTCACCAAATATTCTATATAATGTCATCATCTATGGCCCCTCTCCATAGTATACCCATCTACCCCATATCAAGATCTTTAGGATCTACCATACATCCTCTAATGTCAATCATTTCACCTATCAGTAGGTGATATGTACTCATCTCACTATGAGATATTTTAGCTAATGTAATTAACAATGTTATATCCACTCAGATCTATGGCATCTAGATAATGTAGGACATTCCCATCACTTCTAATACTCCAAACTCATACTTTGTAAATCTAGTTATCTATGACAAAACCCTCTCTCTTCACTCTCATGTAGCTAGAACTGGTAATACCTCCTACAACAACAAATATTAACATAATGTTAATCATAAAAATTATCTAAATCTATCTCAATCATAAAATAATCATTAATTTCATTTTAATTTATCCATCTATCCAAAATGCATGTTTATTTTTCATTAACTAACCTAGTGATTTTGCAACTCTTTTTGACAATTTCACAAATCACTTTGACAATTTTGTAAATCTCTTTGATGATTTCACTACACCCTTCATCTATTTCACTACTCAAATTGATGATTTCATAGTTTTAATCATTGATTTTGAAATTTGATGATTTCACTACTGTATTTAGTGTATTCACTACCCAAATTGATGATTTCATTACACATATCTTTAATTTCTTAATTCTTCTATTGTCTAACAACCCTAATGATTTTTATACTACATTTAATGATTTTGCTACTGATTTTAGTGATTTTTATACTACATAGTACAATTTCACTAATGCTTAAATTTTTTATATACTAACATTTTCATTACCTAGTTTTACAATTTCACTTCACTTAATGATGATTTCATAGTTACCCTTAACATATTTATAGCTTTTTATGATGAAATTTCTAATGGGTTATTTATGAAATCTCTTAACTCAATTTTAAATTATAATAAATGAATAAAAACCAAAAGAGCAAAGTTTGAAATTGTAATTACCAAATGACCACTCCTATCAAGTCTCTGATATCTCTTCGCATGCTTGCTATGGTGCTGGTAAATAAGGATACAATCCATATTTTTCCATGAACCCAAAAAAAATATAATCAAATAATCTCTACTAAAAAATCACATAGAAATCAATTTATCACAAATTATTTTCAAAAATTCATCCTCCCTTTATTTATAGGCTATCCCCCCATTAAACTATTTTTTCCCTCCAACCCATCATTTTCACATTTATCAACTATTTTTCTCCAAATTTTAGGCCATAATTAATCAAACTTATATAAATTATTATCAATTGCTTACAACTATCAATTTTGTAAAAGTTTATCTTAAAATTGGAAAATTTATATTTTTCATTTTTCAACTTGTACCTTACCATTATCAAGATATATCATTCCCACATCTGCTCACAAGACCCTTGAGTCTAAGCATCATCTTACCATGTAATTACTAAATTGGAAATATTATTTTTCTAATATTTTCTCTAGATAATCCACTAGGGGATAATCATTTACACTTGTTTTAACTTTGTAAGTATGATATCAATTTTTATTACTTTGATTTATTGATAGACATCATTATCCCCACTTCATCATTTTCCTCTTAATTCATTTTTAGTTTATATATGATTTTTTGAATGAACACTTGAGGGGGCATCATCTCTATCATTTTCATTTACCTGGGGAAACATTTTCTTCTCATTCATGAACGATCTACTTATTTTACTATTATTTGAAATAATATTGATTCAAAAAGCCTTTTAAAAGGGAGGAAAATGTAGACACCTAAATTTCATTTAGTGTCAAAACTCACTCTTATTCTTCCAAAAATTTAAATTCAAACTAACATTATTTCCCTCTAAAATTCAAATAATTGAATAGTTCCTAATTATTTAATTATGCACACCTTTTATCCAAATTTATTTAATAAATCCAAATTTTCCACCTCATCCAAACATCTTCCATGATTATCTCAACCATGTTTTGACTCATCCAACCACCCTCCTCAACTTCCTCAACCACCTGGTGAGTCACCTTGGAAATTTTCAACTAATTTGACCACTTCTTGATGACTCACTCAATAAACTCTCCTTTCCTCTCAATCTGTGGAATTGGTCATCATCCTAATGGATGAGGACTAATTATCCATCATTAATTATTTGAATAATTAAAAATATTCAAATAATCCTCCAATGTTTGATTGATTCTCAAAAACCTATAAATAAACATACATGCTTTCACTTTCATACATACGTGTGTTAATGAAGTGCTATCAAATTCCCAAGTAAATCCAAAGAGAATCCAAGCCATTCAAAGGGCACTTTGCATATAAAAATGCTTCCCATTTTCCTTTGAATTGGAGAAGATTGAGAAATTACATTTTAGGGAGAAATTTAATTGAAATCATAATGAAGGAAGCTCAAAGTACTTCAAAGGAATAAATTTTTGTTTTGTTTCTTTTTATTTGTAGCTTTATCCTAGGTTGATTGAATTTAGATTAGATTTCACTTTATAGTTGTTTTCATAGCTTAGTTGCATTTGAATTCCAATCACACACTTATGTTTCCCTAATCACACCATTTTGGCTTGAGTTTAAAGTGATTTTTTTTTAAACTTCAATTTTGAAAAACCTAGGGCCTCTAGAAATGCCAAGAAGCAATTTGAAAAGCACAAAAACCTAAGAAATACTAAATGTTTACAATAAATTGACATCAATTGTAAAATTTATGCCTTAAAATCCAAAGGTTCAATACTAAGACCCTAAATATACCTAATTACTATTTAGATTAGATTTTGAAAAACTATCTTCCATATCATAAGTGTGTAGTTATGAAACCAACTCTATCAGATGTAGAGTGACCTAATTTATTATATTTACAATAACAAAATTCAATTATAAATAATATAAATGTAAACATTTATTTTATTAAACCATCTATTAGTATACCATCATTTATGTTTTTTTATGAAATGTGAATATAATATGTGTGCACTATAAGTGTATGTAATATTTTCACTTTATATAAAATGTATGGATTATAACACATACATGTTTAAGTTTGGTATTTTTTAATCTAGTTTTAAATAACATGTATGCATTACAAATATTAAACATATGCATAATGCATATAATACATACACATTATGGAAAATCTCCATGGAATTATCCATCAACTGCATGCATATACCCCAATAGTATCTTTTATCCTATGGTCTATTGCATGTGTCCACTTAGTGTCCAAGTTTCACATTATTTATACATTTTTATCATCCTAAATAAAGTGATTTATCTCCCTTGGTCTAAAGCAACAATATTTTAGTCCTACCAACTATGCATATAAAAAGTTAGGTTGCTCACACCATAAAAATTCACATATTTCACCATGAATATGCTTGGTTCTGATGTCCATCATTATACTTCCAACTCATTTGGTCTCCTCTTTTATGAATTTATGTATTCTCTCATCCAACCATCATTACAAATATCTCTATCCTATTAACCATCTTAACATATTTTAAAAAGTTTAATCCATGTTCACCACACCATTGTTAGCATAGGTACTAGGATAACCCATCAAAACATGTTAATATTTATTTTTGTGTGAAGTTTAAAATGGTATTAGATTACAAACATAAGTATATAAAAATTTTATTGTTAATTCTATTTAGATTTGATAATTATCCATTCAAACTTAGACTTAATTATAATAACATCCATTATTATTAGATGATTAAATATGTTAGAACATAAAAGAATTAAATTATGCATGGAAAAAATATAAAAACATTCAAATAACCATGAATCAATCTCTATATTATTATATTATCATCTATAAATATTTACATTTACATCAGATCAACATTTAAAAACTTACAATGCTCTACCACTTTTCATTTCTTCCTTTGAAGGAGTCATTTCATATTCTATAATATTTTGATAGCATACATAGACTAAATACATAAAAAATGATATACATTATATAAAATTTTATACATTGCACACTTTTCATGCATATACACTATAAAAATTTAGTCCTAAGTCTACTACCTATAAGTATACTCCTTATAATCTTTAGTCAAATGATCAATACTTACATAATTAAAAAAATTCATCATAGAAAAAGTATTGGACTTATTTATTTTGGTCAAATTGGCCAAAATCTATGTCTAAGTAGTCATGATGCCTTTTCCTCCTATTTTTCTCTTAATTTTGGTGAATAAATTTATTTTCTTGTATTCATACCTTAATTTTATATCTAGTTCTTCAACAAAAACCATATTTACATTTTCTTGTATCTTATATTTATATTCAAATATTTGACTCAAATATTGGTGATATGGAATGTGGAGGCATTCAAAAACAACTTATTGAGATCTAATATTTATCTTTCATCTCAAACTACATTCTCAGGGTGGTAGTCAATTGGGATGAATTTAAAGATATGTTAGATAAACAAGGAATAAATATATTTGTTGAATTAAGTGAATGGGGTATAACATATTCAAATAAATCAATTTCACTATAAAAAATAATAGGGGATGAATCAAATGGACTCTATGAAACAACAAGGATAAAAACAAATGGAGCAGAGGGAGCAACATCATCAACACAATCAATTATATTTGACAAACTACTTGACACTAAGACTTCATTTATGATATAATAAACCATGAAATTACTAAAAATAGGTAACTTACTAGTACACATAATATTGGTAACCATTTATGAAACTAAAGGGATAATAGAGGGCATGATATCAACTTCTAAATGAGTTCTATATTTAGAATTTTCTACCTCATCATTAACATCAGGAGTCTGAACATCCTAACTTTCCTTCAATTTAAACATTTCCATTTATTTCAATTCCCTTAAATGACTATATTTTCCAATCTTATCCAATTTAATAATGGCTTCATAATTTTATACCACATCCATGAAAACTTCATGCTTTAGATGGAGTTTTTTCTTATACCTTATTTTGGAATTTAGCAAGAGGATACAAGTGATATAATTCCTCTTCTCTAAAATCATATAAGACTAATTCATCTCCTCTGATTATCCACTTAAAATTTTTTTGAATATTTATTCACCAAGTGACATGTACTTTTAGGATCATTTCCTAATTATTTTTCTTCAAGATCAAAGGAACACTGATAGATAACTAATAATAAATTTCCATGATAGCAAGAAAATTAGATAATGATAAGGGTAAGGCATGAGGAGGCAAATGAGAAAATTTTATCCAAATTATTGTATTGTCTTGAAAATAAAATAGATTTCATATATTGATATGGTCTTTCTCATTAAAATATCGTTAACAAAAGATAAAACACCCAAAGGTGAAATAACATCAATTTTGCCTTATAAGTAGAGAAAATTTAGGTTATAAAAAAACAATATATTTCATATATCATTATAAAAAATACTCACATAAGAGGCATAGCAAAAGGAAACACACATAAAAAACATGTGTAGTAATCCAACATCACCACCCAAGAAAGTCATGCATCCACTGCCCTCTTATTAGTAGTATCTCCAAACTCAGACTTGGGGCACAAATGACTAGTAATCTTAAGTCCTTTATGATCAACCTCATCCAACACACTTTATGATGGATAATACTAGTCAAATTTGTCCAATGGGGACTAAATATATTATCCTTAACAAATATCACAACATCACATACCTCTTTCAAGCCCCTACTTTAAACTATTCTTTCAATTCTACTAGTTAGCTCAATTACATTCTTGTGAGAGATACTTTAAGTCTATTTTTATTCATCAACTTTTGGATAAGAAGGCACAAGACCTTCCACATAAAAATTATATGAAAATATATTATCAATAATGAAAGTAACATTATCTAAATCCATTATTTCTACAACCACTAGACTACCATCATAATTGATCTTAGGAATGGAAGAGCTAGGGCTTCTACTATATACAATAAAATACTTGAAGACTTCATCCCAACATTGAATACCATTATTATTTGAGTTTGAAGATTATGTCCAATATTTAATAGGGTCAAGTATGCATCTGAACTAGCATACACTAAACTATGCACTCAACTCCTTGAGGTCTAGCCAGAGTAGTTGACATAATGGATAAGCTAGGTGTTTGGTTAGTTATTGAGTGGTATGGGATTTGGGATAGGTGGTGGAAATGGGTTATCATGATGGAACCAAAAGACCTTAATATAATCCTATTGATTAATAAGAGTATATAACTACATGGAGACAGAGCTTCAAGGCCCTTCAGTATTTTATATCATAAGAAGGAAGAGTTCTTGGTCAATGCTAGGCTCAGCTAAATGAGGGGGATTGGGCTGAATGACTCACAAGAGAATATGTACTCTATTAGGTTGACTTTGCTTGGCCTATTTCATCCATTAAATGTGAATGATATAAGATGAGGCTAGACTCAGGATAAGAACATGAGATTACTAGGTGACTAATCTTGGATAATGTCATACTGACATCCCCTATTTTATGGGTGAATAATGATAGGTAGATCTAGGATGCACTCATGTTCTTTTAAAGTGGTTAAGGATTCTATAATGAGGTGTGGAATTGGAGTGGATATAAATACATCATGTCTCAACTCATCACTAATGTCAAACTGTGTGACAATGGTGGGACTAGGTACTCTAACTCTAGGGAATAGACTTTTCTAGACAAGACCTGGTGTCTTGGAAAGGGTCATCCAAAAGAGACTAGGTGGAAGCCATGGAAAAACATATGAGCTTGTTCAGTTAATGGCTTGAAAAGTGTTCTTATTAGAATTTTGAAGGATTTGATATGTATTTCTTGTGAATATGGATAAGGCTGATGTAGGATATGCTTACTTGCATGGATGGTCAAGGATTTTGATATGATGTGGTTACTTGCATGGATTTAAAGGATTTTGTTGTTGATTGCTTTTGGGATTTTTTAGATTTTTAACTAATGAATAATTTATTTCTAAAAATAAAGTGTTGAAATTAAATAATAACAAAACTAAAAATAAATAAAATAAAAACTCTTTTTTAATCCTTTTGAATGTTTGGAATGCATGCAATGGGAGAGGGAAAAAACTTATATTACTATGCACGATACTATTTTTTCCTAGATCTATTTGTATGTGAACTAGATGAAATGTTTTTGTTTGTTTTAATTAGTTTATGTGAAATGAAATAAATTCATGAATTGAATCTATTGTGCAAAATTAATATGAGAAGATATCTTATCAAAAACAACAATAATGAAACACTTTCTATGAATTTTATTTATAAGCAAACTAGGCTAGCTTTTCAACTTTTCTAACTTACTACAAACAATATTTTGTAATGAATTGATAGGATGAAAGCAAAATTTATAAGTTATGATTTAATGTTTTTAAATATATAAATTAAAATTATTTTAATCCTTTCAAGCCAATGAGATTATCAATCTACTATGTTTATACATTCACCTATGGTTGCTTATGTTTCTATGTTTGCCTAGGTGATTGTTTAAGATGCAAGAAGTTTGTCTAGGTATTGACTAAAATAAGAGTTGTCTTGGATGGAAATGAATCAAATATTTGATAAGATATATTTTTGGAATGATTTAAAAGATGTATTTTTAACTTGAAATGAAACTAATCTATTGAATTTAATCATAAATCAAAACTAATTATGTTTTTTATCAAAGACAAATGAAAGAGATAGATATATTTCACTATAAAATTTGATTATTTTATATTTTGAATGGGAAACTAATTTAATCACAATAACAAGCTATATTAAATATAATCTAATAAAGAACAAATAATGGAAATCAAAAGAACTCCAACCTAATTTTGGAATAAATCAACTAAAGTGCAAGTAGTGTATTGACAGAATAATCCTCATCATGATAGCTCTATATGATCTTATGTGTATTTAAGAAACTCTCTGGCTAGATGATACAAAAATTATAGAACAAGATATAAAAAGGAGAATACACAATCCACAAAAAAAAAAAAAAAAAAATTGAATTGAGGTTGGTTAATGTCTTGGATTGCAAGGTCTGTGTTACTCTCACTAATGTCATTTCTTCATTTTCAATTGTGTAGTCAACTCAAAAATACTAGGGGATAAATATTCTATAAATTTTATAAAGGTTTTCACTAAAAATACTTCTCCATAACATCTCTAATGGTAATTTTTTGATCTAAATTTAAGCCAAAATTGACCTCTTTGTAGAAAGAGCATGGAGTTTACATGGGAAAGTTCAACTAAGTGTGATAGTGAGTTCAAATTGAGATGAACTGAGTAAGGCTAAAATTAGGAGAGTGTGTGTGTTGGTCATGATTATAAGTGAACAAAATTTATAAGAATAATAAAAATGAAGCTACTTGTGAAAAACACGTGAAAATGGGAGTCATGAGAGCTAATTTTTTAAGGCATTTCCATTATGATGGAACCATCACTTTATGTAGGGGAATTTCAAAACCATCAATTATATTTAAAAAATAACCCCATAAAATAACTAAACTACTAGTATTTCAATGCATAACCACCCTAATATGGTATAACTACCTCTTAGGTTTCAAAACCATAGCGGTGTTTGTGGAAACTAGGGGATGGTTTTGTAACTAAGGGGGGGATTTTATAAACTAGGTGGCAAATTTATCACTCATGGACAATTTTTAATAGTTTTTAAATGGCTAGGAAGGTCATCATCAAGGGGACTAAAATGGGTCAAAGAGGAATGTGGAAGCATAAGAGGGGTTTAGAGCTAGAGAGTTCCATATGAAGAACAAAAAAAGAGGTCATTGCATCATCATCAAATTTGTATTAGAAATGTCACACCATGTAATATTTAGGTGCATACATATTTCCCCTTTATGAGGGAGCCTTATCATGAATTGGAAATGTGTATTCTTGAGAAAGGAATACTAAAACAAAATAAGAATTTAGAAATACTTACCTTACTTACCTAGATGGAGGAACAAAGCCTATTAAGACTTTGTGCAACCTAAAAATAGAATATGAGATTCAAGTGAATTTTTTTTAAGGAATAAATAAAGTAGGATATTTAATTGAAATAAGGAAAAAATACATACCATACATGTATGTAAAATCATACTACCTAGACCATCCTATCAGGGGACTGAATCTAGTGTAGATCCATACGTACCTACAAAATTATAAATCTGTGACACAAAAGATAGTAATGTTGTTAAACTATCATTGATAAAATATCAATTTTTAATACTCATAAAAATAACACATACACATGTAATAATAAATGTAAATATGGAAGATTATGCCAAATATGAAAAACTTTTGAAATAAAATGGCTAGTTTGGGGCCCAATATATTCAAAAACTTGCCAAAAATAATTCATTTGTGTCATTTATATTAAAATATATTTTTGAGCTCTAGTTTGTTAGTGACCGTTTGGATGGAAAAAGCAGTCACCAAAAAGAGGAGTACATTAGAATGGTGAATGCTTCAATGGGAGGTGCATTGGGTCACATCAGGTTAGTTTTTGATAACTTTTCTTTTTTTCCCCAATTTCAGAAATTTATTCAAAATGTAGCTAAAATCTAACCAAATTTTTAAAAAATACTTTGTGATCATCATGGGGGAGGGTAGATTAGGATTTTTCCATGTTTTATAGGATTTATATGTTTTTGGTGGTTTTTAGGGGGGGGTTTGAGGAACCTACAGATGGTTGACAAAACTACCACTCAAGTTATAGAATTGTTGCCTATTGTAGGGGTGGTTTTGTAACCATCATAAGAAGTTTACAACTTCTATGGGATGTTTATGGTGTTTTTACCATTTTTAAATTACATAACTACCTAAGGTAGTTTCATTGATACCTTGGGGTGGTGTGCAACTACTACTTACAAATAGATGCAATTTTGCTAGTGTAGAAGAAAGTGGATATTTTTGACTTATTTAGATCATGAGATTAGTTTTATTGATCGACTAAATAATGTAGGGTATCTTTATTTGTTATATGGGGACTATATCTAGTGGATTATATCCTATTATAATGAGTGTATCCCTCTTGTCTTAGAACTTTTGATGACTGATGAGTTGGCCCTACATAATTGAGTAGGGATTCTTTGTATTGCATGAGTAGGGATCACCCCTTCCTTCAGCCAATTACTATGTGACTTGTTGACATACTAGGACCATGAATAAAACATATCTATTTTTCCTCAATCCCCATGAGATTAGATTATCACTATCATGGATGTATACTATATATTGGTCTTCCTATGACTAGGAATTTGGTGTCCATTCAAGATGTCGATAGTCACCATGAAGTTTAAAACTGGGCAAGCATTTTAGAGATGTTGATGCACCTAATATGGGTGAAAATTATGATGTGAGGTTTTTTTAGGTGGAGGTATTAGTGATCCTTAACCTAAGGAAGGCCATCATTGGTATCCTTGCCTCTTGATTAGTGGGGGATAAGGGTACTAATAGGCTTTTATACAGTTAGTCACTAATCATTCAACGTATAGAGGAGAGAGGGGTTCACTATGTTTGGATCCAAGAAATGATCATATAGACCTATAGGGACTTGTACCAAGTGGATCATGTGGGATCTCTCCATTTGTAACTAGACTATCATTATGGGTTGGGTTTACGATGATTCCCTATTAGATGAGAGGATTGATTAGGGAACCAAGAGACATTAAGGCCATCAGATGGGTAGATGTTGCACCCTTTCATACTTTGTCCTAGACTATGGGTTATTTGATAGTGATAAATTCGATTTCCCTACCTTACTAAAACATGGTTGGGATTTAGGATAATGATGTATTTTATATCATGGTAGATGCATGGCTACGTAGGTTCAGGATAGATTGTTGCAGGTTGAGTACACTTGGTAGATCAGGTTCCTTAGCAATTTGGTATGCTCTACACAAGCAACCTACTCATCCCTATAGTTATGTATAGAGGGACCCATGAGATGAGAAGTGCAAGAATAGGGTGAGTAGTATGGCACCCATTAGTGAGAGGGGTACCTATCACATGACCAACTTGATAAGCATTTAGAGTAGGAGGAGGATATATTAGATTGGGAGAGAATTAGTAGATGGGTCCACCACCACCACCACCACTGTAGGGGCCTTCACATCGGTAATAGCTAAGAGATGGAGAGGGTGAGGGTGAGATCCCAGGTCATTCTAATTTAGATAAGGATCTAGACATAGATGAGGAGGAGGTTATGAATGATGACTTTGATCCTAAGTGGAAGGAGGGAGATCTAGGTAAATTATTGATTTTATTCAATCATGATTTATAAATTGTGTTTTAATTTCTCCTAATTTCTTAGATGCTTTTACATATGTTATATTTTCTTATGTTAGTTGGATATAATTCATCCTATGTGTTGTATGATTGTAGATATTGTGGGTATATGAATGAGGATGATCAGGTATACACTAATCAATCTATTTTAGTTGATCTCTAGTTAGACATAGGAACATATATTAGTAGATCATGGGATTCCTATAAGGATTGAGTACCATATATATGTTTTTTCCCCAACATACCATGCCTTCACTATGATGACAAGATTTAAGATAGAGAATAACACTTTTTGGCTAGGGTAAGGAGAGCATAGGCCTTGGTGGACACTATGTTGAGGGGAGGAGGCAGTAGAGCCTTCAGTCATAGGATTGGGAGGACAAAATTAGAGGGAATATCAGGTAGAACCCACCCTCACATCCACTTACTATCAAAGAGTGGATGGGTGATAAGAGAAGAGATAATCAAGAGATGTCATCAGAGTGATATCCCTAGTCATTATACCACTTCAACACTCATTTTAGGAGGATAGATTTATAAGACTAGTTTTTTTAGATGTTTTAATCACATCTATATATATATTATTAGTTTTTATATGATTTTAGGCACAATGGCCCTCTATGGAGGTACTTGTATTAGACATTTTATTATATAAACTTGATAGCCTACATGACACATATATATGTATGTTTTGGCATATCTTTTATTGGTTGTTATGTGATGTGATTTATTTAATTTTATATTATCTTTTTAATTTATGCATTATAGAGGACTAGACATGTGATGATGTACAGATATGTGTATTTTATATCATTTTTAATATGTTGCTATGTGCAAAATGCTTATGTATATGTGGAAATAGAATGTATGTAGACATTTTAATTATGATAGATGTTCATATGTGACTACAACTATGCTAATATTTGTTTTTATAGGTGATTACTTAGTTTCTTTATTCACACAATACCTTACTTCCAATTTGCATCAAGGGATGTAATGGGTAAAATATAATAGATGGGAGGTGAATCATGACTCATAATTTTTTAGGGCAAAGGAAGATGACCTCATCCTTATGAGCAAAGGGGGATGTCTACTTTCAAAATTTATAAAACATTGAATATATGGGATTCATATAGTGGTAACCTACTTTGACATAACTAGTGAGTGGGAAAAGATTACCTTATTTAAACACAAACATATTGACAAACCTTTCTGAAGAACTTTAATTTAAGACACTCTTTTCTGATTTAATGTTTCTTTTGCATTTATATTATATTCCTTTGTCCAGCCCCCTAGACCAACTCTTATGTGACTAGGAATACACATGGGCTCATCCCAAAAGACTATATGTAGGTGAGTAAGGGCATCTCCCCCCAATTCT
Organism: Torreya grandis; assembly: GCA_037957365.1. Classification (NCBI taxonomy): domain Eukaryota; kingdom Viridiplantae; phylum Streptophyta; class Pinopsida; order Cupressales; family Taxaceae; genus Torreya; species Torreya grandis. The sequence goes on from JARHVA010002407.1 coordinate 157,341, forward strand.
AACCCCACATAACCATTAATATGCAAGGGATCAACACCAAAGGTTAAAAAAGGGTGCGAGATGCATGATTTTGAATTTTTTATTTCCATAAGATTTTAGCTTTCATAGGAGCATTTATATATATTATCTTTATTTTATATTTGTAAGGTTCTTACCCCCAAAATTTGGCCCCATGCAACTAGTAGGATAAAATGGATCATCACTGAGGGCCAATGTAGGAAATCAAAGTCACTTATGTTTGAGCATGCTAATGTTTTATTTTTCAAAGTAACTATAAAAGGGGACTCTATCATAATTAATTTTATTAACTTCACTATAGGCTAGCATTTTTATAAGCTATGTAAGAAGATGTATGGAAAGATGTGTAATCTAATCATAATAATTAGGAAAAATACCAGTGTAACATGATGATTTTGAGGTGGTGAAAAAATGTGAGAATAGGGTTAATTTTATGTGATGCTTTTCAAAAATCTTTGTATTGTGCAAAGTGACCAATTAAATAACTAAAAAAATAATACTTATACTATATTGGTGGACATGTGACATATGGAGATGAAATATATGTGAAAATAGGGTGGAATGTGATAAATAGATATATAAACATTTTAGATGCAAAGATTTTATAGACACACCAAACTCTTTGTCCTCTAAAGTGCATAACTAATAGGCTCCATTATTGATATCTTTTATTACTAGGTAGGGACCTAGCCAATTGGGTCTAATTTTTAACCCTCTCTTTTATTTTTATTGATCCAATCATCAAGTCTAATGAAAATATCTCCAACATAAATTAGATTCTCATGGGAATAATTTTAGAACTCATAATACTATTGGTGAGCCATGACTAGCTCTAGTTGCATAACCCTGGTGTCTTGCCATGCATGGATAGGTTCCTCTAGGAACTCAAACACCCATTCACTATTAACCCTTTTTGGTACAAGAAACATCCTAAGATAGTCTTATAGCCTACATAACTAGTGATAGGACATGACTTATTTCATGTCTTCTAATACTAGGTTAAAGTGGGCCTATGATGGATTTTTGCTCCTGGATTGGATAATCTTATGGTAAGGGAGGGTGTTTGATTTTTATAATGTTTGGGAAATGATGAGGATAAAAATTGATTTTGATTGTTCCTATCATTGAGGTATAAACCATATCCTTGGGTATGGTCATACCTGAGGGAAGATAAGGGCATCTTATAGGTGATCTAAGATCAATGGGGAAACTCAAGCAATCATCTAGATCTAGGTGATGAAGTATCATGTGGTCTTGATGGTAGTGACATAAGGAGTTAAGGGAAGATACATCATTTTTTGATATCTCTACCATCTGAATGTTAAATATGTCAGGAAAACCTCCTCAAGGATCCTATAATCAAGAAGTTGATGAGCCTATTCCTTGCATGGTGTGAAAGGGAGAGCCTTTGGATGTATGGGTGTCTTAATATCATATAGCAGGATAAGGAAGGGAAGAAATTCTAGGAATATAAAAGGTTGTATCCTAAACTCTAGATCGAGGTAGGTTATAGCTTTCAAAAATTTGAATGATCATTTCTTTGACTTCTCTTTTGTAGTTGGAATAATACTAACATAATTGGGGTCCCAATTAGGTGTGGGGAGTATGTTAGTATAATTAGGGTATTGTTTTAGTAGAATAGGTCTAGGGTTGTAGCTATGCAATTTACAATATTTTGGATATGTAATGGGCAACACTATTTTACACATTATTATGTGTGGGAAAGCTTGTAGAAATTTGATGAGTAATTTATCGAGGCCTTTTTCCTATATGATGGGGATAAGAGGTACTTCTTTGGGGACATATGGGTAATTATGAGTTCTGATGTTGATTTATAATTTACCTTCTATCATAGTTTGTACCCTCTCTTTAGGTATAAGGATGATTAGAGGGGGGGAGTGGTTTGACCAATTATCGATGGACTTGAAGTGTGATGAGAAATAGGACTATGTGTGGGTTGATGTAAGATGACTAAAATTTTTGAGGAGAGGAACCATGATGGGTTAAGGACTTTAAAGAATTAGTAGGGACCTATAATTATGTAATCAACAAGTATACTTTGAAGCTGTTTGGTAGTGATGAGGGTAGAATCTACATCGAGGTGTGTTCTCATGTGGTTGAATCTTGGACAACTATGTTAAAGGCTACTAGGATGGGTTTTATGGGGAGGGGTTTCTTTGTCTTTAGATACCTCCAACATCCAAATTTTAGGTAGGCAAGTTAACCCCCTTTTGGATTGTTGGCCTTGACATTCGTAGAAGTCGTAGGTTCTCACCCCTCACAAATCAAAGGGAAGAACTATAGGATTGTCTTTCTCCATGAGATTAATAATTTCCATGGCAAATAGGGAGGAAATCATGGCATTAATAGTTGAATCTAAGTCAAGGATATTTTTTTATCATTGTTATGTCTTTTTCCCCTAATTTATCTTTTAACATATCTTAGTGGACCACCTCCCCTTTATTCAAGATGGCCACTTTAGGATTCAAGACTTCAATGACATCGACCAAATATAAAGGTTTCGTAACCCCATTAATGGGTAAGTGATAATAAATGAGTAACCTTAGTTGTTTGTGCATGGTAGCTTGTAACATATCAAAGGTTTTAGGATCCCCTTGGGAAATGAAAATCTTCCCTAGGTGTAGGAACCAAATTTACTAAAATAGGGTGGAAGGAATAGATTTTGTCCAATGTATCGAAGGGTACCCCAAAATCATATTGTAATTAGTGTCCTTATCTATGATTTAGAATTTAATCAAGATTGTCTTAGGTTCTAAAGTGATTGGGTGCACAATGGTTCTTATGGAAGTGGACTTGAGGTTGTTAAAGTTATGAAGGGTATTTCATGTAATAGAGCAATTAGTTTCCTTGTAACCATGCTGTTTGTAAGAAAGATAAGGGGAAAATGTTGACCATTGCTCCATCAATATCGACCATGGATAGTTTTGCATAGTTATTGTAGATCCACACTTGTAGAAATAAAGATGGATCTTCCCTCCTACCTAACTCAAAATTAGATGGGAGGATTCATAAGTTAAATAAGAATCCTATGACACATAATTCTTGACCAGGTAAGAACATGTCCAGATAAACATAGTTAATTTAGGCTTGTGGAAGAGGAGTGACACTAGATAATGCCCTAGTCCTAGGGTGTCAAACAAATCTAACTGGTTAGTGGGAGAATTCTTTGTTAGATCTAAAAAATAAATATGAGATAATTTTTTTGTTAGGTTTGATATCAAGTCATAGTTACCTATGGGTTTAGCAATAGATTCAGTTTTTAGGCTGTTTGAGGGATAGATGGTTATGGGTTGGTACTCCCTAGTGAGAGTAAAAGTTTTAATTCTTCCTTGAATTCTAATTATATAAATATTATTATCTCAATTTTGCCTCAAAATCCTAATTGGGGATCCACATCAGTGTTTGGCACCCCAAATATGGAGGCTTCAACATCATGATTTCCCATTATCATAGATTGATTGTGTTTAGCAGTGTGACCTAATGGATTATTTTATTTTTGACCTTGGAAAAGGTGAATTTTGTGGTTAGTGAAAGTTTTTTGGTAATTTTATAGGTTTTTTTTGGGGAGCTATAGGACCATTTGGAAGGGTCTATGTGTTTGCATGTGCACTTCCTGTTGAGTGTGGAGCCCTTTGGGGCTATCACATGACCATGATGGTACATTTTAGGGGCTTAGAGAGATCAAAGGATGTGGGAGCACATTTTTCATTTACTCTTCATGTGTGTGAATATTATTAAATTCATATTTAATTATTTTCATGTTAACTTCTATGTTTGTTGGAAGTGGGATTGATTTCTTTATTTTCTAGGGAATTAATTGTTTATTAAATAATTTCCATATGAGTAGAATTATTATATGATCTATTTAATAATTTCTAAGATGTATTATAGGAGAAAATTATTAAATGTTTTATTTAATAATTTTTATGATGTATTATACAAGTGGGGTGGACTTTCTCGTTACTAGGAGTTATTATCTCTTTGCATTAGAAGTTATGCCATTTGGAGGAGAATGGCATGCTACTTCTTGGTGGGGATTGAATATAAGCTTGATTAGGTGGGAATGGTGTGTTTCCTATGTGGATAAGGCCTATCTTGATGAGGATGGTGATTTTCTCCTTGGGGGATGGATTTCTACATCATTTGTTATATACACAAGGTGTGGTGTTACCTTTTAGATGTTGTTGATAATTTTATCTACAAGTGTGGCTTTTGAGAGATAGAGTCAAAGTGTAGGTATTTTTAAAAGTGCAGGTGTTTATTTATAAGGTGTGGTATAACAACTTGTGAGATATAGTATTGTGCAGGTGCAAGTGAAAGTGTAGCTTTTTATACAACATTTTCTATAGGATATTTTTCCTATCTCTGTGAGAGTTCATTGTAATCTTGTTTCAGATTACTATTTTATTTGAAAAATTTCTTGGTGGATGTAGCCCACATTGGGTGAACCAAGTTATATCTATGTTATGGTTTTTTATTGCTATTTTAATTTTCTCCATTTAGTAAATATTAACTATGATTTGAGGAATTGATTTTGTGATGCATTTGGTGCATAGTTAAATCTGATTTTACAAATTTAAAATATGGTTTATGTGTTTTAAATTAAAGATTTTATGGTGGATTAAATCTGGTTTGAATTCACTTAATTCCTAACATTTTGTATTAGATATTTGGCAGTGTTTCAGTTTAAGTGGTAAATCACAGGAAATGTTATTAGCTTGAGTGGCAGCTATGGGAGAAGAGATTAGATTTTGGGTTGTGAAGTTTGATGGTAATAATGTTGGTTTATGGAAAATGCAGATGGAAGATTACCTATAGCAAAAGTAACTTCAACTCCCCTTGGAGAAAAAAGGAGGACAACCTATAGCTATGAGTGATGTAAATTGGGCATTGCTTGATAGGAAGGCATTGGGATCCATAAGTTTATGCCTTGCATCTTCTGTTGCATTTAACATTGTAGATCAGATAAATACAAAGGATCTCATGGATAAACTTGGAAAGTTATATGAGAAACCCTCAACTTCTAATAAAAAATTTCTTATGAAAAGATTGTTTAACATGAAAATGTTTGAGAATGGTTTAATTGCTAATCATTTAAATGATTTTAATATAGTTTTAAGTATGCTCACTTATGATGTAATTAATTTTGATGATGAAGTTAGAGCTTTGTTGATTTTGTGTTCTTTACCTGATAGTTGGGATAGTTTGGTTATGGCTGAGTAATGCAGTCCCTACTAAGGGAAGCTTGAATTTTGAGGATGTTGTAGGCGTGATTCTTAGTGATCAGTGTGAAGGAAAAACACTGATGAATCATCTTCAAGGAATGATTTATCCATTGATACTAGAGAGAGGAACAAGGACAAGAGCAAAATAAACCATAAAAAGTCAAAGGGTAGATCTAAATCAAGATCTAAAGCTAAGATGATATGCTGACATTATGGGAAAAGTGGACACTCAAAGAAGGATTGTTGGTCACTTCAGGATAAGAAGGGAAATAAGGTGAAAAGGAATGAGGTAAATGTGACATCAGGTAAATCATGTCAGGATGCCTTAATTCTTTCTATGGATATTTTTTCTAAGTCTTGGGTATTAGATTTAGAAGTTTCTTTTCATGCCACCCCACATATGCATTATTTTATTGATTATGTTCAAGAGAATTTAGGACATGCTTATCTTGGTGATGATGAACCATGTGAGATAGTAGGAAAGGTTATGTTCAAGTTAAGATGTAGAATGGGAACACATGGATCCTTAAGGATGTTAGACACATGCCTATACTGAGATGAAATTTGGTTTTAGTGTGGAAATTGGGTAGTGAGGGATGTTTAGTTATGTATACTATAGATTCTTAGAAAGTTACCAAAGGATCTCTTGTGGTTAGAGAGGTAAGAAAGTTGGTACTTTATATTTGACTAGTAGTGTTGATTATTTTAATTTAATTGTTTTAGATGGAGATACAACTATGTGGCACTACAGGCTTAGTCATATGAGCCATAAGGGCATGGAGATCTTAAAAGATAAGTTGTTTGGAATAAAAGACATAGATCTAGACTTCTGTGAGAATTATGTGTATGGGAAATATAAGTAGGCTAAGTTCCTGAAAGTTGGACCCATAAATAAAGAGAAAAAATTAGAGTTGGTACATTTAGATGTATGGAGACCAGCTCAAGTATCTTCTATTGGTGGTTTTAATTACTATGTCACTTTTATTAATGATGTAACTAGAAAAGTTTGGGTTTATTGTATTAAAAAAATTGATGTATTTGACACTTTTAAGAAGTGGAAAGCCTTGGTTGAAAATGAAACAGGTCTCAAGTTAAAATGTCTTAGATCAAATAATGGAGGTGAGTATTGTATTAATGTTTTCTTTGATTATTGTTCTAAAAATGGAATCCATAGGCAAATTATGGTTCCAAGAACTCCACAATATAATGGGGTATCTAAAAGGATGAACAAAACAATAATAGAACATGCTAGGAGCAAGAGGTTACATGCAAGGTTGCCTTAATAATTTTGTGTAGAAGCAGTTAGCATGACAATATATCTGATTAATAGAGGACCTTTTATGCCTTTGGATGGAGGCATTACTAAACAAGATTTGTTTGGTAAAAATGTTGATTATTATTTTCTTAGAGTCTTTGGATGTGAGGCTTTTTCCCTCATCAAGAAATAGGATTGGACCAAGTTAGAGCTTAAATTAAAAAAATACACATTTATTGGATATGGTGAGGATGAATTTGGTTTCCATTTATGGAGCATTAAAGATAAGAAAATATTTTGGTCTAGAGATGTAGTCTTTAATGAAAAATTCATATATAAGGATCAATTATAGGAATAGGAATAGGAACAAAAAGAGTACATAGTATTGGATGACATTGTGGATGGAGAAATATCTAATGAATTAGTTCAGTAACCTTCTACATAAGGACCCAAAAATCCTATGGTAAGAAGGTCTTCAAGGGTAAAAAAAACACCTAAACATTTTTATCCTTTAAATTATTTGTTACTCACTAATAATGGAGAAATAGAGTGTTATGAGGAATCAATGCAAGTAGATGCCAAGATGAAATGGGAATAAGCCATGGATGAGGAGCATATATCTCTCATGGATAACCAAACATGGGATTTGGTAAGGCTACCTAAGGTCAAGAGTGCATTTCCAAATAAGTGGATCTTCAAAATTAAGGAAGAGGATGAAGGGAGAAAAAGGTATAAGGCCAAGATTGTGGTCAAGGGGTTTGCACAAAAATTAGGTATTGATTTTGATGAGATTTTCTATCTTATTGTAAAAATGAATTCTATTAGGACTATTCTTGGTTTAATTGCAGTTGAGGATTTGTTCTTATATTAGTTAGATGTGGAAACTACTTTTCTTCATGGTGATTTAGATGAAGAGTTGTATATGAAGCAGCCACAGGGATATGAGGTCAAAGGGAAGGAGAAATTTGTGTGAAGACTAAAGAAGAGGTTGTATGGCTTGAAACAAGTTCCATGACAATGGTATAATAAATTTGATTATTTTATGTTGGAACAAGAATATCAAAGGTGTAATTTTGGCCATTGTGTGTACATCAAACATTTTGATGATGGTTCCTTTATTATTTTATACTTGTATGTGGATGACATGTTAGTTATAGGAAATAACATACAACACATTCAGATGACCAAGAAATAGCTTAGTGATTCCTTTTCTATGAAAGATTTGGGTACTGTAAAGAAAATCCTTGGTATGAGTTTTTATCTTGATAAGAAGGAGAGGAAGTTGATCTTATCCCAATCAGAGTATGTGAATAAAGTCTTAGAAAGGTTTAGCATTTTGGATGTTAAATCTATTGGTACTCCTTTGGAAGGCCACTTTAGATTATCAAAGGAGTAGTGTCCCAAGATGGAAGCTAAAAATCTTAAGATGTCTAAGGTACCTTAATCATTAGTAGTTGGTAGCTTGATGTATGCCATGGTTTCTACTAAGATATTGTCCAAGCAATGGGAGTTGTGAGTAGATGTATGAGTGATCCTAGTTATGAGAATTTCCAAGTAGTGAAATGGATTCTTTGATATTTGAGAAGAACCATGAATTTTACATTATGTTATGGTGGATCAAATACCACTTTACATGGTTATGTGGACTTAGATATGGTAGGGGATATTGATAGCAGGAGAAGTATGATAGGTCATATATTTACTATTAGAGATACAATAGTTAGTTGGATTTCCATGATACAGAAGGTTATGGCTTTGTCAACCATAGAGGCAAAGTATGTTATTGCCATGGAGGCTAGACAGGAGATGATTTGGTTACAATAGTTTTTTTGAGAGTTGGGGCATGAGCAAGAAGTTAGGAAACTACATAGTGATAGTCAAAGTGTTATTCATTTGGAAAAGAACTCCACTTTCCACTCTAGGATGAAACACATTCAGTTATGTTATCACTTCATCAAGATAGCTTTGGAGGAGAACTTGGTGAAGCTGTAGAAGATTTATACTAGCTAGAATCTTATGGATATAGTGACCTAGGTGGTCACATTAGATGAATTGAGACTATATTTAAATTTAGATAGCCTAAGTGGTCATGAAGTAGTGATAGATTCTATTCAAGAGAAACAGTCTCCAAGTGGGAGATTTTTGAGTGTGGATCCCTTTGGGGCTATCACATGACCATGATGGTAAATTTTGGGGGCTTAGAGAGATCTAAGGATGTGGGAATCACATTTTTCATTTACTCCTCATGTGTGTGAATATTATTAAATGAATATTTAATAATTTTCATGTTGACTTACATGTTTGTTAGAAGTGGGATTGATTTCCTTATTTTATAGGGAATTAACTATTTATTAAATAATTTCCATATGAGTATAATTATTAAACTATTTATTTAATAATTTATATGATGTATTATAGGATAAAATTATTAAATTTTCTATTTAATAATTTCTATGATGTATTATGTAAGTGGGGTGGACTCTCTCATTACTAGGAGTTGGTTATTATCTCTTTGCATTGAAAGTTGTGCCATTTAGAGGAGAATGGCATGTTCCTTATTGGTGGGGATTGAAGATAAGCTTAGGAAGGAATGGCATGTTTCCTAGGTGGATAAATCCTATCTTGATGAGGATGGAAAGTTTCTCTTTGGGGGATGGATTTCTACATCATTTGTTATATATACAAGGTGTGGTGTGACCTTTTAGAGGTTGTTGATGATTTTATTTATAGGTGTGGATTTTGAGAGATAGAGTCAAAGTTCAAGTGTTTTATAAAGTTCAAGTGTTCATTTACAATGTGTGGTATAAAAACTTGTGAGATACAATATTGTGCAAGTGCAGGTGAAAGTGCAAATTTTTATGTAGTATTTTCTATAGAAGATTTTTCCTGTCTCTGTGAGAGTTCATTGTAATCTTGTTTTAGATTACTATTTTATTTGAGGATTTTCTTGGTAGATGTAGCCCACATTGGGTGAACCATAGTATATCTATGTTATGGTTTTTTATTTCAATTTTAATTTTCTCCATTTAACAAAAATTAATTGTGATTTGAGGAATTGATTCTATGATGCATTTGGTGTATAGTTAAATTTGATTTTACACATTTAAAATCTGGTTTATGTGTTTTAAATTAAATATTTTATGGTGGATTAAATTTGGTTTAAATTCACTTAATTCCTAAGACTTCCTAGGAACACATCCATAAACATTTTCCTTTGATCCTCTCAGAGCCTTTGTATAAACCTGTTATATTCTTGGCAACCCAAAGTATCATAGCCTATGACTTTATGAAAGAGACAATAGATGTTGGGATCATGATTCCTAGGTATTATGTTTTGTCCTTGCTACCTGAACCCTTGTTGGTTGTTGTGTGGGTAATATTTTTGGTTTTATAACTAGGGGTATTGTTAGTTTGATTGATACTAATTTTGGTTGTGGTTTTGATATGGTGTATTATGAGGTGATGATTAGTTAAAATCAACCACATGATTGGAAGGATGAAATTTTTTAATCCTACCTCCTACATTATTGATGTTGGTGGTTTTATTCATAGGTGGGTATTGACCATTATTTTTGGGTTTTTATTTCTTGCCTTGATTAGTGACACCATCGGTAGTAGCATTCCTATTATAATTTAGGATCATGGGACCTTGATTATTCATGTTGTTTCGGCTTTGTTTCATACTTTAAGATACCCCACTATTTTTATTGGGGCTAATGATGCACCCATTAGTTCCATAGGTTCATTGTCCACTGTTGATGGTTACTAGGTCAATGCATATTGCACTTTCAAGGGCCTCCTCATATGACCAATATGGGAACTTTTAGATGTATTCCCTCATTTATTTATTAAGGGAATAGAGGACAAGATTACATAACTCTCTTTGGTCCATGCTAGGTGAATTAGTAGAGGATTACAAGACCTACTCCCATCTTATGATGAAATGGGTATGTACTTCATTATATTATTATTTGATATGCAATAAATTATGTATGCCAGTATTTAGGAGCTTGTTCATGTCAATTTTTTTGACAAACGCATCCATAGATTGGTGAAATGAGTATATGGACCCTTCAATGAGGTGATAGCACTAGTCAAGGGCTATCCATTCAAGTGTCTTTGGGAATATCTTTGATACAAACCCATCTTATGTAGGAGCTCCATGATAGTGGTGTCATAGTCCTTCATGTATGCATTGGGATCCCCTTCCACTTCAAATGTGGGAAGATCTAGTAGGGGATGTGGGAGAAGGACTCCCCATATATACTAATGTCAAGGGGATCTTTAAGGTAATGAACTTAGGTTCCCATGTTGTTAAAATATGTCACCACTATGGTGACACTACTATGAGGAGGTGGGGTAGTGTATGGGTTGGCCTCATAGCTACCAAGAAGTTTGGACAAAAATTGATAGGGGAGCATGGAGTAGGCCAAGGAATAATTATCTAGCTGAGTAGACTTTAAATACATGTGGAAGTATGAGGGGACACTATGAGACATAGTAGGCATCATTACTTATTTTGGAAAAGTGTGCGGTGTTTATTTTAGTATATGGGTCATATATGAGCATCTTGGTGCAATATAGGATGGGACATATCCCATCTACGGAGGATGACTATATGTGGGAGGTGTGTGACCTAGAGGCATAAGGAACGATGGATTTTTTGCTACTACATTATTTATTAGTGGTGGAGCATACATGTATACACTCCCTACTAGACTTTGAATGGGTGTTTGGTAGGATAAATAAGTTTTTGAGGCATCAAGGTTGGGTATCCCATGTCTAAGAATGTCTCCAAGAGGTTAATGAGAGACATGTTTCTACTGTGGTATCTTCTCTTGTAATGGTGGGAGAGTGTAGGTTTTTTTATGATGTTTAATAAGTTTTTTTGTAATGGGGGAAGAATAAGGATGAGTTAACATAAGGGGGTTTTGGCCTATCCCTTGGTCTAGTGTTTGTTGATTGTTTTCTATGTTGTGGATATGACCCACTAGGGTGTTAATGAGTTGATTAAGACCAGTGCTGGTATTAGGGCCTTGATTCTCCATTGTAGGGAAGGTAGACACTTGAGATGAGGATGTATGAGGGGGTTGATTTTGGGTAGTATCCCTAAGATTACTATTGGTAGTTATCATCAATGGGTTGGAGGCATATTAATTCTCACTAGGAGGATGTGCAATAGCTTGCATGTGATTAACCTCATCTTTTAAGTGATGGATCCTTCCTAAATAGTGATCATAATTGGTGATAATTTTTGTGTCTAGGATTTACAAGTTCATGGATGCCCTTCAAGTCATGAAAATATTGACTATTTTTCCTCCCATAAGAGTCATGGTGTTGGAGTCAAGATTATTACTTTTGGTTTCTGATAAGTCATGTATCTCTTGAATGATATCCTCATTACTTTCCTAAATGTCAATAAGGGAGTAGACATAGGATTCATGTTTTATGTTAGTGTCAAAGGTTGGGTTATTCCAAATCATCAATGATAGTTCTCTAAAGCTAAATTGGCCTTTCCTATAGCCTTTTAGGCTAATATATGCATCAATTTCTTGTCCAAACATACTATGTGGGTATATAGATACCCAAAAATAAATGGAAGGAGATAAATTGGAAAAAGGAAAGGATAATAAGAAGAAAGGGATACACAAAGGATGAATTTCTTCATGTTAGGTTCACTAATTTGTATGCACATAAATTAACATACATTAACCTATGTACTCAAATCCCTAAAGTATTTTCAAGGAAGCTTATGTAATAGATGGGATAGGGGTTTGGCTAGTTGTTGAGTGGAATGGAATTTGGGATAGGTGGTGGCAATGGGTTCTTGTGATGAAACCAAAAAACCTTAGTAGCATCTTGATAATCATTGAGAGTGTTAATCTATATGGAGATAGAGATCTAATGCCCTTAAATTTATGATATCATAATAAGGTGTTGTCCTTGGTCAATTCTAAGCTTAGATAAATGAGGGAGATTAAGATGAATGACTCATGGGAGAAGATATACTATGTTGGGTTGACTTTCCCTGACCAATATCATCCACTAAGTGTGAATGATATAAGATGAGGCTAGACCTAATGATAATAATATGGGATTATTGGGTGACTAATCTTGTACAACATTCTATTAATATCCCCTATTATGTGGGAGAATAATGATAGGTGGATTGAGGATGCGTGCTTGTTCTTATAAAATGTATAAGGACTCTACAATGAGGTGGGGACTTGGAGTGGATCAAAAGACCTCACATCATAACTTAGCACTAATTTTAGACCACGTGATAATGGTGGGACCAATTTCTCTAACTCTATGGAATAGATCATGTCGAATAAGATCTAGTGTTTCATTAAGGGTAATCCAAAAGAGACTAGGGAAAAGATAGGGAAAAATGTATGAACTTGTTCACTCAATGGCTTATAAAGTGTGCTTGTTGAAATGTTGAATTATGGATTTGATATGTATTGCTTGTGTATATGGTCAAATATTATGTATGATATTATTGCTTACATGGATGGGCAAGATTTGATATTATGTGCTTGCTTGCATAGATGGCAAGGTTTTTATTGTTGATTACTTTTGGGCTTTTATAGGTTTTTAACCAATGAATAATTTATTTTTGAAAACAAAGTGTTGAAATTAAATAATATAAAAACTTAAAACAAATAAAATAAAAAAATATATCCTTTTTAATGTTTTGAATGCATGAAATGGGAGAGGGAAGAAACTTATACTACTACGCAAGATGCTGATTTTTCCTAGATCTATTTGTATGCAAATTAGATGAAATGCTTTTATTTGTTTTAATTGGTTTATGTAAAATAAAATAAATACATTAATTGAATATATTTTTCATAAGTAATATGATAATATATATGATCTAAAATATTAAAAATATTTATTTTAAACTTGAAAGGAAACTAAGCTATTGAATGCAAGCATAAATCAAAACTAATTATGTTTTTGTAGCAAAGACAAATGAAAGAGATAGATATATTTCACTATAAAATTTACTTATTTTCTATTTTTAATGAGAAACTAATTTAATCACAATAAAAATCTATATTAAATATAATATATTAAAGAACACATACTAGAAATAAAAATAACTCCAAGTTAATTTTGGAATAAATTAATTGAAGTGCAAGTAGTCTATTGATAGAAGAATCCTCAACATGCTAGCTTTGTATGATCTTAAATATATTTAGGAAACTCTCTAGATAGAGGATTCATAAGCTTTGGAATAAGATATAAAAGGGGAGAAGAGACAATCCACAAAAAGAATAGTTGAACTAACGTTGGGTAATGTCTTGGATTGCAAGGTCTTTTTTGCTCTAACCAATGACACTTCTTAATTTGCAACCATGTAGTTGACTTGAAGATACTAGGGGTTCAATATAATGGTAATTATATTAAAGTTATGGCTAAAAAATATTCTCAATAAAAATGTCTAATGGTAACTTTTAGATCTAAAATCAGGCTAAAATTTGCCTCCTTGTAAGAGATGCATAGAGTTTGCATGGGAGAGTTCAACTAAGTATGATGGTAAGTTCAAATTTGATGAACTGAAGAAGGCTAAGATTATGAGAGTGTGTGAGATAGGCATTATTGAAAGTGAACACAAGTGATAAGAATAATAAATGTGAAGCTAATTGTGAAAAATGCATGAAAATGGGAGTCATGGGAGATAATTTTGGAAGGTGTTTCCATTGTGATGGAATTTTCACTTTATACAGGGGTAGTTGTAAAACTATCACTTATTTTTTCAAAACCACCCCATAAGATAACTAAACCATCACTATTTTAATCCATAAACACCCTTCTATGATAGAACCACCTTTTAGGTTTCAAAACCACCATGATGGTTATGGAAATTAAGGTGCAGTTTTATAACTAAGGGGGTAGTTCTAACACCTGGGGTGGTGCTTTTGTCACTCATGGCTAGTTTTTAAAATAATGTGTAAATGGATAGGAATGTCATGATCAAGGGGACATAAATGGGTTATAAGAGGAATGTGTAAACATAGGATGGTTTTAGAGACAAAGAATTCCCAGTGGAGCAAAAAAAAAAGGTCATTACATCATTATCATATTTGTATCAGAAATGTCACACTGTGTAATTTTTAAGTGCATACAAGTCTTTAGTTGGATCAAAGTATAAATCCTTGATACAAGTCTAGTCATATTCAGAAAGGGTCACCTCTATAATATTGAAATGAGATACACCCTAGCTGAGGTGAGGGTTGAGCTTAGGAAAACCACAAGAATCCATGATATATTCTAAAGTCACTTTCAGGAGGCCTATCTTTAGAAAATGATCAAAATGGCTATGTGGGATATTCAACTAGAGATAAATTTACAAAATAAAAAACTTAATAGTGACTTCAATTATGAAGTCAATAATCACTCTAGGTTTAGCTTCAAAAATGTCCTAGTTCCTTTGCTTCCATAGAAACCAAAGAATCTTAGTAGAAAAAACAAGCCAAATTTTATGAAAGAAAGGATGAATTTTATTTTTAAAACAAACGTATCCAAAATCATTATTAAACCAATTAATTTCACAACTAAATACAATGGACCAACTATATATATAACACTTACATATCTTAGTAGCATATTGATAAGTAAAATAAAGATGTTCAATAGTCTCCACATCACTACACATAAGACAAAAAGTGAAAAAAGCACCACATTTGGTAATGACCTCACCTACAACTAGCTTATTATAAAACATTAGCCATCTAAAACATGATTTATTTGTTCTAAACATGATGTCCATATAACTTTGAGTCTAAACTCCTAGTTGCAGAGGGGTCACAAACATTCTACACATTGTTAAGATCAAGATAAGGAGGATTAGGGGAGGAAAGCTTAATATACAACATTTTAGTAGAGAACTCTTGGAGAGGATGCCCTTTAATCCATTTGATACTATCCCATAATTCATTATCAATGTCCAGATGGGTTACATAATTATTTTCCCTAAGTGATTTACTTAGCATTGAATATGTCTTACGTTGGGTTATAGGAATATGATATCTAAGTTTAATGATGTTCCCAGAGGCACACCATCATCAAAAAAAATATCTTTAAAATCTCATAGGCCTTTATGATACTACTCCAAGGTATAACACTAGAGGCTTATTTTTGAGATAAAGGTTCCAACAAATGGATTTGTATCCTTGGAAATAAGAACCCATCTAGCTGAAAACATGTTTGGTAGTGACAAGGTGTTTCACATAGTCCCAAGCCTTCCAAATAGAGGAAAAAATGGGTGATAGGATAACTCTAAAATAAAAATGACCAAGATTAATGTCAATAATATGGAGTCCTTTCCATCCTAATTTAACTTTAGGGTAACCTCTCAGAATATTATTTCTTACCAACACCTTCTAAGGCTCATCTTCCTTGAAATCCTTAATGATCCACTTGGTTGTTAAGGTAATACCTCTAATACATGGGTCTTTTATACCAATATCCCTAGGATTACAACATAACTTCAAGGTAATTACATGCCTTTTCCTATTCCCTCTATCATCTAACCATAAAAAATATTTGATAATCTTGTGTAACAGATTGATATGGGTTTTATTAAAAAGCCATCAGGGAACATAGTATATACTATAAGATGAGAGGATTTTATGGCAAACTTGGATTTTACCTGGTAGTAAAATAATATACCCATTCCACTTCATAATTATCTTGTTTATTTTACTATGTACCCATTTCCACATTAGCTTGAGAGAAGGAACAAGGGCAAAGGGAAAACCTAAATATCTAACCATTTAGTTAGGGCCCTTATAATCCCATCCAAAATCTAAGAGCCAGTCTAGCTAGTGATCACTCCATCCTATCATACAAGACTTATGAAAAGCATTTTTATATCCTAAGGCTAAGTAGTAAAAATTCAGTCTAGTACTCACCTAGACTAGATTATCCACAGAGGTTAATGAAAAACATTGAGTCATCAATTAAAATCACATCAATGATTTCTAAATTCTTTGGAAGTTAAATACCTTTAACTAGGGGGGAAACTTTGCCATTATAAGTAGGTAGTGTAATGCATCATCAACCATAACAAAGAGAAATGGAGAAAGGGTACATCCTTGCCTAATAAATATTTATAGGAGGAGAGAATCTATGATATATTCATTAACTTCAATAATAGTTAAGGCATCTTTGAAAAGCACTGTGATTATTCTATAAAACTCTCTTGATAACTAAATGCTCTAGGTATTCTTTTAATAAAGGACCAGTCAATTATAGCATACACTTTTTCAAAGTCTAGAAGGATTATCTCAATATCCTATTGAGAGTCCATATCCTATTACATCCCCTACCAACTTGAAATGAGATTATCAAGTATATATCTACCTTCCATGAACCCAGTTGAGTATCTAAAATAATCAAGGGTAATAGGGGGAAGTCTTTCTTCCAATATCTTTTCCAAAATTTTATAGGACACATTGAGCAAAGTAATAGGTCTTTAGTTTTTAACTAAAAAGAGATAACCCTCCTATGGTATGAGTTTAAAAATATCTTTATTAATATTCAATCCCAAAGTGCCAACAATAATTAATTATTTATAGAATTCTAAGCACTCAAGTGAAATCCAGTCCTTATTAGCTTTATAGAATTCTATTAGGGAGCCATTAATACTAGAGGCCTTATCATCTTTTAGGGAGTCAATAGTACATTTGAATTCATCTAGAGGGACCTCACTATCAAAAAATATAGCTTGGCTGGGGGATATCATTTTTGGAATGATCTTTTCACATAAAAACTTGCTCTATTTAATCTACTCGTTCGACCCTTTAGTCAAGAATAACTTTGAGTAGAAATCAAAGAAGGCTTATTTGATTAGTTCAAGTTACACCATAATCATATCATAAACCTTAATCTTAGATATTTTCTATTCTTGATGTTTAGCATTTAAAAAGTGAAAGAAAATTTTGGAACCTTTGTCACCAAGCTAAATCCAATTAAGCCTAGAGCAAATCTATGCACCTTTAACACAATAAATATGATGTTGTATCATCTAATGTTTAACACAAGATAAGGTGTCAAGCAAGGAAGAGTTAGTCAAGTCACAATCCAAGGTAGATTCTACCCTAATAATTTATTCTTGAGTAATCATGAATGATTTCCTTTTCCTATTAGCTTCTATCTGGCCAAAGGATCTAGCAATTTTTTTGACAAGTTCATGGAATTATTCTAGCACTCAATTTTTTTAATCAGAGTTACAAGTAAACTTCCCAATATTCCATGCAGAACTGATACCCTCTATGCATTCCATGTCTTCAAGATGGTAGACATTGAGTTTAAACAATCCTTTCAAGGTAACCTTCTTTCTTTTTTCATCATTTCTAAGTTGAGATCAATAAGATGATGGTCAAAAATAGTAAAAGGAATAAAATTAACCACATTACCATTACCTTCCAAATAGGTGTCAAAAGCATCTTTACATAAGTAGACTGTATCAAGACTAGAATAGAGTCTTCTAGAATTAGACTAGTTATTGTACCAAGTATAATAAATTCCTCTACTTTTTATTTTTAAATTTATTTGGAGGGTCAACCAATTTAAGTAATATTTTGAATTTAGACTAGAAAAACAACTCGTTACCTTTTCATAGATGAGGTTTTCCGCCCATTTTATCCTCTCTTTCTTCAATCATATTAAATTCTCCACCAAACATCCAAAGGATGCCCTTCAAATTGAAGCAAGACAATTCCAAAGCTCTGTCATTTCCCTATATTCATTAGGGGCATATATGTTACATATCCCAAAGTATTTACTATGATTGTTAAAAATAACGTAGACTATGTGGTTGCAAGGAGAGATGCCATGTTCCATAATATATTCTCCCCAAAATAGATTGATCAAATTAGAGTCACCACATTTACCTCTATGGTGATTAGTGGAAAATGAACAAAATCAAGCTAGATAAATCCTAAATTAGAGGATAGATTAGACCTAGTAGATTTAACCTCTTTAAGAAGGAGAAAATCTTGCTTTGTTCTAGAATTTTTGAACTACCTAATAATAGGCTTTCTTCTTAGATATTGCAACCCCTTACATTCCAACTGATAATGTGCATAACCATTGATAGGATTACTTGGTCAAATTAGGGGATTTAGTTCCCCCTTATTTTGTTACAATATTCAAAAACATTCAAGAAATTTTTTCTCCTTATTCCTCTTTTGATTATTAGTATCTCCACCTCCCATAATCCCATCTTTTAGTATTCTTCCATATTTAATAAGAGAAGGTTAAAGAGAGGATTTATCTAAAGAGACAGTTTTAACTCTCTTTCCTAGCTCTTTAAAGTCTAATTCTCTTCATTACTAGAGTAGCAAGATTCCTAGACAAATTACCAACATGAACTGATTCAGTCAAGGCTTCCCTACTAGGGATAGTGTCCATCAAGGGAGTACTCTACTCAAAAAAGGTTTCAAGAGGGAGTTCAAGATCATTGCCAAAGACCAAATCCATGTTTTTATTGGTCATCCTAAGGGCCAATATAAATATTTAAGGGTATCCCTTTGTAAATTAAAATAACATATACCACATCTTCATCATGAAGTTATTGGAAGTTCAAGGTTGTAGGGGCCAGTAGGGAGTGATCCAATGAGTTGTCATGTTTAACCTTCTCCTCAACAAAATAAAATAAAGTATCTATAGGTGGAGTTTTAATAGGCTAATTTTACCCAAAACCCTTCACATGAGTATTCTTTAGTCTTAGAAGGAATGAATTATCAACTACTCCAGTTCTCTCACCAGGGGGTGTTCTTCCTTCCTCAAATTTAGAATCAAAGATGGGGTTAGAAATATTTTCTAGGTCCTCCATTTGATGGCGGAGGGGATTAAAACTAACATCTTTTCTATTGAGCTTGAGGCATATTTGAGATTCTTTATCAAATTTCTTATTAGAGGACAACAAAGGGAAAATTTTCTCATATGCCCTTTTTTTTTAGAAAAAGAATGCATTGAGGCCTTCCAATCCTTTAATAGAGTAGATAAAAGAACCCCCATTAATTTAAAAAATAAAATATTCTACAAAAACTTCCATTGGGTCCATAGAAATTAGAACACATGCATTCATGTGACCTAGATATCATCTGGTATCCTCAACCTTAAGTACCTCTCCTATAGGTTTAATGGATTGGGGAAGGAAATTCCATAGTTAAAGAAGGACATATTCAATATCAACCCATCTAGGGGTCATTTTAAAAACTAAATCTTGACATTTTAAATTGGGGTTCCAAGATACCGATTTGAACAAAGATTAACCCACATTCCATAGGGTGGTTTTTATCACTCTTCTATGCATATTAGATTTTTTAAAAATAACCAAGAAGATTATTTTTTGTAACATTCTACAAAAACTGACATAAATACCCATTTTTACCCCATACTAGATTTATCTAGTTATAAAAAATCCTTGACAAAAATGTATTTCTATTAAAAAAGATTAAAAAAAACCCCAATATTTTTCAATTAAGATTCTTCTCTAAGTAAATCCTATCATATGGATGAACTGGGAAACATGAAAAGGGTTTAAATAGAGCTAGCCTAATTATCATCTTGTTCTTCACTACAATCTCTTGTTCCATCTTTAGATGCACCACTTGGGCTAATAAAAAATTTTGCATCTTGTGAATGTTTAGCAAATTCTTCCTACCACAAGACTTCATTGAAGAGATATGTATGGTCACCCATTTTCTCACCACCCTTCTCAATAATTAATTTTGGGCCACTTGATTCAGAGCACACTTTAACTAAATTTTATTAGCCTCAATTTACATTAATATTACCATCGAAAAGACTCTCCGCATTGGCCACCTTCCTCTATAAGCAAAAACCATTAATTGCATTTACTTCTAATCTCCAACAAGTACAAACAAATCAAGTACTAATGATAATGGCACATTAATCAAGGAACTAAGTGTAAAAAATAACCAATGTGTAAAACAAATATGAGAATCAAAGAAAACAATAAAAAATATATATAAAATAAAGACAATCTAACTTAAAACCATGATCACCAAACACCCTTGACAACCAAGAACCATTCAACCATAAATGCACCAAGGAAGCAAAGGGAGCCAAGAGAGAGGAAATAAAGCATGAAATACCATCAATGGAAGGTGACTATTCATCTCCCCATTTCATAGCTCCACCTTTCTCTCCTTTTCTTATTCCCAAAATAAAGACCTAATCAAAAGATTTTTGAAAATAAAGCCAATCATTTGGTGGAGGTAATACATAGAACCAAGGTAGCCATGTCTAAAATAGGATCAAATCATGATAAAAGAAGTAATGAAATTATGAAAAGATGGATAAGTAATAATTACATGTTGACAACTTTTTAAGACACCTCCCTTTAATAAGCCAAGAGTTCTTGTGAAAGTATCCTAGAGGGCAGAAAATTTGGTTTGGGTTCCCCTACCCTAGGCTTCATCAAAATTAATTTTGTTGGAGATGCATGGGGTGAACTTGGTGCTTCTAGGGATGGTTACATCGTCAAAAATTGTACAAGAGGATAGCCTCTCTTAAGTTGAGTGATGGGAATAATAATGAGGCTGTAGCTTAAGCCTTGGTCCTAGGTGTGAATCTAATTATTCAAAGTGGAATTGAGAAGGTCATTAAATAAGGAGATTCAACGGTATGATCTAAGCACTAGGCAATTGGAGGGATTGTGCCTAGAGCATTAAAAATATCTTGGGCTAGGTTTGGGATATTATTAGTTCCTCAAATCGTAAGAGGCATTTCACTATTATTATGAGGCTAATGTGGTAGTGTATTTTCTATCCAATCAAGATATATCTCAATCTATTGAGTTTATTATGGATAATATTTAGGAATCTTGGACTAAGAATAATATGTATAATCATTAGTGGTTCTATCTCACATTTTGATGTAACCTCATGTCCATCATGTTGGGTGTTGGTAGTGAGAGGTATGGTCTCTCTAATAATTTACTACATCAATATTGGCATCCCACACATGTGGAATATTTAAAAGAGGTGGCTTGCCATTAAGAGGGATGCATTTTATCCTTCACTGAAGGTAAATTCATTTGAGTAATTTCTTGGGTAGAGGTGGGAGCACTAGGTAATATTTCTGATGGAGCACCTAATTCAAATCACCATTAATGAGCCTCTGATGTGAGTTTATACTAAGAAGTGAGAAATGTATTTAAAAGGTAGTGTTAGTGAGGCCTAGATCAAAAATATCTTTTTGATTCAATCTAGGCTAGTGATGGAAGCAATTAAAGAAATTGTTGGTCTCATTTTTTTGGAGACCCTCTACATGGTCAAGATGATTACTAACATCATGTCTCTATTTATTATTAACATGTCATTAACTATAGAGGACAATGCATTAGTCATGAAGGTAATGGAATGGTTGATAAATCCTCATTTCAAGATTGGGCAAAGAGAGGCAATTGAGGATTTTATAACCAAGGGAATGACAATATTTCCCCTCTTAGTAAAGGAGGTTTATGGAATTATTCCTTTATCTATATTTTTGGAGCTTGAGGAGAGGCTATATATAGATTCAATCATAGAGGCTAATTTTAGTGATATATTCATACACCCACTCTGACTAGAATAATTATTATGTCTTTAGATGTGAGCACCCTAAAAACTCCCCTACCTTCTCTTTCAGCCATCATAGGGCTACAATAGTCTTCATGTGTGTTCGTGGCTACTTGACTATTGGAATGGATATATGGGGGTGGCCATCCTATACCATCCCCAATAAGGCCTTTGGAATTAGTTATCAATGAAACTAAGGTGGATCATACCCATATGGCATACTCCTCAGCCATGCATACTTGATTGGAGTTAAACATTTGATCCCTCACATCAAGTGGTTACCTAGTTCCCCATCTAGATAAGGAAACATGAAACTTTTATGCAGTGGTATCAGGATATAACTCATAATGGAAATTCATGAATCAAGTTAGTGTGGAAAATTATAGTGTAGCCTTGTAAGAATATTAAGATATTTTTGTTGTATGCAATTAGACTTTGTGCCTATTCTTGATAAGAGTCCAAGTTGTTATTTTGTTGGTTGGTCTTAGATAGTTTTGGTTTTTTGTAATGTTTGCCCCTATGGAAATAGGGTTTGGACTTGGGCTTAGTTGGTTTGGTGCCATCTTATTAGGCCATATTTATATCTCCCACATTATCATGGATTTTATCCAAGATGAATGTTTTGTATCTAGTTAATATTAATATATAGGGTGAGGGAAAATTAACCCTCAATTATCTATAAAAATAATGTACTTAAAATTTCTAATTTACCATAATTCATGTGTGAATATTTTTAGGCACATAAATAAAAAAACCATCCCAATGATATTATAATGAAATGGATGACAAAAAAATGGGATAAAACCATCCAAAAACAGCCATATGGTTCCCCAAAAACATTTAGGGGCCTTGCCTTTAAAATTACAAACTTGACCCTCTATTGGAAAGGTTGTCCCCTCATTCCACATGTATAATCTAAATGAGCATGAATCATGTGGAGTGTAAATATTTAAAAGTATAAAAACACATTTCCAACATTTTCTCACTCATTGAATACTTTTTATAGGGGACCATAGAATTATACTTTAAACAACTAAGCATAACCATGTCCAAGGATTTTGTACACTAAGAAAATTATTAGTACTCAAAACCTTCATTAATCGGTTAATAACATTTTTTAAATTATCAAACTTTTCCAATAGGACCTTATTTTCTTAAGCCATTCTCTAATAGAGTGGTATTGTACATAAATATGCTTTGGCGAAGCATGATAAGTGACGTTATTTACCAAACATATTGCACTTTGACTATCAAAATATATCCTCATTGATTTATGTATGAATCCAATATTTAAGCACAACCTCTATAAACATACAAATTCCTTACTTTAGTGGCTACCATGCTCTTAAATTTTTTAGTTGATAATAAAACTATTGATTTCTTCTTACTCATATAGTTAAGTGTTCCACCAAATAGGTTAAATATGTAACTAGTTATAGATCTTTGATAGTCAAGATCTCAAACCCATTTAATATTAACAAATACTTTTACATTTCATTTTTTTTCTTGAGTGTTCATTGGTATCATATTGCATAATCTAAAGTGCCACATATATTTCAAATTATTTTCATTTTTTTAAATGGAATATACAACAATAATATTTCATGACATTTATTTTCAACATCAAAAAGTTGATTATAGTTGAAAAATTGTATGAAACGCATTTGTTTTTTAATGATATACCTTTTTTTTTATAACCTAAAACAAACTCAGTAAGGCAAAGATGTTAAATGGAAGGTGGACATGAAATATAATAATATATAAGTAATCAACACATTCCATATTAGATTGATCTAGTTCTTGATTTAAAATTATTGGAGGTTTTAAAATGAAAGTGCATTCTTTCAAAGAAGGCATGTTTATAAATATGCATGTTCATGAAAATTGATTAATTGGAAATGATATTACAAAATGAACAAATTATTGATCAAACATTTGTTGATATTTAATAATTTTGAATTTCCAAGTTTCCACAAATTTGGAAACCTTATATGTTTAATGTTTCATGTTATTTTCATTTTTTTGTAAAATCATATCCCTTTTTTGGGTTTCCTTTTGTCATTAAGAGATACAATAGGTTATTGTATCATATGCATTGAGAAAAAATTATGTATTTATTGGTTTGCCATAAATATAACATGTCTCTAAACAAACAATTGTTCCATGTTTGTGATGGCTTTCATGCAAGGAATATTTTTGGTTTTAAAGTGTGTTTTACAAAAACTTTTACCTGATACAACTCAATCATGTTAAGCTCATTTACAAGATTTTCAAATTCATATGTAGCATTATAGGATTTTGTGCTTAGAAGTGACAAAATACTCTTTGAGTTTGTATTTTAAAATTCATTTTCATATTCACAAGTTTCAATTACAATTTGTTTATTTCATTGGTAGTTGGAAAAAACTGTATCTATATTTTTTTATTTTTCTTTTCATTTGCTAGTATGATGTTGAATATGCAATCTAGATATTTTTTGTTCTAGATTATCAATATTGTAAGTTATATAGTTATCTATAAAATCTATTGTTTTTTAAATTTTGATTCTTCCAATATGTCGGTGCATATTTTTTCCATACAATACAATGATCATGTGTGTTGCCTCCATGATGGAATTCTATGACACAAAAAAATCATTCATTTTTCCAAGGAATGAATTTTTATTACATAACATTTGTATTAATGCATTAATTTGATATGTATAGTAATCTATACAAGTTATAGTATCTTTCCTTACAAGAAATATATTACCTTTTTATATAATTGGATCATTAGGTTTGTGTGTGTGTGTGTGTGTGTGTGTGTGTGTGTGTGTGTGTGTGTGTGTGTGTGTGTGTGTGTGTGTGTGTGTGTGTGTGTGTGTGTGTGTGTGTGTTTGAATCTATAGTACAATTATTTTAATGCTCTCATCAATGGATTCCATGATTGTTTAAAACTTGTAAAATTCAAAAAAAATTGGCAAACCTATTTGATAGATCACAACAAAGACACGTTTCTTGAGGATTTGCATATAATTAGGTGAATTTTGAATTCTATTGAAATCAACATAATTAATGTATGATTTAATTTTATTTTCTAAATTTGGCTTGCATTTCACATCCCTATAAAAAAAATTCTTCCCTTTAATTGGACCTTTCTAATTCTAATCCACATGCATTTTAAAACTTGATCTATGATTATTTTTACTGCTTTGAAAAATAATTTTTTGACATGTTGTGAAAACTAGAAATTAGCATATAGAAGTTCCCACTGTGAAACTTGTTGATATGTGAATATTGACAAAATGTCATCATCACAATTATTTACAAATAAAAGTTTTGAAAAGTTCACCTCTAATGCATGCTTGTCTTTAAAAATTCCAAAAGGTCATTTTACATCAACTAGTGTTATTGGTATCATTTTGTCTTCCAATGTATAAATACATATTGAATATACAAAACCATTTACCATAGTATCATTATAAATGCCATCATCTATATCAATAATCCTTATTTATTCACTTTCATTTTTATATCTTGTATCACTTTGCATGTTATTATTGGGAGAGATTTTTGTAATACTAGAAAATATAGGCAATTTCCAATCAATGTAATTTTAAACATTATAAATTTAATATAACATCTATGTAAATAGTTGGTGTAGTGCATTCGTAATTTAATAATACAATGTACTCTACCATTTTGGTATGCATTTTTCTATTCCAAATGTGTTTTTAATTTCACTACATTTGTTGGTTGTTCATCCATGGATCAAGACAATTCTTTTATAATTTTATTAATATCACATAACACACTCATTTTAAAGTTTGTTATATCCCAATTCTATTATATAGGTAATAAATTATTAGTGCAACAAGAATTTCATCAATATCTATTAACATTACTACATATTTCAAAGGTTAATTTATTCAGATATTATGAGGTGTTGAATATATATGAAAACCATTGTTATATGTGTGTGTGTGTGTGTGTGTGTGTGTGTGTGTGTCTCAAAATAGTATATAAACATAAACATATATAGGTAGACTTGTAATATACAAAATAAAAAAATAAAATAAAATACACTCGAATAACTGTGTGATCTATTTTAAAACAATTACATTTTAAGAAACAAATGCAAATTTTTTTCACCTATCTAAATTTTATTTTGTATATATAACCTAAGATTGAACACAAAGTATATTAAAATTACATTGTGTGTGTGTGTGTGTACACACACACACACACACACACGCTTGAGCACGCACGCACACAATGTAATTTTAATATACTTTGTGTTCAATCATAGGTCTTATATACAAAATAAAATTTAGATAGGTGAAAAAAATTTGCATTTGTTGATTAAAATGTAATTGTTTTAAAATAGAGCACACAGTTATTCGAGTGTATTTTATTTTATTTTTTTATTTTGTATATTACAAGTCTACCCATATATGTTGATGTTTATATACTATTTTGAGACAAAGGGGTAAGTGCATGAAGTTGGGGAATAATTCCATGGACATTACCAGTAACATGATCACTTTAATTAATAATGTAATCATGTTATTTAATTAATATGATCAACTTATTTAAATCTAGGCTCGACATTGTTGAGCCATAACAAGATTGTGTTATATAATAACATGATCATGTTACTTATGTGTCGAAAAAATAAAAAGGGGAACCCAAATGTAAAATCCTTACTTTGCATTTGAGTTCCCTCACTCTCCCATAGCTTCTACAATCGTGTTTTGTATAGAATACTCCAAAGAGTGCCAAGAAGTTTCTAGATTCATCCCATGGACCTATTGATCGATGTTGTTGTGTAAGAGAGGTAAGTGATTGAAATCTTCCCTATTTAACCCTAATTTTTCATAATTTTCATTGTTTAATGCTGGTTTTTAATTGTAATTTATTTTTTTGTAAAAGTTTATCCTGCTAACCCTCCCAACCCTCCATATAACCCTCTTGTTGATCTTCCTCCTAACCCTCCATAAAACACTCTTCTTCCTCATATCCCTCCACCTAACCCTCCTATCATTCCCTAAAACCCTCTAGTAGTCAAGAGGTTTTTATTGAAAACATTGTGGGAAATAGACTTGAAATTGAAGAGTTAATTGATAGAATGAGGGATCCCACTTCGAACAACCCCCACTACACCTAACTAGCTAATTTAATAGAGACCTTATTAGGTCAAATTAAATCTATAACAAGCTAAATTGATTGATGGACCTCATATAGGGATACTTATAAGGAATATTTACTGACAAGTTATCAACCCTTCAGGTCAAGAATAAAGAAATTTCAAAAGCCTCTATTTTCATCATAGTCATCAACTTAGCCACCAATGCCCCATTTTCCATAACCACTAAACATTTTCCTATCCATCAATGTGTACATAAATTAATCAAAACCAATTTTTAGGATCTATGGTGGATGGTCTTTGACTATCCACCATGTAACAACCATGAGGTCCCATTATATTTTTTGAGGAAATTATAATGTGAGTTTTTACTCAATGAGATTCCCAATTATTTTGATTTTAGTGAGTTTCA